>CM046349.1:1376959-1935278 GCA_025403435.1 Artocarpus heterophyllus
ATGGATACCTAGGAACAATGATGATTGGTAATATTTGTATAAATGTGTAATTATGACACTTGGTAATGATTAACTACGGTATCCATAAGATGTGATCATAATAAACCTCATAATCTGAAATATGATGTGACTTACTAACCATGCAGATTTTAATGTGGTAATGATAGAGGTGAGTAATGGCTTTCTCTACTGAGCATAGTGTTGCTCATTCCCTTATGTTTATATCTTTTCAGGACTCACTAAGTGTGAGGTGGCTACGAGAAATATAGTTGAGGAAGTGATGTAGCTATATTACATTGGGACTGCTTCAATCGTTGAGAATGTTCTTCATGATAATGTAAGCATCAATTGTTACTTTCTGTGACTGTATTACAATGTGTTAAGGGTTAAAATGATGATGACAATAGTTTATATTATTAAATTTAAGGTGCTACATTAAAACTGTGGTTTATTTATCGTTTATATTTTTATTTTTGAGTTGAGAGTTTTCATTTAAGTCCCGGGCAAATTTTATTTTTAAGGTTTTACTTTTATTATTTATTTTTATTTTATCTCATTAAAAACTGTTAACCCCCATATAGGGGCGTTACAGATTTTGAGAAAAGTTAAAACACGAAAGTTATAGATCTCGATGAAACTATTAGGCTACATGGACGGTTTGTCTAAAAACTCAATCATTTGTGAGTTTTTGATTTTTCAAGAAGATGTTAAAAGTGAAAAAAGTGTTAAATGGCAAAAATTTCATTTTTGAAAATGATTTAAGGTATGGTACCTTAAGTAAAAATCATCCTTGAGAAAAATAGGAAGTTTTGATGCAAAGAAGTAAATTTTAGTCCTAGGGGCAAAATGGTCAAAATTTTCAGTTCATGGACTAAACTGTAAAGTTTTATGAAAATGGGGCATAATTGAGAAATAAAGAGATTTGACCTACTAGGGTGTTACTTTGAAATTAGTATGTGGTTATTTTCGTAAGAATAACGAAATCAAGCTCGGGTAGGTTAATGGATCCACAGAGGGCAAAATCGTCATTTTTGTCCAAATAACCCGAACCGTTTTGAAATGCTTCCAATGGAATAAGAAAACGACTAGAAAGGCTCCCGCCCTTCGTTAGAAACGATAGGGTAAAGTTAGATAGAAATAAAAAAAAACAGTGGTTTTTAGAGTTATACATAGTAATGTAACTCAATTTATTAACTAACGGATGTCTCGTATCGAAACATAGTGGAATTTGGCTAATGGCTTTGTAATTGGCCAACAGGATCCTAGGAGTCTAGGAGAAGGGAAATCGATGTTAAGTTGCCCAACATTCGCATTAAGTAAGTACCCTTCCCACCTATAGTGTGCAATGTAGGTTTAGAAAGAAATGAATGTATATGTATACCTGTGCGTATAATTAAGTGTAAACTTGTATATTTGCCATGATATGAATACCTAGGGGTATAGTCATGTATGAATAATTGTGAGCATACGAATGGATACCTATGTGTATAATATGCTATGTACCTGTGTGTACAATAATAAAAATGAGCATATGTACCATGATTTTGTACCTGTGTGTATAATATGTTATGTACCTGTGTGTACAATAATGAAAATGAGCATGTATATCATGATTTCGTACCTGTGTGTACAATGATAAATACTTGAGTATGTATAAAGTAGGTATCTGTGTGTATATTTTATGTTAAGTACCTATGAGTACATTATGCTATATACCTGTGCGTATATTAATGTGTACCAGTGTGTATATAAAGTAAGTACCTGTGTGTACTATGCTATGCAAGAGAATTTATGTTTCATGGATAATATATGATTATCATTTCATGCATGGTATGTCAACCATAATAAATGGATTGGTAAAGATATCACCAGAAATTAAGAAAAGTGTCGTATCGACTCCTAACTCAAGGGGAGTTTAAAGGATATGTTACGGTCACGGTGTTACGTAGACCCAAATGAAATTGCGCAATGGTACGAGCACTTGGGCCCTAGTAAAGATAAGAAATGATGAGGATAAAGAAAGTCTATAAAAAAACATAATTGATTCATGCATTCATGTGAATATTCATATGGGATTTATGGGACTTACTGAGCGTTAGCTCATTAAGTATTTCATGCTGTAGGTATTCCGACGAGAAGGTCAGAATAAGTTCAAATTGTGAGCTGGCAGAGGGGTGGATGGTGTGCAAATTGGGTATGAAGTCCGCTGTTGTAATGTTTTCCACTACGTATGTTTAAAGTTATTTTGAAATGAAATGTTTAAAAGAAAGATGTTGTAAAAGTAAAAGTATTTATTATGTAAATACAAGTATGTGAAAGTATTTTGGGAATTACCAAAGTTAATGTAAGCAAATTATTTATTCCCGCTTTAAAAAAATAATTCCTAAATTTTTGCCCTAAAGTAAGTTAGAAAGAGTTTTATCACAACTCGAAAAGGCGGGTTGTGACATGCCTTGAGTATTATAATTTACTTAAAGAAACTTCTATTGATCATTTTCACATTACATTTATTCGTAAAGACTATTGAAACCACTTAAATATAATGTATGCAACAGAAGTATTCCAACATTGAAATTCATAAATTCTTGGCTTTATAAAATCTCAATAGACCAAAAGATTAACATTTATCTCACTCAAGGCTCAATATCATGGATTCCTAACTTATCTCATGTTCCACAAGTAAATAGAACCTCCAAGAAAATTTATCAAGACTTAAATAGTTTATCAAGTCCACACATAATCACTATAGGTTTGAATTAATTATGAAGAATTTAGCACAACTATGCCGAACATTGAAATTAACAACTCAAGCCTTGTATTTCTTATCATTTCTTATAAGATGAAAGGCTTTTAAATCTATGTATCTATATGAATCTCTCTTAAATCTACACATAAATTCATTCTATATAATTACCACATCTATATAACTGTTGATATTTCCATTCTAAGGCTTTTTTATGTCACGACATCCTCGTAGACTATATAAATCAACCTGAAGGTTTAGTTTGATGATGACATTGGAATTCAACTTTAAAACCATATTGAAATCTCTTTTTAAAGTGATGCTATACTCCCTAAGTTCTAGGCTCTGATACTAAAAATTCTGTAACCCCTAAATGAGGGTTAGTAGTTTTTAAGCAAGCAAGTTAAAAATTAAGTCAACTGCAATGCATACAAAATCACACGTACTTTTTAGTTCCTCCTGCAGAAGTTCCTTAGCAGAAAGAAGAGACTTTCCTCTCTTGACAGCTAATCGGTATGCCATGATAGAGTTCATTTTGTCACTTCATTTGCGGTTAAACATGGTAATGTAGATTCCACATGGAGAAGGTAGCTAAGATGGTGAATATTATAGTTAAAAACATGAAGTATATACATGAGAGGATCTGCAAATAAAACTAATGGAGTAGAAAAATTTATTTCTGTTGTAAAATACTACTGTGATTCTAGACACCGACAGAGACTACTTATCAGGTTTAACATAATAAAGAGGTGAATACTTAGTTGTCATATAAAATCTGTTTACCATATCTCATAATGCTAGATGCACCATGACCTTGCCAATATCCAGCAGTCGGGAAACGGGGCACTGCAGCATGGTGAATTGATCTATGAGTAACTTCAGGCAGGAAATTCTCAATCCAAAAGTACCTTCAGTTGTTTTTCATATTTCAAAGTTACCTAATCCTAATAAACCTGAAAATTATCATTTAGACAATTAACATGGAAGTGATTAAGAGATTAATTTACACAAACCAATCAAACTTTCATTAGTTACCAAAATCATTGAATAGAAGGATCATGGTTCCTGGAGCTTTTGACAAAAGAGTGTCCACAATCTTGATTTATAATTTCTGACAGAAGAAAACATGATTTGCACGTGAAGCCCTATCCTCAATTTATTTAAAAGAGTATTTAAGCATGGAATTTTCTTCAGCACAAGATCACTTCATTCAGATCAAAAGTTGTTGCTCGATTTGAAATCTACAAGTGACGAAGGAACCATAACTATGATGTAGGATTGCCTAACTCAAAGCCTGAACAAAGAACGTCGGGCCCAAAAAATATCTTTCTGTAGAAGTAGATCACCTCATAACCACAAGGAGTCTGTACAAGAAACTTGTAAATTCTGATTTTGGTTTTTCACAACAATTGCAACACCTTTCAAGATTTGTCTATCAGCCAAACTATCCGCATTTGCCTTTATTGATAATGCATAATTGCATATCTATTTTCCTGCAGCAGTTAGGATTGAAACATTGTAATCAGTGTCCATTTGACAAAGATTGGATTGAGGTTGCTGCTATAATTTGAATTCCAAAAAAGAGGTAGTGAGTGGTGCCTTATAATCTAGTGATGTCATCTGACTATGCAATTTGAGCTTGGCAAAATTGTCGATGTTCAAAACCTGAACATTAGCATTTAGATATTACCACTTCAAAGTCAATATATTAAGAATAAAAAATTAGGGAAAAGGTTCATGAGCTACCATATCACTTTGGCAATCACTTGATAAAAATATCAATGCACCTTAAGCTTTTTTCAGAAGAGGGTCCACAAGTAATGGTAATCTGAAAGTAAAGCGCCATCTACAAGCTCTTCTCAAAAGAGTATCCAAGCATGAAATTTCTTCTTCAGCATAAAATGTTCTTTGTTCAGATGGAAGTTTTTCTTTATTTGAAGCTACAAGGGAAGAAAAAACCATAACTATGATGTAGAGTGGCATAACTGAAATCTGAAAAGCGGAAGTTGGGCCAAAAAAGTATCGATAGAAGTAGCTTACCTCACAGCCAGATGTCCGAGGGATTCATACAACTGTACAAGAAATTTTGTAACTAAGTTTGCTTTTCTCATCCATTGAAACAGCTTTCCACTGTTGTCTCTCAGCCAGAAATTGTTTGCATTCACTTTATTGATGGCACAGAACTGCATCTTTTGGTTCCTGCAATGGTTAAACATACATCGCTTTTGTCATATTCTCGTTTCTCTTTTGCTTCTCTCTTAAATTCACGTAGAACTAAAAACCAGAAAGAAACATGAAGGTAAAAGATGACTCGTTGATTTATAAAGCTAAGGGAAAAACTTGAGCATTAGCAAATTTTGCCATGCAACTCCAATTTTTTTTGTTTTCTTCCTTGAATCAGAACGAGGTCAATTTGTTAGAAATTTGCAAGAATCTTCCTCATTGTTTGATCAAAGGAGACTGAAAAAACAACAAATTAATATTCCTACTTTTTACAATTCTTGACTAGGACATAATAAAATATTTGCAAAGGAGAATATTTGAACCTCTAAAAGAGCTACCACAGCGTAGAAGAGTGATTACCTGAGATTGCTTATTACAATTTATTTATCCTCTTCCCGACCATGCGGTTCTGTTTCATCGACGAAAGAGGCAGTCTTAGGTTGCTCAACAGGTTGTTCAACAATTGTTGTATTAAGCTTGTACCTATCCCTCTCTTCAGCAATCATATCTAGTTCTTCATTTGTTCAGGTCTTTGATCTTGTGAGCGATGTCATGACGCAGTTTTGGTGTCAAACAAGAAAAAGTTGAAGGAAAAGAAAAGCATACCTTCTTCATTTCGCTTTCCTTTGCAATTTGGAATTTGAGAAAGGCAGTGTTCCACTCATCCAACACATTGTCCATCTTGATAGATGCATCTTTGAGCTTATCCAGCCAAGTTCTCACACTGCGATCGCTCAGTTGTTTCTTCAAGATTGCTCTTCAGCTTCCTAACGTCTTTCTTCACATCCTTCACCAATGCCACCCTCTCTGTTGTCCATTGACGAGCCATGCAAGCGAGCTCCTCTATGAGGACGGAAATCAGAGCTTCAGCCATTAAATATATGTCTGTTGAAGCAATTACAGCTAGCTATTACTCATGAATGAGTGCACTCAGCGCCCACGTGAGGCACAAACTTTTTGTCCATAATTTTTGCTCACTAGCATTTGTTTACTCAAATCTTAATGGATTTGGCATCTACCACATGCATGGAAATCTTGTATAGCACCTTCAAATAAAAAAAGAAAGAAATCTTGTATTGAAAACATTGGTCCTTCTCGACTTCTTCAACCAACCAGATCAAGTTAATGGAACCCAAAATTCATTACGAATTACGAGTAACAAACAAATGGCTCCTAGGACACTTTTTTTTTTTTTTTTTCAAAGTGACTATAAGATAAAATAGTGTGCGTAGTAAATTGCTCATGTCATACTATAGACTTATTTCAATATTTACTTAACAGGAATAAAAAAAAGGGAAAAAAAACATTGGTGACCTTTTTTTTTTCTAGACTATAATAATGGCAACTTTTTGAGGAAATAATTAATTCATTTTTAATTGAAGGCAAAAATTAAAATCCATAGCGTCAACAATGTGCTTTTATAAAAAAAAGCAAAACTAAATTAAATTAAGAAAAAAAAAAGGCAAATGCAAATGCAAATACAAATACAAATACAAAAAAAATACAAATAGTTGGAATGAAAAAAAAAATTTGAAAAAAGCGTATGAAAATGAAAGCATCGCAAAAAGTAGGAATTAATAATTTCAAAAAGAAAAAAAAGCAACTAATACAAATAGATGGGCCAATGCGGGATCCTTTTAAACTAAGCGTCAAAATGAGACAAAACGCATAAATCGGGCCTTAAACCTCTAATAAATTCAAAAAAAAAAAAAGTAGCAAAAAAAAATGAGGTGAAAACAACTAAAACAAATAATAAATAAATAAATGGATCAACGATTCCCGTAAGATTCATCTGGATTCGTAGGAAGAAACACAAGTTAACCGCCAGTAGCCACCGCCACCACCCCACCAAGTTTGGTTCACTCTCTTCACGACCAGGTATTGTCCCAATCTAGGGTTTCAATTTCTTCTCCTCCTTCTTCACTCATTTCTTTTATTTGCTCAATAATACGCGAATTGAATTCATTCTTGATTAGTCAATCCTTCTTATGCCGATTTTTGCATAATTCAAGTAGACGATCGGAGCCTCAAGCTGAACTTTTATAGCCCAGCATCTCACGGGGACGCCAATTTTATCGTTGGAGGTGATTTTTCCTTTTCCTCTCTGTTTTAAGCTTTCAAGCGTAATTGATATGAACTTGACTTTGTGTGAATGCTTTTGAATCTTCGTTTTTAATGATTATGTGAGAAGCTGGGAATTCTAGAATTGTGGATGTATGAAGCTTTTTATTCGTTAATGTGCAAAAAATCAAAAAATCCATTTTCTTTTTTTATTTTGTTGTCGGTATGAAGAAAAAGAAAAGATGGAATTTTTAAGCGGGATGGAATTTGAAAACCCAAATACAAAAGTGGAGAGTTATAAGTAGAGGTCGAAGAATTTCCTGGTTGAATAATTGTCTGAATTAAACACATTAGGGTGATTCTAAATTTGTTTCCTTCCTGAGAATTTAAGAGCATATTGATGTAGTTATCATAGGAGACTAGGAGTTGTCTCTGTTAAGAAATTAGTTCCTTATGTTACCACCCGTTTTACATGGTGCAGCATTCACGGCTGATTGTTCTATGGCGGACCTCAAGGAGCGCTTGCTCCCACCAAAGCCTGCTTCGGCTATAAACCTGAGTGGAGCATCATATCGGCCATCGGCACCTGGGAGGCAACCTTTTCAAGGCGTGGATGTGCTTGGGCTGAAGAAGCGCGGCCAAGGTATTAGGTCTTGGATTCGGGTTGATTCATTAGGGAATTCCCAGATAATTGAGGTTGATAAGTTCACCATGATGCGACGCTGTGACTTACCGGCCCGTGATCTACGCCTGCTTGATCCTCTCTTTGTGTACCCTTCAACCATCCTTGGAAGAGAGAAGGCAATTGTTGTAAATCTGGAGCAGATTCGATGTATAATTACAGCGGACGAGGTTTTAATTCTGAATTCGTTAGATAGCTATGTATTGCAGTATGTGGTGGAGCTACAACGGCGGTTGACAACAGCTGGGGTAGGTGATGTCTGGCAATCAGATAGTGCTGACTTGAGTTGGAGGAGAGGAGGTAGACAGTTCGACAATGTTTTCGGGAGCACATCTCCTGATTATTTGCCCTTTGAGTTTAGGGCCTTAGAAGTTGCTCTAGAGGCCGCTTGTACGTTTCTTGATTCTCAGGTGAGTGGAGCAAAAATAAATATTAGTTTTATCGTTTCCTCCCTCTATCCGTCAATTGTTTTATGAATTTGACGAGCATTAGACTTTTTGGCTTATTGAAAAGTAGAAGTCCAGATATATATTAAAGTTATTAAGGTCGGAGTACACTTATAAAATTTTCATAAAGGCCGTAAAATACCAAATGAGAGTCTTGCCAAGATCAACAGTGTTTCTTATGTGATAATCTATGGATTTCTTTCTGTTTTATTTTCCTTGACAATGGCGCTCAATTCACCTTGCTTAGGGAAAGACCATAGTTCTCATGATCTTTTTGTGCCCCTTGGTCTGCCGTTTCTTCCATTTACTAATCAGAAATTGATTAAAATATATATATATATTTAATTATTTTCCCCTGAAGGCAGCAGAATTAGAAATAGAAGCATACCCTTTGTTGGATGAACTTACATCAAAGATCAGTACACTAAACTTGGAACGTGTTCGTCGGTTGAAAAGCAGACTTGTCGCATTGACTCGGAGAGTTCAAAAGGTATAGTATAACTGCATATCATTTTTTTCCTCTTAGCTCACAAGAGCAATAAAAGATGTCCAACACCAGTTTTAAATCTATCTTCTTCTCTTTAATGTGTGTTTTAGGTTAGGGATGAGATAGAGCAACTTATGGATGATGATGGGGATATGGCAGAGATGTATCTCACTGAGAAGAAAAGAAGGATGGAAACATCATTCTATGGTGATCAGTCTTTAATGGGATTCAAATCTCTAGACGCTGCTTGTGTCTCGGCTCCTGTATCTCCTGTTTCCTCACCCCCTGATTTCCGAAAGCTTGAAAAGAGCTTGAGCATTGCAAGGAGTCGACATGGGAGTACGAGGAGCACAGAAAGCAATACGGAAAGTATAGAAGAGCTTGAGATGTTGCTTGAAGCATACTTTGTTGTCATTGACAGCACTCTTAATAAATTGACATCGGTATGCTTTGCATATTGTTTATAATTCTCATCCTTCATTGAGTCGGCTAATACAGTCGTTAATCAAACTTCTTTTTAATTACTCATGTTGCAGCTGAAGGAATACATTGATGATACCGAAGATTTCATCAACATTCAGCTGGTATATGCTGTTCCCTTATCGGTGTATATATGTACTTTTGTTGTATTTGTCTTGCAATTTGAAGTCGGATAGCTGTCTTCTATCCAACGAGCAAGAAGTAATAGGGGGGGCGGAGGGAAGGGGAAGAAAAGGAGAATGTTATCTATTGATATCATAATTACCGAATCACATGCTCTAAATTGGAACTAAACATCTTTTACCGCATCCGCTGATGATATATGGAAGAATTTTCTGTATTTTTTTTCCCTTTTAGATCTTTCATTCATTAAAGATATAGGGAATACATAACGCCAAGGAAATTTTTGTTTGCAGGATAACGTGCGAAACCAGCTAATTCAATTTGAGCTACTGCTCACGACGGCAACATTTGTGGTGGCGATCTTTGGGGTGGTTGCAGGAATCTTTGGCATGAACTTCGCGATTCCAATGTTTGATGATCCCGCTGCGTTTAAATGGGTCCTTATAATAACTGGAGCAGTTGGCGTCACCATATTTTGTGCATTTGTGTGGTTCTTCAAATACAGAAGACTCATGCCATTGTAGGCGTATTTAACAACGCTGCATTACAATATTTGATTCAAAAGAAAAATAACAAGAAAGAAGAAAGAAGGTTGTTTTATCACTTGCTTTCTAGATTTTGACGCAAAATATAAATAGAAGTTAATGCTTTTGAAAGCAATTCTTTCAAGTTAGCTTTGTGCAAATTGCTAGTGTTGCCAATCCATAATACATTGGTGTATTCTGCAACTCCCTGTTAGGAGCGAACTAATAATCCCGCTAGCTCTTTTGCTCACAGAAGGTTTCAAAATCCGTTCTCTATATTGACAAGAAATGACATCTCTACACCTTCGCAAATTCTGCGCAACAGCTATCTAGATTTCCTACAAGTTGAATGAAATTGGCCCATATGGATATGCTTCACAATCAAATTTTGTTTTATGAAACAATTCTTTTGTCCCTATTTACAGGACGGTCGTATCCAGTATAACTTACTAGTAGTTGATCTTTTCCAGTCGTTTCATTAAAATTCAGCTGTCAATTTGTTCAACGCACAACCAATTACATGACTCCAATAGATAGAGAACTTTCACCACAAACAGACGAAGAAACAAATACACGTTTTAACTACCAGTTCAGATCATCCAACAGTGACCAAGTATATGCCCAGAAGAAACAAATAGGCTTGCCAACTTGTTTGCTAATGTTAATTCACAAAACACCATAACAGAAGTAAGAGTAAAGGCACTTCATTTATTGATCAACAATAAGAGAAGTCCACTGATTTATGAATAAGCAAGCACCTGGTACTGCGGCTGAACACGTCAAGAAACAGAAGAACACTCCTCACATACTTCTAAATGATTTCCTCAAGATTTTTCAGAGATGGCACTAATCTGCTAAAGAGGTTACAAGGAAAAAAGCATTGAACAACAAAAGCGAACATCAAAAATTCCCGAAGGGGAGAGGATCACCACCCTGCAACAGAGCTTTCAAAATTTATTCAGCAGATGGTGAACCAGAAGAAAGTCTTTGACTTCGGGCTTTATCAGCTTTCTCTAAATAATCTTGATGAGACTGATGCTTCGATCCTGCAAGAGAAAGAGAACTCAAAAGTATTAGGTAATATAATAAGTTGCAGATAGACAAAGATATAATGACCCACTTGAGCAGTTCCAATTAAATAACTGATACAACCGCGGGAAGCAAAATCAGAAAATATGAATAACAGCGAATCTAAATACAATCCATTCCGCAAAAAAAGAATTAACCAAAGTAATAGGTTTCCTAAAATTGTCCTACATCACAACTGAAATTATTTTGCAGCACAAATGCAATTGAAAACAAATCAGGGAGCTATAGGTCTCCATAGTTCTGAGCAGGCCCAACCTAAGATCTTTTGTACCCTTTTGGCTTATGTACCATTGAACTCAAATGCATCATGTCGTTTAATTTATATTTTGAGGCGTACCAGTGGATGGATAGAGCAACACTGATTGCGGAATAGAGTAAAAATAACCAAGCAATAAAAAAAAACCGCATTTATGTTGTTCTGTTCTTAAGTAATACCTCACAGGAACATGCACCTCAAATTTTAAGTCCATAAATCACATCAAAGGGTGAAAATCTAAGGATAACTTGACGAAAAATAACAGATTTTACTAAACAATTGAAGTTATAGAGAGAAAAGGGTACCACAAGCTTGTAGCCCTGTACAAGCCCAACCTAGCCAAGAGAAATGTACCAAAAGAAACAACTACATAATTGCGAAAGAAAGTAAAGCCCCAATAGGATAACAAGCCCTTTCAGTGAATTCATATATATATATATATGTGTGTGTGTGTGTGTGTGTGTGTAAAACAGTAATTCAATCACCGGGAAATCATTTCATCCAAACGACAATATTAGAATAAGCAAAAACCACACACACATTTCTTTTTACAAAAGAACTGGGCTTCCATGAACACTTTCTTACAACTTGCTTTCGCGGAAATGGAAAAACCACTTTTCAGCAGCCATTTATTATCAAAGTTCCGGACTTTATTGAGTCTTCAAACGCAATGGAGGATCAAGTGGCATCAGTGCAGGAAAGACAAAAACCACAAAACAGAAAATCAAAGTTCACGCCTTTCCAGCATAAAATTCGCAAATATACCGTTCTGATATAGGGAAAAAGCACAACGAGAAGAAATCTCAAATCTTTATTGGACGCCGCACACCTCCACTCCCTCAGGAAAAATACAGTCCTTACTTTAAAAGAGAGAAAAGCAAGGGAAGAGGGACAAACCTCGGTTCATGAGAACCCAGGGAATCCCGAAAACGATGCTGATAATGGCGATTCCAGCTGCGACGTGCTTCTTGTCGCCGCTGTACAAGTAGTGATCCATAATCGCCTTAAAACCCCCTCCGCCGCCCCCGACGCCGCCGCTGCTCATCTTCTTCGCCTTCGCCGACTCTTGCTCCGGTGGTTTCTATATTCGCAATCGATCCAGGTCTCTGACAGTATGTGGAAGACTCAAAGGAGAAGTACCAATTTGGTTGGGAAACTCCAAACACAATTGCTCTAGTTAAAAAAAAAAAAAAAAGAAAGAAAGAAAGAAAGAAAGAAAGGACATGTCGTTTTTCATATGATATTGCTAGTTACGTGAAACTGACTTCTTGTTACTCGGCCAACGATTGCTGTCGTTCTTGTCATCTAAGTACTTTCTCTCATATTGTCCGATGTCAAAAAAACGACATTGCTTTTAATTCAAGAGTGGCTGTCTACAGTCGTTTTGTTTTGCAACGACATGTCGGCTTCCGTTTGAAACTTGCACAACACAACGATTTTTCCTTCCTTGTTAGGTTTGTTGTCGTTTGTTTGGAAAACCGACGGGCAATAGGTCGTTAAATTAACAGATTAACAGCATAATTATACCTTTTAGTATTTATTATTTTTTAATTTATTTTTTTTATTTTTAAAAACTATAAAAATATCTTTTAAATTTAATAAAATTATTTCAATTTTATCTTTTATAGACTTTTTTAACTTAAAAAACATAGAGATAAAATAAAAATACATTTAACTAAACCTAACTTGTTTATAAAATATATATTTCTTTTTGAAAAAAAATTAAAAATATATATATTAAATTTTAAAAAGTTATAAAATTTAATATCTGTTTTTAAAATTTGATGTTTTGTTTTAAAATTTGTTTATGTTTTTAATATATAAATATTTATCATGACTGTTTAAAGGTAGTCATGTTATTTTGTCTAATTTTTTTCTATTCATGGGTATGAAATTGAAATAAGTTTTCAAAATTTCAAGAATACTTTTGTAGTTTTTAAGAATAGAGAGACAAATTAAAAAAATAATTAAAGTTAAGTGGCATAATTATGTAATTAACCTAATTCTTTAAATTTGTCTTCGTTTGTGAAAAATATTTATTTATTTATTTTCTTGTTTTTCACTTATTATTTGTTTTCAGTTAATAAATTTTAACAAGACATTTCTCTTTACCTATTCTCATCTGACGAATAAGATAAATAAATTATTTACATTATAAATCTCACTATTGAGTGTGGTTCAGTGTGACTCAAACCTTCAACCTATAATTAAAATGGAAAAATTTACAATCAATTAAGTTATCCTTACTCGTTAAAAAAACAAAAAAAAAACTATTACATAGGAAGGCGCTTGGCTAGCACCAAGAGAAAAAAAAAAAAGAAAAAAAGAAAAAACTGGCGTTTTGGAAAGGCGGAAAAAAAAGTCGAATGGCTAAAACGTGGAGAAAACCTTACCTTTGGTGGCTAACCATCGCTTTTCAAAAGCATTTCTAATCCGATTATGGTCTGTCTGCTGTATGCTGTCAGAGAAAGTAATAAACGGCATGTCGTTTATATTCTGGCTGGCTGTCAGTTGTCAACTGAATCGTTGTCGCTTCATCGATGACATGTCGTTTCCTTGAAAGGCTAAAATGGATATGAATGAACCTCGAAGATTCCGACAACCGAGTTATGTTCCATCTCGCAAGTGATGATGGCATTTCTCCCTCTTGCGACGAGGCGGCTCCAGAGAACACATCTCGGACTCTTTTTCCCACTCATTCTCCGTCCTCCAACTCTCTCAAAACCACCCAATCACCATCTCTTTCAAGCATTTCATCAAACATTTGTCATACCCTTTCAGAAACTCCATTTCTCCACACTCCAACACCACCCACCCGACTTCAGCTCCAGAGCTTTTCAGAACCATGACCTCCAAGACCCGGCTCTTCTCCAGTTCATCAAATCTCTCGAACAGGTCGCTCAATTTCCCGTCGAAGCGGAGGCCATGTCTTGTCTAGAAGAGTCGGGTGTCGAGGCGAGTCCGGAGCTGGTCCGGTCCGCGATTTGGCTGCTGAGGGAGAAGTGGAGACTGGCGCTTTTGGCTTTCAAATGGGGCGACAAATGGGGTTGCTGTGACGAAGAAGCTTGGAGTTTGATGATATGGGTTTTGGGGAGTCATGGAAAGTTTAATACTGCTTGGTGTTTCATTCGAGACCGTCATCGATCATCAATAGATACTCGGCGAGCAATGCTTATTATGATTGATAGGTAATCAGAGTATTTCATTAGTTTTAAAGCTTGTTACTTGCAAGTAAAGATCCCTTTTTTTTTCCTTCTGCAATCCTAAAAGTTTTCCATGACATTTGTCCTTGTTTCTTAAAAGGGTTAATAATCAGAAAAAGTTGAAAGTCTTAAACTTTTAGAATACTTGTTTACTAACGTCGCTAACATTGCTATAATTTTAAGTGTGTAAATTATCTTCAATTTCAGGAATACTTTATTGTTTAACCTTCTAGAGTTTATATGAACAAATCATCAAGGAAATATTCCATTTTCTGATAAATTATATCTTTGTTTCTTTACAAGACTCTGTCAAATTTTTTGATTCAGAATTTTTTTTTCTTTTCTTTTGCTGTTAATTAGGTATGCATCTGCAAACGATCCAGACAAGGCAATATGGGCCTTCCATTTTATGGAGAAGTTCAATTTGACCCCTGATCAAGAAGCGTTCTACTTTGCCTTGAATGCTCTCTGTAAACATGGATACATCGAAGAAGCCGAAGAGTTTATGCTTGTGAACAAGAAGCTCTTCCCGCTTGAAACCGAGGGCTTTAACATTATTCTCAATGGGTGGTGTAACATTTCTGTTGATGTTTCTGAAGCCAAGCGAGTTTGGAAAGAAATGTCCAAGTGCTGTATAGTGCCTGATGCAACTTCTTATACCTACATGATCTCCTGCTTCTCGAAAGTTGGGAATCTTTTCGACTCGCTTAGACTCTATGATGATATGAAGAAAAGGGGTTGGCTTCCCGGTATCAAGGTTTACAGTTCTTTGATTTTTGTGCTGACTCACGAGAATTGCTTCAAGGAAGCTCTCAAGTTCCTAGAGATAATGAGAGAGTCAGGTTTGCAGCCGGATGCCACTACCTATAACTCAATGATAAGCCCATTATGCAAAGCAAGAAAGCTCGATGAGGCAAAAAATACGCTGGTCACTATGTTAGGGGAGAATATTGGCCCAACCAAGGAGACCTACCATGCGTTTCTTGAGACTTCAGAATTTGAGGAAACTCTCGAAGTGCTTAATCGGATGAAGAAAGCTCAATTAGGTCCTATTGAGGAGACCTTTGCTATGATTCTTGAAAAGTTCTTCAAATTGGAGCAAGCAGAGAATGCATTACGGATTTGGGAAGAGATGAAGCGGTACGATGTTGTCCCCGATTCTACACATTACACAATAATGCTGCAAGGGCTGGCAACATGTGGGTTGCTCAGTAAGGCTAGGGAGTTTTTGGATGCTATGAGATCAGATGGATTTGTAGAAGATCCAAAGCTTACAAAGCTGGTGAAGGAACCAGTTTCCTGCAGTACGGAGAATGGAAAACTGTTTAGACCATTAAAGGGAGGAAAAAAAGTGAAGCATAGGAAAAGTAGATGAGATGGAGAAATCAAAAGCATTTCAGAAACATAGAAAACATTTCTTGCACAGTTCAACTTGATTTTTTGTTAGCGGAAATGCAGAAGCCGTTGAGCATAAATTTATCAATTGGTTAGCTTGCTTAAAGGAACAACTTTCTCCTACAAACTGCAAGGATGTTGCTTGGAGAGTTTGTTTCACAAAGTTCAGACATGCAGGACTTGGTGCTTTTGTTCCCATATGTCTTTCATTTGCCAATAGTCGTTCATGTTGCGAAATATTGGTCTGTGCTACGCTATAACGTTTAATTGGGTCAGTTACTTTTGTTTTCCAATGGGTTGGATTACAAGAAAAGTGGATTGGACAAAACAACCCCTTCTAAATGGCAAACTTGGCAATTTCTTATTTTTGGGAAATTTCGTACTAGGTTGGACAATATCTTGAAGCATTGTTGGGACCCTAAATCCGATGTGGCAAATGAGTGAAGAAAGATTTGCTACTTGTACACAAAACTTTCATGAGCCAACTTCTAATCCTTATATCAGAATACATTGCCCCATTAGATTTACTTTACCGCCAAGGACAGTAACTTTGATGGTCGGCAATATAGCTCGGCAGAACCACCGGGAAGCTTGCCGTTGGCCCCCGACACCTTATACTTCTTCCCGAGGTGCCTCTCAGGCATCTCGGCCTTCGCTCCGAGAAGGCGAGTTGAACCTATGACCTCTTGAATAAGAATGCCTTAAGTAACTCCCAAGTACCAATCCCTCTAATTGGATGGATTGGTACATGGGAATTACTTAAGGCCTTTTATCCAAGAGGTCACAGGTTACCGAGCTGGTTCCCTCCCCGAGCAGAGGTCCTCTCGGCAATACGTTCAGGGTGCCTGCCAGGCTCCGGCTGGGGATCTCAACACCTCAACAATCTGCAAAGCGCAAATTCCACTCTTTTAATATTTCTGTTGGAAATTCGAATTCTATGCTTTGAATTCGAATACATACAACACTTAGAAAAGTGGACCACAAAGTTATGGTCCTTACGCTTTAATTCAAATAAGACCATTGCAAGAAATAAAAATCAACTGTGACGTACCACAACCGAAGATTACCCAATGGACATTTTTAGGCCGATATGTCTGGTGTCTTTATATTATTACCCACTATCCAACTACCCAACTTGACTCATCTTCCAAAAACAATAAAATAAAATTAAAAAAAAAATCCAAATTGCCTCTTGAATGTGTGCACGGTCAAGGCTGGTCAAAGAGGATTCCAGCTCTTACTCACTCCTACTATTCAGGATTTCTTTTCCAAAGAAGAGAGAGCGAAAAAAAAGTCATAGAACCAACCACATAAAGGGCACAAAATGTCTAGCTCGCTATCCCTCATCTTCTCCATTGTTCTCATCTCCGCCGTTGCTACCCTCTCTCCTGTCTTTGCCACCGATCACATTGTTGGAGCCAATAAAGGTTGGAATCCCGGTATTAACTATACCCTCTGGGCCAACAATCACACTTTCTATGTTGGTGACCTTATCTGTAAGCTCTCTCTCTAGTTATGTATCTTTGTATGTTTTATGTGTTGGATCTGTTGCAGGTTTATGGATCTGTGTAGATTATCTTAAACACACATCCTTTCTAGTTTCCCTTTCTGTTCATGTTTTTTTTTTTTTGGATACAGTTCTTTCTTTTCCAGATTAACAGTAATAAAAAGGAAAAGGTAAAGAAATGGAAAAACTTGAGCAAAAATATCTGATTTTAGCGCTGTAAGCTTATCCAGCTGATAATGTGCCTCTTATGAATCGATTCTATGTTTAGAGCTGACAATGTCCTAACACAGTAAAGTAATTTCTTGGAACTTAGTTTGGACAAAGTTCTCTCTTTTTAGTTACAAAAGGCAAGAACTTGAATGAAAATACTTCATTTTCATTCTGTTATTTTGTAGATCACGAGTTTCTGGCTTATGTGCCTTGCTGTCCTGGTGGTTTTACAGAGTCAAGTCCACTAACTTGTACTTAAGCTTAGTGGGTTTCTCTGAGTTTCCCTTGTCTTTTTGTTTTTCCAAGATTTCGTTGTATCTTTCTTTCTTCTCCTAAAAAAAATGCACTCTTTTCCCCAGCATTTAGGTACCCAAAGACTCAGTACAATGTGTTTGAGGTGAACCAAACTGGGTATGACAACTGCACAACTGAAGGTGCTGTAGGGAATTGGAGCAGTGGTAAAGATTTCATACCTCTCAACAAGGCCAAGAGGTACTACTTCATCTGTGGAAATGGCCAGTGTTTTAATGGGATGAAGGTCACTGTCCTTGTCCATCCTCTGCCACCACCTCCCACGGCCTCCATGGCCCACGAGATCTCCAATCAAAATTCGACCACTGCTGCTGTTCCACGGCCTGAATTTCGGGCCTTGGCGGTGTGTTTGGCATTGATCTTGTTTGGATCGACGGGAATTTAGTATTGGTGATCATGTGTTGAAGCTGCAGGATATCAGGGAAGTGTGTAATTTGCTTTCTCTCAATTCTTAAAGCTCTTTATTATTTTGTTTGTTCATTTGGAGTCTTTTATTGATATGTACCGAACTCTTTGGGGATACGATCCTTTTCAAGTGTAACTTTTTTTTTTCCTGGGAAAATTTCCCCATTGTCTTGGCTGCATTTCTTGTTTAGATTTTAGTCATTTTGGGGCAGAAAAAGAAAATGGAAAAACTTAACATGGCAATGTTTGTCCATAGTATGACTGTGTTGGACGTAGAAAGTGTGTGTCTATCTTTGAAAACTACAGAACGAACATTCTAAATTTAGTAAATTTGATTTCACTAAGCGGAAAATAACTGTACTGTTGATTTCCGGTTTCGCTTGGGTAGCTAAGTGATATGTTTTTGCAGTTCTGGTTAAACTCTGAGCATTGTGATTTTTAGTACTTTTAGCATGCTTACCTTTTTCGTTTTGATTGAATAGCATATGCTTACCAATTTTATGTCCTAATATCCATATATGAACATGCTTAACGAATTTCTAAAACGAAAGTGGAACAAACCCAAATTGAACATATAAACAGATTTGGATATGCCATTTTTTCATCAGAAGCAAAAGTCTAGAAAGTATCGACATTGGAGTGACAAGAAAGATATTTGGTACGAGTTGTCTTGTACAAAATATGGCGAAAATTTTACACGTATAGACACTCTTAAAAATCAGGCATTTTGCACCTCTTGTGAATGGATATGTACTTACCTATATTAAATTTAAGAAGTCCATTGTCAATCTTGAGAGCATGATCGCAATTTTTAAAGGAAAAATGAATTTTTTTTGGAAAAAAATTGAAAACCAAATGTTCAAGCCGCTGATGATTAGGAAATAACATCATCAATAACGCAATGAAAAAAGTGAATTACAACAGCAAACCTACTCATTGCCTTGTCTAACTACACACGTTGAATTTCCAAAATAAGACAAGAAAGTAAAAATCCCATAGGACAACGCCAACTCCACATGTTAAAGGCCCCATGGCGAAATGAATGCTGTCCAAGGAGTAGGAGTAGAAAGGACCATGCTGGTTCTTTCAAAATAAATATAAATAGATAAAAAAAATTAAAAAATAAAAACGAGTAGGACCGTGCGGGTGAGTTGTTTGCGGGGTTCAGCCTAGTAAACTCTCATTGAGGAACCAGGAAGGAAGCTTCCAGTTAGTTCCAGTCAACGCTGCTTTTTCAATACCAGTTTTCCATGTACTTTCTCTCCGTTTTTTCTAAGAATTTGAATCTTCTAACTTTCTAATAAAAGCCCTCAACATCTTATAATTTCTGTCAAGAGTCTGCAGCTTGAGCTGAATTAGTACTTGATCACTCTTCCAATATGTTCACAACGTCACGCTTGAGAAAGAAGAGAGACGAAAAAGAGGAGGGCTGCTTCTTCTTGAAGAATGGAGCTGCCGTGTTAGAGAAGCTCATTCGATGTTTCAATGGAGATTGCAATCCAATCCGGTCCTATTCAGCAAAAGAACTCAAGGAGGCCACGAGCGACTTTCGGTGGATTATACACGAGGGCGAGAACTACATCATGTATGAAGGAGTTCACGAACACCGCAGCATTTCGGTGAAAAAGTTCACAGCATTCAAGGATGATGAGCTGGAAAGAATTGCGAATGAAGTAGCGATCGCGTCAAGGATGAGCAACCACAAGAATGTTCTCAAGCTCTTGGGCTGTTGCCTCGAAACGGAGTTACCCGTATTGGTCTATGAATTCCCTGCAATGGGAAATCTAGAGAGTCATATCTATTATAAGAATCAAGATAAACAACTAACCTGGGAACAGAAGTTGAGGATTGCAAGTGGAATAGCCAACGCAACTGCGTATCTCCACCACGGGCTCTCTAAGACGACTATCCTTCGGAATATACACCCCTCAAACATATTCTTAGACCAAAACAACGTCGCAAAGCTGTTTAACTTCCAGGACGCACTGCCAATTCCAGAGGGTGAAGCCCATATAGACGCGGAGGTTGTTGGGACTTTCAGGTTTGTTGCCCCGGAGATAGCCGAGAAAGGAGGCTACGCAGAAGGAAGTGATTCTAATTTGTCGACCTTTTTGGTGGATGAACCGGAATTTGATCGGGAGGCAAGTTCTGCAGGACGGTACACGGAGAAGAGTGATGTTTATGGCTTTGGGGTTTTATTTCTCGAAGTCCTTACAGGGATGAGAGGGAGTACTTATTTCTTTTGGCGCTCAAAATTTCCCCACGAAAGAATAAGCTCTTTTTCATTGAGGTCGTGCAAAAGTAGTTTAAGTTTGGATGGTCAGTCATCTTTGGGTGGTCAGTTTAAGGAATTTTATGAGGAAATGTTACGAGAACACTTTGATATTTGTTCACAAGAAGGAGAAAACAGATCACAAGAAAGCTCAAATGTTCGGTTAGATGACTTCTCTGAAGAAATGATGCAAGAACATTGCGACACTTACCCCAAAGAAGAAGACAGAGTGCCAGTAAATTCAAGATTTCAAATAGAAAAGTTCTATGCCAGTGTATTCAAAGAATACTCTGAGGTTTACGCGCAAGAAGAAGACGGGGTACAAAAATTGGAATATATTAAGCTTGTTCAGAGGTGTCTCAAAGAAAATCCCGATGATAGGCCTGACATGATTGAAGTGGGAAAGGCGCTTAGACTCATAAAAAACATGTAACATTAGTGCTCGTATCCTAAGTCTGTCAAGAGTCACTTTCCTTTTATTTTTTTTTTTTATGTTTTATTTTTTCGCGGAACAAGTGCTTTACTTCAATGTTGTATTATGTAGATGGCTGTTGACAAAGTAATACGATGATAATTTGGAATCCAAAATTCTCTCTTTTTTGTCCTCAAGAGTTCAAAATGCATTCTTTGTCACAACATTCAAATATTCAAGAATTATGCTAATTACACATCTGCACAACAGTGCTGCAGTGGGGAATTGGAGATGTGACAAAAATTCCGTACATCTCAGTATATAAGCCCATAGGGGTACTGCTTCATCTATGGAAATGGCCAGTGCTTCAATGGAATAAAGGTCTCTGTCCTTGTGTATCCTATGCCACCACCTCCATCTGTCCGCTGTTGCCGTGGAGCACTCTCCACATAATTCCACCATCGCCACAGTGATTGCACGGCCTGGATTTTGGCTTGACTTTGCGTTTAGCATTGATCTTTTCTGGGATCGTGGGGATTTAGTGTTGGTGATCGTGTGTTGAAGCTGCAGTAGACCATGGAAGAGCATTCTTTGAGTTAAACCATTGTGTCTTTGGCTGTATTGCTTGTTGATCTTAATGTCATATTATTGAAGAAAAAGAAAGTAGAATTAACGTGACAATGCCTTGTCATGCCGCCCATAAGTTCGGCTCATGTAGCTTGAAGATCAAAAGCCCATCAAAAGTCTTACCAGGTAAAAATGCAGTTCTATCATGTACGTGTGAGAATGTTCTTTTTTTCTTCTCTTTTCTCACACATTGTTAGAGAAGGACATCAGCATTGAAGCTTGTCACTTGTTACTAAAGTAGTTATAATCGGTTAGGATAGTTAGTTAGTTAGTTAGATTAGTTTAATGATCATGACATGTGGCATTCATATATTGGCCTTACCTGAAGTTGGTTACAAATCAGAGGATGTATTTAAGAACAAGTTCTGTACACATTGAATTCAATTAAAGAGAAACTATTCACACAAAACACGTTTCTTCTTCTTCCTTTACACTTTCTTTCCTTCCTTCATGAAAGCTCAAATATGGCATCAGAGCTAGAACGATCTAAAACCACCATAGCCAAATCATCATCATCTGCTTCAAGATTCAACATCGTGCATTTCAGCCACCCAATCTCGGTTTGACTTGATAACTCCAATTTTCTTTTGTGGAGAAAGTTGTCTCTCTCAACACTTAAGGGCCACAAACTACTGGATTTTATCTCTGGATCTTGTTCGCCTCCATTGAAGTTTCTTCAACCTGCAAATGAAGCGATGAGAGCAGTGAATCCTTTGTATGCAGATTGAGAACAACATGATCAGTTGCTTGTTTCCTGGTTAATGTCTTCCATGATAGAAGCTGTTTTGTCGAGAATCGTTGATTGTGAGACCACTACACAAATATGGAACACTCTCAATGTGTATTTCGCATCTTAGGTTCATGCTAAAATTACTCAATATAAGACTGAATTGAAGGCTGTCAAGAAAGATTCTTTGACTGCGAATGACTATTTGTTGCGAATTCGTCACTGTGTGAGCTTACTAGGCTTAGTTGGAAATCCGCTTTCCAAAAAAAAACATATTGATGCAAGCTTTGAGGGACTTTCATCATAATATGATGTCTTTATTCTTTCTATTGAAACACAAAATGATGACTTCTTAGTTGAAGAAATTGAGTCATTGTTACTTGCTCATAAGGCTCGTCTTGACAAACAACATGCTAATCTTGATTCTGCTCAAGCACATTTAGCTACTTCCTCTTCAACTAATCCTACATCAAGACCAAACTTTAGGCCCTTTTTTCTGGTTTTAACTCAAGACGTGGCCATTTTGGTCATGGTTGGCTTTCCCTCCCTTGGTTGTAGTTTAGGCAGGGGATCTCAATTAGCACAGGGAAGCACGAAGGTCATCCTCGAGGTTGTTCTGGTGGTGGTCGTTGGAATAGTAATAAAATACAGTGCCAACTTTATGGACGAATAGGGCATGTTGTCTTTGATTGCTTCTACATATTCGACCGATCTTTCACAGGGCCATCTCACTTCTATCAATAGCCTTTCTCAGGTCATAATTAAGCCACACGAGCACCTGCTCAAGTAATGCTTGCTACTCCAACTACTGCATTTGATTCAACCTGGTACTCGAGCTCTACACCCCAGATGCCTGTTGATAGTTTGCCTGATTCTACATGGTATCCTAATTCAGGAGCTTCCCATCATGTGACATCTGATGAAAAGAATTTGCTTAACATGACAGACTACTATGGTCCAGAAAAAGTCCAAGTTGGTAATGGTATGGGACTCTCTATTAAACATGTTGGTCAATCTGACTTTATTTCCCCATATTTGTTAACATTCCTGTCCTTAAAATATCTGTTACATGTGCCTGAAACTACAAAGAACTTAATTAGTGTTTCTAAGTTTGTCGGTGATAATAATGTCTTCTTTGAATTTCATGCTCATCACTATTTTGTCAAGGATCAAGTTCCCAAAACTGTGCTACTGGAGGGCAAACTTAAGAACGGACTTTATGTCTTTGATCATAATCAGATAAAGTCTCCCTCTGTCACTTCATCAGTCTTCACACTCCCCTGGTGGATTAGTTATTGCCTTTCCCAATTCTAATACTGTTACTAGTTCATTTGCACACAATGCACATACTTTAGTACCTAATTCTGCTAATGTTCCTTGTTCTACTTTTGAGTTGTGGCATAATAGACTTAGACATCCTTTTGAATGCATTGTAACACATGTTCTTTCTGATTATAATGTCTCTCATATCAATAAAAATGCCTTTACATTCTGTGATGCGTGTTGTCAAGGCAAAATTCATAAATCTCCTCTTTCACTTTCTCAATTTGCATACCATGCTCCCTTGGAATTAATTCATACAGACTTTTGGGGTCCTGCCCCTGTCTTATCCTCAAGTGGCTGCAAATACGACATTAGTTTTATTGATGCCTTGACAAGGTTCACTTGGATATACCTACTTCGAAATAAATCTGATACTCTCCAAATCTTTAAGCACTTTAAATCTCAAGTTGAGCTGCAACTTAACTCCAAAATCAAAGCTATACAGTCATATTGGGGAGGAGAATACAGGGCTTTCACTCAATTACTCAACTCACATGGTATCATCCATAGACTTTCTTGTGCATATGTTCATGAACAAAATGGTGTTGTTGAACAAAAACATCGACATATTGTTGAGAATGGCCTTACTTTGTTGGCTAAGGCATCAATGCCTCCAAAATACTGGGATGAGGCTTACAGAATTGTAGTCTTTTTGTACAACAGACTTCCTAACTTTGTGATCAACTTTAAAACTCCTCTTGAAGCCCTCTTTTCAATTCAACCAGGTTACTCATGTCTTAAAGTGTGTTGGCTGTAAGTGTTTTCCTTTTCTTCGACCCTTAACAAACATAAAATGGATTTTTGTTCTACAAAATGTACTTTCATTGGTTATAGTATAAACCAAAAAGGATTCAAATGCCTTGATCCTATTGGGAGAATTTTTGTGTGTCGTGATGTCCATTTTTATGAAACTGTTTTTCCCTTTTTAAAACTTTCTTCCTCTTCTTCATCTTCTTCATCTATCCCCTCCACAACAACATCTCCACTTCCTTCAATTCCTGTTATTTAGATCTCCTCCCAATGTCCATCACTGCTAAACACTCATAAAGTTCATGACACTACTATTGATCAAAATGGTGCAGCCTCTACTGAAAATCCTTTATGTTAGTCCACATCACCTTATCCTATTCTAGTACAAGATAAACCATTGAGATGAGTAAAATCTAGCACTAATATCCATCCTATGGAGACACGTGCTAAACGAGGTGTTTTTAAGCCCAAGATTTTTACCTTAACCACAGAACCTTCCTCATTAGAAGAAGCCTTGTCTTTGTAACATTGGAAGAGTGCGATGACTGATGAGTATCTTGCGCTACAGAGAAATGACACTTGCTCTTTAGTGCCATTGCCTGTAGGACGTAAACCAATTGGCTGCAAATGGGTCTTTAAAGTCAAGAAAAATCCTAATGGGACAATCAACAAATTTAAAGCTCGCGTAGTAGCTAAGGGCTTTAATCAAGTAGCTGGGTTTGACTTGAACGAGACCTTTATTCTTGTTGTCAAACCTACAACTGTAAGAGTTGTAATAACAGTGGCTCTATCTCAAAGCTAGTTCATTAGGCAGTTGGATATAAACAATACTTTTCTCAATGGAGACCTTCTAGAAGAAGTCTATATAACTCAACCTCAAGGTTTTGAAGGTCCTAAACATCCTTCCTTTGACTGTAAACTTCATAAGTCCTTGTATGGTCTAAAACAAGCACCAAGAGCTTGGTTTGGCAAACTCAAGAATGCACTTCTGCAATTAGGCTTCAATTTCTCAAAGTTAGATCAGTCATTATTTCTCAGAATCATAGCTTATCATACCATGTTTGTTCTTGTCTACGTTGATGATATTCTTTTTACAAGAAGCCATGAGAGTAAGGTCCAAAGTCTAATTGCTAACTTGCATGAGCAGTTTGCTTTAAAGGACATGGGAACAATCAACTACTTCTTGGGTATACAAGTTTAACCTACTGCTAGTGGCATACACCTATCCCAAAAGAAGTACACTAGTAACCTTTTACACAAAGTCAAGATGGACAATGAAAAAGCCACTGGTACTCCTATGACTGCAATCTGAAACTCTCTACTTTTGGTAGTCTAGAGATGAATAATCCTCAACTATATAGGAGTGTTGTTGGTGCACTTCAATATGTGACTGTAACCAGACCTGATGTGACACCCGTTATTCTCCTAACGGGTATTGAGGTAATTAAATTAATTTTTAATGTATAAAAAAAAAAATTGCTTCATTTAAATTTATTTTATAATATTTATTTTTATCTATTTTTAAGTTTTTTAAAATTCTCCTATATTTATTTAGTATGATTACTAAAAAGCCTTAGAACTTCTAATAAATCTCAAAAATGTCATATTGGCATTATGTGTGTTAAAGTCTTTAGATGAGACATAAGGATATCTTTTCCAACTACTCTTGACCCTCATTTTCTTTATTTCCTCCGTGACATGCTTCAACATGTCTCCTCTATAATTGTTTCTATCATTTCTTTTCAAAGACTTCATCTTTTCTTCCTTTCTCTTCTACGGTTCCCACACTCTTCTTCTCATTTCTTTGCTGAAGCAAAATACTTAGAGAACTTCTTCAAGGCAGCCATAAAAATCAGCCACCATCACCTCCATTTGAGCAAGAATTTCAGTCATACCGAAGTAAAGGAACCTGTTTTGAAACCATTTCAAGCTTCCAACTAACCATAATCCGAGGTTAGAATCTTATGAACAAATTTAGTCTTTCATTTATAAATTTTCTTTTATACTAAAGGATTATTCAAATTTGCGTTCTTAAACCTAAGTATATGTTTGTTGCTATTTTGGAGAATATGTATGAAGTCTAAGTGTATATGCCCTAGACAGAAAATTTATATTGTTAAACTTTATAATACCTCTATGGGCAGTGGTTATTTCTTGAAATTCTAAGATTAAATTAAAATAAATTTTATGAATGTAGTTGTATGTTGTGCTTTAGTTTTAATTGTCCTTATGCACGCCTTAGGATCAAGGGAGTATGGAGCTAACGTTAACTGATTCCATGATTAAAAGATTGTTGATAAGCTTGAAAGGTAGGGATTCTATTACTCATCTTTTGTGAGGTTTTTATAGAATTAAAATTGATTGTTTTGCCGCAATATATATATATCTATGTTGAACTGATATTATATGATTATCACATATGAAACTATGACATGGACTCGTCTTGTATTGTACGGCGAGGAACATAATGAATTGACACATGTTATAAATTGAGAAGCATGGTTAGGAAAACTAACTCTATTGATAATGATTCAATATAGAGAAATTGTGAGACATGAAGAGGGCGACGGTTACGTCCTTGGGCATGAATACCCTAAAAGGTAAAATAGGGGGAAGGCGATGACGCTTCCTTGGGTTGAAAGTCCCAGAACACACTGTACAGGAATCGATTTGGTGAGGACTCGGGGCTTGATGTCCCCTCACCGGAACACCCTTGGAATGTTTATAGGGTGATCAAGTGCGCCCATTTGGGTTTCGATGAGTTGAGTGATACTCAATTTAACATGGATACCTAGGAACAATGATGATTGGTAATATTTGTATAAATGTGTAATTATGACACTTGGTAATGATTAACTACGGTATCCATAAGATGTGATCATAATAAACCTCATAATCTGAAATATGATGTGACTTACTAACCATGCAGATTTTAATGTGGTAATGATAGAGGTGAGTAATGGCTTTCTCTACTGAGCATAGTGTTGCTCATACCCTTATGTTTATATCTTTTCAGGACTCACTAAGTGTGAGGTGGCTACGAGAAATATAGTTGAGGAAGTGATGTAGCTATATTACATTGGGACTGCTTCAATTGTTGAGAATGTTCTTCATGATAATGTAAGCATCAATTGTTACTTTCTGTGACTGTATTACAATGTGTTGAGGGTTAAAATGATGATGACAACAGTTTATACTATTAAATTTAAGGTGCTACATTAAACTGTGGTTTATTTATCGTTTATATTTTTATTTTTGAGTTGAGAGTTTTCATTTAAGTCCCGGGCAAATTTTATTTTTAAGGTTTTACTTTTATTATTTATTTTTATTTTATCTCATTAAAAACTGTTAACCCCCACATAGGGGCGTTACAGAATTTTTGGTATCAGAGCCTAGGTTCGGTTAACCTAGGGAGTGTAGCACCACTTTAAAAAAATATATTTTTGAGATGGTTTTGAAGCTGAATTTTCATTGTCATCATCAAAATGAACCTTCATATTGATTTATACAGTCTAGAAGGATGTAACATGGAAAGGCCATAGAATGAAAATATCAATAGTTATATGAGTACAATAATTATATAGAAGGAAAGTATTAATAGTTATAAGGGAATGATAATTATATGGAATGAGTTTATAAGTAGAATGCTTATGAGAGATTCGTATAATATTTGGATCTATAAGCATATCTAATTCGTATAAACGATGAGAAATTCGTATAGATACGAGGATTTAAAAGCCTTTTGTCTCGTGAAAAACAATAAGAAATATAAGGCTTGATTTATTGATTTTAAAGTTTGACATAGATATGCCAAATTTTTCGTAATCTATTCAAACCTAAGTAATGATTATGTGTGGATTCGATGGAGCACATAAGTGTCAATATCTTTTCTTAAAAGTTCTATATATTTGAGGAATATGATATAAGTTGGGAATCATGGTATTGAATCTTGAGAGAGATAAATGTTAGACTTTTGGTCTATTGAGACTGTGTAAAGTCTAGAATGCATGAATCTCAAAATTGGAATATTTTGTTACGTACATTGTATTTAAGTGTATCAGTGAATCTTTTGGTTACCTACGGTTTTGTTATATGAGGAAATTATATATTGTATGAGTAGAATTGTGGGGATTGTAGATGTTCTTAAGTAGTAACATCTAGTGTCTTTGTTCATTGATATGGTCTACGTTGAAAGACGTAAATCGTATTGATTTCAAGGTTAGTCACATTCTAAACCCTTGGTAGTAATGATGATGAATCCATTGATAGATGTTGAGTATTAGGAATAACATATGGGTGTATGTATTGTTCAATAAGGTTTTGATTAAAACAAAATTATTTGAGTTGCTGGATCATTCAAGAAGATCCTTGTTGTCGTTAAATTAGATTTGTTGTTTATAGTTAACTTTATCTATAGTGGGCTTTGAATTGGGTTTAAGATTTATACAAATTGGTTTTCAATTTTATGTTTGTTATTTAACTCGTTCCAAATGTGTTAAGGCCTGAAACAACCTGACCATTTTCAACTAAGAACATTTGGGCCTAGTTCAAATCTTAAATCAGTTTGATTCACACTGTCTCTCCCACGTGGTCTCTATACGTGTCATATACAGTGGTTTAATCATTGTTTATATATACGTTTACTGTGCATAGGAGCTTATTTCTCCGAGTTCACTTTTTCTCTCTTAATTTGTTATTTTCTCTCTAAATCGCAAATCCTCTTCTTTTTCATTAAAAATTCTTCTTTTTCTCTAAAAGAAGAAGGAATTCTAGGATTCTGCAATTTACTATCTTAATTTTTCCTTTCTATTTACTCTTCTTTCATCTCATCATGGACCCAAAGTACCAACATCTGAGAAAGTATTTCCCATCACTCTCCCAAAAGATTCTCAGAAAGAAATACAAGGCTAGAATTACTCGGTTGTGGATTCTTATGCGTTTTGGTATCCCTTGTGATGTGAGAATGTTAATAGAGGGGAAAATCCGTCCGAGTGACTTTAGTCAAGATGTCGGTTTACCAGGAACAGGTACCAGTCGTAGTGCAATGAAAAGAAGAGCTCGTGCCATCGTGGTCACTTGTAACAAATGTGGAAGACAAAATTGTAACGGTAAATGTACTTCACCTGGTTATATGTCTACGAATAGAGAGGATAAAATAAGGTTTTGTAGGAATGGACTTTCAAAGGAGAACTTGGATAGCATCCATCCTCCTCTCCACGGTCACCCTAGTGGATATGTTCAAGGAGCTATTTTTAAACTCTGGCCTAAATTTTATACAGAAAGACAACGCCTCAGGAATATGGTATTTCTAGATCCTGTTTGCCAAACCATAAAAAAAACTAGATGGGGAATAAGTCATCGCTCTATAAAGGTTATTTAGTCTTTACTTATTTGAAGCAGTTTTAGCTGATGTTCAACAGTTTGTGTTTTTCTTTTACTCAGAATATTTGCTTTTGTGTTTGAAATAATTGTGATTATTAGATTGATACAGTAAGTGTTAATATCTTATTTAATTTATGATTTTCTTAAATATATATATATAATAAAATATATTATCTTATCAGACACGTTACATACGGTACAGTAATATGTTTGAATTTTGAAAAACTTATCCAGATATTTCAAGATTTGTGTCTCAAATTTCAAAAGTTCTACAGTATTTGTCGTTTATATTAAATTTCTAGACTTGGTGTATATTTGTCAAAAAGTCTACAGTTGTGTCATGAGGGTCTTCTGTCGAATTGTTCTCAATTGTCAAAAGTTATACAATTAGAGTCTAATCTTTTTCAAAAAGTGAATCAGATTTTCTGTAAACTATTAATCACCTTATCTTACTTTCTTATCCGCACAAGATTTTGTTTAAATCTTTGGATTACCTTTTCATTACCTACTCGTCTATCTCTTTAGCCCTTTTTGTATATTTCTCATCTTTAAAAACTTATGTAGAACCCGAAGTCTAAGTGGAGCAGACATTAAGCAACCACTTCTATAAACCAAATATGTCTACCTCCCAGTCCACGAAGAAAATAAAGAATGTCTGTGTCTTTTGTGGTTCCAGCTTTGGAAAAGATAAAGCTTATTTAGAAGCTGCAAATCACTTAGGGCAAGTCCTAGCACGCAAGAAGATTAACATAATCTATGGGGGTGGTAGTATAAAAATGATGGTAAATATGGCACTAGCAGCTAGGTCTAGCGACGCTACTGATGTAAGAATTTGGCCTCATATTCCAGTTGAAGGAAACCTTTGTAAGGAAGCCATAGGTAAGGGAGAAGGAGTCAGGAGTATCCCTAAAAATTTTAAAGACATAATCTATAATTCTGATGCTTTTATAGCATTACCTGGTGGTCTAGGTACTCTTGAGGAAATATTTATAGTTGCTTGTGGGCAATTGTTGGGCTTTTATTCCAAACCTTTGGGACTGCTGAACGTAAAGGGTTTTTATGACGGTCTTTTGAAATTTCTAGATTACGCTGTGGAAGAAAACATCACTACAGAATCGGAGAGACAAATCTTTGTTACTGCTTCAACAGCTGAGGAATTGATAGATAAAATGCAAATCATACATCCAGAATCCGACACTGCAACATCCAAGCTTGAATGGGAAAGGGAAAGCCGGGAGCGGCCAATTGATTTGAATCTCCATCTGTAATCTTTTTGTTTTATCTTTGGCATGTAGGCATGTGTGTTCGTATTTCGTGTGTTACGAATAACCGTTTACCTTGTATTCTGTGTTTCTTGTGGTACGTCGTTGTTCAATCTTTTAGATTCATTGAGCCTAATGCCGGGATGGCTGGATACGGAGTACTTGATGCTCTCGAAACGCATCCTTCTTAAGGTCCGATCTTTTGTTTATCGATGTTTTTGTATCCTATAAGCATGCATGATATGGATAGCTGGTATACGGAGTGCCTTGTACTCTCGAAACGTATCCGTATTATGTTTGTAATGTGTAATATTCTGTTAATATTATGTGGAAGTACCAGAGTCAGTTATGGGGATATTCCATATGAAATATGAGTATATTATTTGGATTGAATGTTTGTGTCATGAGGATAGCTGTTTAATGAAAAATATGTCGGGTATGTTTGCAACTCTGAGATTCCGTTTAATATCTCTATGAGTAAGTTTAATGTATAGTTTTGAATAAAAGTGTTTGTGATATATGTTTTATGATTATGTTCTAGTTTATTATTTGAGGTATGAAATCAAATATATTTGACTTTTCCTTACTCAAAAAAGAAAATGAACCTAAAGATGAAGTATATAAAATTTCTCTGGCAATCTCCTTAAATGTGATTGTAAATCACAGTCCATGGACAATGAAGGACTGGAATCATGATATGGTCAATATGTATGCCTGATCAGATTCTTAGACTATTATACGGTGTTATAAGTTGAAACTTGTCAGAAATACTCTTATTGAGGGATTTAGGAGTAAGAATTATTATGCAAGTAAATAAGTGGAAATACGATGACTTAAATTTGGAGGACAAACAACATTAACGGTTTAGACTCGGAATTGGAATCATAGTGGAATCATAATTTTTACTAGTATTACTAGAATTGAAATTTCGAGGACGAAATTTCTTTAAGGGGGGTAGAGCTGTGACACCCGTTATTCTCCTAACGGGTATTGAGGTAATTAAATTAATTTTTAATGTATAAAAAAAAATTGCTTCATTTAAATTTATTTTATAATATTTATTTTTATCTATTTTTAAGTTTTTTAAAATTCTCCTATATTTATTTAGTATGATTACTAAAAAGCCTTAGAACTTCTAATAAATCTCAAAAATGTCATATTGGCATTATGTGTGTTAAAGTCTTTAGATGAGACATAAGGATATCTTTTCCAACTACTCTTGACCCTCATTTTCTTTATTTCCTCCGTGACATGCTTCAACATGTCTCCTCTATAATTGTTTCTATCACTTCTTTTCAAAGACTTCATCTTTTCTTCCTTTCTCTTCCACGGTTCCCACACTCTTCTTCTCATTTCTTTGCTGAAGCAAAATACTTAGAGAACTTCTTCAAGGCAGCCATAAAAATCAGCCACCATCACCTCCATTTGAGCAAGAATTTCAGTCATACCGAAGTAAAGGAACCTGTTTTGAAACCATTTCAAGCTTCCAACTAACCATAATCCGAGGTTAGAATCTTATGAACAAATTTAGTCTTTCATTTATAAATTTTCTTTTATACTAAAGGATTATTCAAATTTGCGTTCTTAAACCTAAGTATATGTTTGTTGCTATTTTGGAGAATATGTATGAAGTCTAAGTGTATATGCCCTAGACAGAAAATTTATATTGTTAAACTTTATAATACCTCTATGGGCAGTGGTTATTTCTTGAAATTCTAAGATTAAATTAAAATAAATTTTATGAATGTAGTTGTATGTTGTGCTTTAGTTTTAATTGTCCTTATGCACGCCTTAGGATCAAGGGAGTATGGAGCTAACGTTAACTGATTCCAGGATTAAAAGATTGTTGATAAGCTTGAAAGGTAGGGATTCTATTACTCATCTTTTGTGAGGTTTTTATAGAATTAAAATTGATTGTTTTGCCGCAATATATATATATCTATGTTGAACTGATATTATATGATTATCACATATGAAACTATGACATGGACTCGTCTTGTATTGTACGGCGAGGAACATAATGAATTGACACATGTTATAAATTGAGAAGCATGGTTAGGAAAACTAACTCTATTGATAATGATTCAATATAGAGAAATTGTGAGACATGAAGAGGGCGACGGTTACGTCCTTGGGCATGAATACCCTAAAAGGTAAAATAGGGGGAAGGCGATGACGCTTCCTTGGGTTGAAAGTCCCAGAACACACTGTACAGGAATCGATTTGGTGAGGACTCGGGGCTTGATGTCCCCTCACCGGAACACCCTTGGAATGTTTATAGGGTGATCAAGTGCGCCCATTTGGGTTTCGATGAGTTGAGTGATACTCAATTTAACATGGATACCTAGGAACAATGATGATTGGTAATATTTGTATAAATGTGTAATTATGACACTTGGTAATGATTAACTACGGTATCCATAAGATGTGATCATAATAAACCTCATAATCTGAAATATGATGTGACTTACTAACCATGCAGATTTTAATGTGGTAATGATAGAGGTGAGTAATGGCTTTCTCTACTGAGCATAGTGTTGCTCATACCCTTATGTTTATATCTTTTCAGGACTCACTAAGTGTGAGGTGGCTACGAGAAATATAGTTGAGGAAGTGATGTAGCTATATTACATTGGGACTGCTTCAATTGTTGAGAATGTTCTTCATGATAATGTAAGCATCAATTGTTACTTTCTGTGACTGTATTACAATGTGTTGAGGGTTAAAATGATGATGACAACAGTTTATACTATTAAATTTAAGGTGCTACATTAAACTGTGGTTTATTTATCGTTTATATTTTTATTTTTGAGTTGAGAGTTTTCATTTAAGTCCCGGGCAAATTTTATTTTTAAGGTTTTACTTTTATTATTTATTTTTATTTTATCTCATTAAAAACTGTTAACCCCCACATAGGGGCGTTACACCTGAGTTATCCTACTCAATGAACAAAGTGTGCCAATTCATGCAACGTCCTCTTGAGTCTCACTGGCAGGCTGTCAAAAGGATGCTAAGATACCTTAAAGGCACTCTAGACTTTGGTCTACACCTGTATCGATCACAACAGTTGAATTTGGTAGCCTTTTGTGATGCAGATTAGGCCTTAAACCCTAATGATCGACACTCCACTTCTGGTTAGTGTGTGTTCCTTGGCCTAAACATTGTGTCTTGGTGTTCCAAGAAACAACACACCATCTCCAGATCTTCAACAAAAGCTGAATATAGAAGTCTTGCTAATGTAGTGGCACAAATCACTTGGCTGCAGTCATTACTTAGAGAATTGCAAATACCATTTACTAAGAAACCAATTGTTTGGTGTGACAATTTAAACACAGTCTAACTTACTGCAAATCCTATTCTACATGCTAGAACTAAACATGTCGAATTAGATTTTACTTTGTTCGAGAAAAAGTCATTCAGAAAATGCTAGATGTCAAACATGTTCTTGCACAAGATTAGATTGCAAATGCTCTCAATTTTCTACACTTAGAAACAAACTCACAGTTGAAAACTATTCAACCCTGAGTTTGAGGGGGGCTGTTAGAGAAGGACATCAGCATTGAAGCTTGTCACTTGTTACTAAAGCGGTTATAGTCAATTAAGATAGTCAGTTAGTTAGTTAGATTAGTTTAATGATCATGACATGTGGCATTCATTTATTGGCCTTACCTTAAGTCGGTTACAAATCAGAGGATGTATTTAAGAACAAGTTCTGTACACATTGAATTCAATTCAAGAGAAACTATTCACACAAAACATATTTCTTCTTCTTCCTTTACATTTTCTTTCCTTCCTTCATGAAAGCTCAAATACATGTTAACTTGGAGTAAACTTTTCAAAATTTCTAAGTGTAAAAGGTTAAGTCTAACCCTCAAATTCTTTCTACCAATAATGTGGAATTCCTCCTTTAAAAGAAACAAAAAAAATAACATAAGGACTCGTCAAAAGCTGGAATAATCACCCAACGAATAGTAAAAAATAATATTTCCTCATAATCAAAGTCCAGGGAAAGTATTGAGGTCAAAAGAAGAGAAAAATAAATCATCGTCCAATTCATAATTATTGACAGTTCTTCCATAGACCAAAACAAATAAAGGAACAAAAATAAAAAATAAATAAGCTAAAATCGTCAACATCCATTAGCCCAAAGTGGTCCTACACAATGACTTTTGCTGCCGAATACAGTTATTACATTGATACACGCGTAGATGAACAATCTAGGAAATTCAAATAACCTTAACAATTTAGTCCCCAACGTTGTCACATGTTGATCTTGAAGCGGACTTTGTGGAGAACACAAAACGCAGTTGAACCCGTCATTCTTTAGAAACTCCATATAAAAAAGATGAATTAGAATTCTCCTTCAACACAAGATAGATATTAGTACCATCAATCTTCCATTATATTGCACAGATTCACAAACAACAATGACACGGTGAAGAGGATACTCTGCCAAAGAACTCAAGAAGGCAACAGATAACTTCAACTGGAGCAGAATGCTATTCCATGGTGGTGATATAGAATGTACAAAGGAGTTCATGAAGATCGTGAAGTTTTTGTGAAAATTATTGAATCAACATCAAACCAATTCAGGGATCGTTTAAAGTGGATCGCAAATGAAGTTACAGTGGCGCCACGGATGAGCAGGCACAAGAGCGTTCTGAAGCTATTGGGGTGCTGCCTTGAGACAGAGTTGCCCAATTGGTGCATGAATTCCCAGCGAAGGGAAATCTCTCCGACTATATTAATAAGAACAATGGCAATGGACAACTTCCTTTTGAGAGAAAATTGGGGATTGCCATTCGCTATCAGGTTTCATCTTTCCTTTACGGGTGCCGGTCAACTCTCTATACACCACTCAAGTTTATGAAATTTCGTTGAATAATATATTTTGACATTTCAAAAGAGTAGAAATTTCAAAAAGGTTTTAACATCAAACACTAAACGCTTTTCAAAGGCTAACTATTTTATATACGGCCTTTTTTTCTAGACTAGTGGGCGTGGCTAGGTTTACAATTGATGTTATTGTGTGATCCAAAACTCACTTAAAGGCAAAAACACAGTGCCACGGCGCTTAAAAGCAATGCCGCAGCGCTACAATTCAAGGAACTAGCGCTGCGACGCTTGAAAGGTAGCGCCACGGCGTTCTGACTTGGCCCAAACATAGATTCTACATTTTGACACGTTTTTGGGTTATTTTGGGCTAAGGTTTCAGTCTTCATACATAGATATACTTCATATTCTCTATAGTTTACAGTACTCACAAAATATCACAGAGATCATAATGTTGAGAGTGATACAAAGAACTCAATCTTGTGAGTTTGTAAGTAATTGAGTGAGTGAATTTTTGTATTTGAGTGCTCTAAATACCATTGTAATATCTGTTTTGTGATTAGTGGATTGCTTCTCCTCTGCCCGTGGTTTTTTCACCATTCATTAGTATTTTTTCACATAAAATTTTGTGTGTATTTTTATCTCTATTTCTTATTGCTTATTACACTATAACAAATTCAAGATTATACGACCTTTATTTAACAACCGTTTCTCAAAAACCATCCTAATAAGGAAAAAAAACGAAGCGAGTTACGCCCGCGAAGACGAAAACCGTCGTGGTATTGACGGAGCTACCATGATGGTTTTTTAAAAAACCATCGTGTAAGATTAAACCTTTCACGATGGTTTTTATAAAAACCATCGTGGAAGGTTTTAAAATCTTTAGAAAATTTAATTTTTCATGACGATTTTTTTAAAAACCGTTGTGAAAGGTTTGGATGTCTGAAATTTTTAAAATCCTGCCTAATTTAACCTTTTACGACGGTTTTTACAAAAACCGTCATAGAAGGTTCTACATGTTTTAAATTTTTAGTAGCCTGCCTGATGAGACTGTAAAAGTGTATATTTTCTAAGGCTTAAATCATTTATTTACGCTTTTATTTCTCATTAAATTCTCTAATTAATAGCAATTTTGTGTTAATAAGTATTTTCGTGTCTTAGTGTGTAAATGTGTTTAAAAATATGTTTTTAGTGTGTTTTTATGTTTAATAGAATTTTTAGTAATTTTTAGAGTCATTTCGGTGTGTTAAATAAGTGTATAGTCTGTAAATAGTCAAAGCCGTAAAAGTAATGCGGTTATTTTATTTTGAGTTTTAGAGTGTTTGATAGTATGTTTTAAGTTTGTAAATATGTCTTATTATATTTTTAGTAATTTCTAAAAATATTTCCAAGTCAAAAAGTATATCTGTGTCAAACCGTAAGAGACTAGAAATTTTAGGAGTCTTTATTTATTTTTGTGTGTTTTAATATAAAATAAATATTTTTGTAAATATTATGTCTGTAAAATTATAATATTAGTGTGTTTGTGATTTTTAGATTTGAAATCTGGAGGAAAAACGGAGCAAAACGACACCAAAACGGACAAATTCGGACATCAAATGCATCAAAAAGATAAAAGAAATTCAAATTTATATTAAATGGGACACGTGGCAAGTTTCTAACCGTTTGATCACCTGCCAAATCAATCTCAGCCGTCCGAGGAAGAGACGCGTGTCAACGCGTCATCCGGTGCGTCAGCGGAATCTCAGGGTACAGTCCACGTGTCGAAGAAATATTGGCTAGTGTGATTCACGCGCTGACAAGCTGCAGATGCGTCAGAGGGGAGTCGCAGGCCGTGTCTGCTCGCGTGTGGGTGAGTCCACGTGTAGCTGTTCTTCTAGTCATTCGATGCGATGACCGAGACCAATCGGGTGGTCCAAAATTGCTGTCCCACTGGTCCCACCTAGGCTCAATTATGTCGTCTCTTGTAGCTGTTCGATCATGCAATTAACGATGCAGATCGTGCCGTTTTAGTTCCACCGTGAGCCACGAAGCACTAGATCCTAAACTAAGAAATGCATATCAAAGAACGCGGATAAGCACAGAAGCGAAGAGAATTTCTTCACGTGAATCTTAGTGCAAGTTGGCCTGCCAAAGAAAAGAAAAGAAAAAAAAAAGAAATAATAATTTTGAAATAGTGAAATATTTTCACTATAAATAGGGGCTCTCCCCCCTCATTCAAAACATCTCCTTCGGGCCTTTGGCCCTCTTTTCTCCTTCCTTTTTTTACTGTTGAGTTAGACTCAACAGTATCTTCTTAGGTAATAAATAATAATAAAATAATGCTTAAATTAGAGTAGAGTGTCTGGTGAGACAGAGAGATGATCTTGTATGCATAGTATCTTGGTATGGATTTTAACTCTATATCTGTATGGTAATGTTTATATTTTGTGGAATAAATTATATCTTTATGTTTTCAATAATTATTGTTGATGTTGTTATGCTGCCAATTTTTACATTCATGCTTTCTTTATGTAATTTAATTGTATTGCATAGTTAATATTAATAATAATGAAATAATGCTTAATTTTATGGAATGTCTTTTACTGCAGTATGACTTGTGATATTGTCGATTCTAGATATTTCATAAGACGAAGTGCTGCCAGAGTTAATGTAAAAATTTATTCCACTAAAATATATTAATTTTGATTTGTTAATATCTTTTCTATCCCATAGTTATGTTAATTATAATTGAGTGACAGCTCTTATAATTTTCATAATTAGTGCACCAAATCATTAGTGGCAGATGATTATTTTGCTAGTTTTTATAGGAAAACCCTTACTGCATTACGGCTTGCTATATTATCGATTTAGGTTAACCTATATAATTAGTAAAATGTGCTTGCAATTAATGAGAAAAGATATAATAAATCAAATACTTTAGATAATTATTAATTAGAGTTGAAATTCCATATCAGTTGCAAAACATACAAGGGATTCTCCAAGCCTCACTGTTTTAATTTCATTTCTTTTGAATTAAAATTTTGAATAAAAATCACAAAAATATTCATCTCATTTTACACTTTCCTTTGAAAAAGTGCTTGCCTTTTTGACCGTTTATTTTTAACAATTTACCGAGGTACAAATTTTCATCTCCCTGTGGATACGACAACTTTTCTACACTACATACGTCCACCGTTTATTACAAAGAATAAACATTTCTTGGGCGTTACCACTGTCAAAATTTAATCTTTCACAAAGGTTAAATTTTGGCAGGAAACTAAAAATTTCAAACATACAAACCTTTCAAGACGGTTTTTATAAAAACCATCATGAAAGGTTAAATTTGACGACATACTAAAAATTTCAAACATGAGAACCTTCCATGACGGTTTTTATAAAAACTGTCGTGAAAGGGCTTCAACGATGGTTTTTAAAATTTTGAATATGCAGAACATTTCATGACGGTTTTTAGTAAAAACCGTCGTGAAAAGTCTATTTCCTTCCATGATGGTTTTTTCGAGGCCTTTCGTGACGATTTTTATAAAAACCGTCGCGGAAAGCCTTTCACGACAGTTTTTATAAAAACCGTCGTGGAAGGAAATAGACCTTTCACGATTGTTTTTACTAAAAACTGTTATGAAATGTTCCGCATATTCAAAATTTTTAGTATCCCGCTGAAATTTAAGCTGGCGCCAATGACATGGCCGTCCCTATTTATTCAAAATTTCTCTAACTTAAACCCACTAACTCTCAAACCCCCTTTCTCTCTCTAACTCCTCCCCCCACGACCTAGCCACCGACGAACCCAACCCCTACGGCATTCTACCGACTTTGACATTCCTCTGTCACTCTCTCCACGACCCACCTAACAAACCCGAGGCCATACACCACCATTCATCCTCATCCCTTGACATTCTACTGACTCCACTATCATTCGACTCGTCCTTTGCCGTTCCACCGACTCCACTACCGTTGGTAAATTTCAAACCATTACTTTTAGTTTTAGCGTTATTGTTAGTTCTAAACTTAGTATTATTTGGTTATTTTAGTGTTATTTAGCTTTAGTTTTAGTTTTAACATTAGTTATATTAATTTGTTATTTGCCATTTAGTATGTATTACTTGTATGTGGTGTTTGAAAGAACTTTGAACAACATTTAGCATTTTGGTGTGAGAATAAGTTACTTTTATGTGTTTGTGATGCCTAAGTATTATTGTGATGCCCACCACATGTTTGATGAAAAGCTTCTATAACTGTATTTTTGTATTTGTGTTTGTGTTTTAGTTAATTAATTTTATTTTCATTATTTTTGTTAATTATATTTATTTTTGTTTTTCTTTCTTTACCTTACACATGATAGCATGCATGGACTTAGACACAAAAAATCCATCAACTGTTATACAAGCATGAAAAGAGTATATGACTTTACAATGTAAATATATATATGATTTTGTAAAAATTTTATAGTTCAATATAATTATGTGATTATGAAATTAGGCCATTGTATTAATGGTAAAAACACGGGACCATTCATCTTGTGGGACACCAGAAATTTTGGTTATTTTTTTAGCTTCAAACCAAATTTTTCACGAAGGTTTTTAGTAAAATGGTCGTGAAACAAGAGCCTTACATGACGGTTTTTATAAAAATCATCGTGTAAGGCATAGCTTATACGACGGTTTTCCTAAAAACCGTCATGTAAGCTTAGCGTTTCACGATGGTTTTTAGTGAAAACTGTCATGGTAGCCTCGTCCTAAGATCCCATAACCCCACCAAAATAAGGAATCCATGACGATAAAAAACTGTCATAAAAAGTCTCATTGGTACTACGATGGATGATTACACGACGGTTTTTAAACCGTCGTGAAAACATACCACGACAGTTTTTAACCGTCGTGTAATCTACAATTTCTACTAGTGTTGCTTTAATTTCTAACAAGCGGTATAAGAGCGTTGGCTTTGATTTGCAATGACAACCATGAAATTTGATATTCTACTACTAGTTTGCACAACAAGGTTTTCTCTATGGCAAGTGAAGATGCAGGCCGTTCTAGCACAAATGGACCTTGATGAGTGCTATTGGGTCTCGATAAGATGCCCTCATCATGGATGAAGGAGGAAAAAAAGCATAAGGACCGAAGGCTCTGTCCCAAGTACACCTTTATTTGTCAAATCAGATTTTGCAGGATCTACTAAAGGAAAAGACCGCTACTTCTTTATGGCTCAAGCTGGAGCAATTATGCATGACCAAGAGTCTGACTAGCAAAATTCATCTAAAGCAGTATATGTACTCTCACCATATGTTTGAAGGTATGTCTCTCGAAGATCACTTAACTGTGTTTAAGGAGATTGTGTCTGATTTAGAGGCTATGGAAGTTAAGATGACAAAGAAGACCTTGGGTTAATTTTATTATGTTCACTACCTTCATTGTATGCCACATTTAAGGATACTATCTTGTATAGTCGAGACACTCTTATCCTAGATGAGGTTTATGAGGCTTTATTTTCTAAAGAAAAGATGAAGCAATTAGAGACTAGATCCAAAACACAAGGAGAGGGTTTAGTTGTTAGAGGTAGAACCCAAGAGAGAAGTTCTGGGACTAAGAATAAAGGTAGGTCTAAATCCAGAAATAAGAAGAAGTTCTGTAACTATTGCAAGAAGAAAGGACACATTAAAACTGAATGTTATAAGTTGCAGAATAAAAACAAGAGGGCTGAAAATCAAAACGGGAAGAAACCGGATGCCGGTGAGGCTAGTATCGTTAAATAAGTCTCTAATGGTTAGCTTTTGTAATTTCTGATGGTGATTCCAAACCCAGTAGGGATTAGGTTCTTGACTTTGCATGTACGTTTCATATGTGTCCCAACTGGGACTGATTTTCAACATATGAGATGGTTCTTAGGGGCTTTGTTTGATGGGAAACAACACCTTGGCATTGGTACCGTCAGAATTAAGATGCATGATGGTGTAGTGAGGACACTAGGTGATGTAAGACATGTCCCCGATCTTAAGAGGAATTTAATTTCCTTAAGTACTCTTGATGCTAAGGGTACAAGTACTCCGGTGAAGGTGGAGTTCTGAAATTTAGTAAAAGCGCTCTTATGATGATGAAAGGGCAAAAGAAGATTGCTAGTTTGTATGTTCTACAGGGTACTACAGTTATAGGAGATTCAGATGTTACTACATCGATTATGTCCAATGATGATCTCATTAAGTTATGGCATATACGATTAGGGCATATGAGTGAGCTTGGGATGGTAGAGTTTGAGTAAGAGAGGGCTTCTTGATGGATAGTGCATAGGCAAGATGGAGTTTTGTGAACATAGTGTGTTTAGGAAACAAGGGAGAGTCAGATAAGGCATTCACAACATAAAAGATATTTTGGAGTATGTTTATTCTGACCTTTGAGGATCGTCTACTGTTCCTTCTAGAGGTGGTGCTAGTTATATGCTTACCATCATTGACTACTATTCCAAGAATGTTTGGACATTCTTTTTGAAGTAGAAGAATAATGTTTTTGCTACTTTCAAAGATTGGAAGACCATGGTAGAAAAGCAGACCAGTAAGCCAGTTAAACGTCTATGCACTGATAATGGCTTGAAGTTTTGTTCAGATGAATTTAATACCTTTTGTAAATCAGAAGGAATTCTGAGGGACTTAACAGTTCGACGTACTCCATAACAAAATGGTATGGCCGAGAGGATGAACAAGACGTTGATGGAGAAAGTGCGCTGCATACACTCCAATGCTAGGCTACCTAAGACGTTTTGGCCTAAAGCCGCTTCTACAGCTTGCTACTTGGTCAATCGCTCTCCTTTCATCACTATTAACAAGAAGACTCCATAGAAGATGTGATCAGGTAAACCTGCAGATTACTCTAATTTAACAATTGTCGGCTGTCTCGCCTATGCTCATGTTGACAATACAAAGTTAGAGCCTAGATCCATGAAGTGCATATTTCTTGGTTATAAGCCTGGAGTTAAAGGCTACAAGTTGTGGTGCCCGGAAACCAAGCAAGTTATTATTAGTAGAGATGTTGTATTTGATGAGACTACCATGTTACGTTGAACATCTACTACGGGATCTAGTGATGTTAATTAGGAGAGATCTGGCAGATAGGTGGAGTTTCAAATTGAGATAAGTACATCATCCGATTCGACTTCCTAGTCAAGTTCAGAGAGTTAAGACGATATTATTTCCCTATCACCACCAACGCCACCACCACAGTATTCTATTGCCAAGGATAGGCCGGGGAGAGATGTTAGGCCTCTATAGAGGTATCTTGAGGCCGACTTGGTGGCTTATGCTTTATTAGTAGCAGAAGGTATTGAGTCTAGTGAAGAGCCTTCTACCTATTAAAAGGTAGTTAATTCAGTTGACTTTGGTAAGTGGATAATTGCTATGCAAGAGGAGATAAAATCCCTACATAAGAATGGCACATGGGATTTGGTGAAGTTACCCAAAGGGAAGAAAGCTGTTCGCTACAAATGGGTATTTAAAAGAAAAGAAGGTACCCAAGAATTAAAGAAGCTAGGTACAAGGCTAGACTAGTTACAAAAGGATACAGTCAGGTTCCAAGTGTTGACTTTACAGATGTTTTTTCTCCTGTGGTTAAGCATAGCTCAATTTGAGCCTTGCTTGGTATTGTGACCACTCATGATCTTGAGCTTGAGCAGTTAGATCTGAAGACTGTATTTTGCATAGAGAGCTTGAGGAAGACATCTACATGCAGCAACCAGAGGGCTTCATTGTTACAGGTAAAGAAGACTATGTTTACTCTTTGAAAAAGTCTCTTTACAGTTTGAAACAGTTTCATTGTCATTTGATGTCGTTTCGTTACGTCTTTGTCCTTTTTTATGTTATTGTTTTTAGGCTTGGCTTTAGCTGTTTTCTTTTTTGTGTGGCTAGACTCCCTATTACAATTTTCTTTTTCATTTTTACTTATTGTTTTAAGTTTTTTATGGGTAATTGGCATTTTTAATCTCTAAAATATAAGTATTTTGCCACACTTTAGTTCCAAGTTTATTTCCACTTTAGTCTCTAAATACAATTTAAAGCATTATCAAACCAAAATACTAAATAAAATAAATATTAAAAAATTTAAAACCCTCAAAATAACTAAAATATTTGCTTAATTGAATTATATATTTGAACATTTTAAACTACCTTTTTATTTAATTTTTAAGTCAAACAATATCTAATATAACATTTAATCTAGATTAGGAAGGATATTTTTGAAATTCTTAAAAAAAATTAATTGCATCAAAAGGTATTTTGAGTATGATTTTATAGACATGGGTGATGTTTTGAACATTTTTATAATACGATTTGCAAAAATTGTATTTAGGCAAAACACAGAGAGTGTTTTGGGTATTTTCTTTTTTAAGATATGAGGGTATAATTTTGATATTTAAGGTGTTTAGGAGTATGATTCTAACCATTTTTGCGTTAAACTTTATAAAAGAAAAAAAACATTATAATAAAAATCGTGTGGTTCTCATTGTGCTACTAAACATCCTAATTATAAAAAAAAATAATCAAAGCAAATTTTCAATTAACACAAATTAAGTATTAAAGTGATTTTTCCTTTATAATATATAAAATTTTATCCTTATAATGGTGAATGCCGTTTTCTAGCAATATATCTATGTTCTTGATAGGATTCTCTTAAAGGTTCTTTCCTTTTAGGACTTCAAATTATGATGGTTTAAGAATCTACCAGATCATCTTATTTTTATTTTCAACAAAAAAAAAACCATCCATTTTTTACTAGCCGTCGAAATAGAATCCAATAGATGTTAAAGCAGAATCTGTCATTTTTTTTTAATTATTTTCAACAACAACAAAAAAAAAAACTCAATAACCAAAGACACAAACTAGTCAAAATATCAATTTTCACCGATAACAATTAAAAAATCAAACGAAACCACATTGATAAATAAATTCCACAGTTAAACAAATTCCAATAACATTAATCAAATATCAACAAATTCCACGAGAAAATAAATTTAAATAAAAGTTCAAACACAAAACTTCAATAAATCTATACACGTACCCATCTTCAATTTCAAACAAAAATGACAGTTACAATTGAAACTCTATACTTTATTATGGTCAACAATCGCATGCGCCGGTGAGTTGAACCTGCTGTGCGAATTTGAACGTGCAACAAGAGGAAATTCTGGTAGGTGGCAAAGTTGACATAGTTGAGATGTTTACACGTGAATTCATAAAACAAATCTCTATTGATCAACAGCTCAAAATCAACAAGTATTGAGCTAACTAAAATCAGTAATTATTATATGACCAAGCCTATGTATATTAACATATAGGCATCGACAGTAGCTTCAGTCCTTGCCCACCTCTATTTTGCAATCAGAGAGCCAGTAAAATTAAAGAAAAATGCAATCCCCGTTTGGAAGTGGTTCTTTTTTTAAAAAAAAAAAAATTGCCTTTCCCCTTTATCTTTTTGTTGCTCATTAAGATCTCATCTTAAAAGATTTAAGACCAGCAAGTATACAAAAGTGAAATAGATAATAAATAGACAGAAAAATATTAAATATTACTGGCAGATTGTTTACCTATAGTATGAATATTCTTTAATGAGCTATCGCTCAGCAAGCGGGAATAATAACTCGCAAAACATTTGAAATATCATGTAATAACATTAAAAATGCATATCCTGATTATGCTCAGTTATGATCTTGTCTTGTTATTTATTGGGCCCAAGTAGTCTACATTTTACACGCGATCAATGGGATATTAGGGTTTGCAAAGTTCCAACAATACCGTGACTTAATTTAAGTTATCATTTTTTTTAAATCTTAAGCCTCGCCTTAGGTCAAGAGGTTGGTACGACTCTCTTAATTAGTTCATCCTTAGACGTTTCACTAATCAATTTAGTGAGCATGCAATATGACATAACATAGCATACTGTGACTAGAATTTAAACATGCTTACTACTTTTAGAAAAAAAAAACTATTATTTTAAACTATCTGTTTTGTAAGTGAGATTCCTGCTTACTTGTTTCAGTGAAGTAGGCTTCCCTAAAAATTTTAAATTCCCTTTTTCTCCAATGGAAATAAATCTGTACAAAATACCCATTAAGAGTGTGTAAGAATTACCTATTTTATGCTATTTTTAATTTTAGCATAATCGTAAGAATTTGATCACTCTATTAGATCGTAATTCTTTTATCAAATGATCATAAAATTCACTATTTCTATTACAAGGTTTAATTATTTTATTAAATCCTCATAATATTTAAAATTTTCCTTAATTGCCACTAGTTCATATCAAAGTTGATAATTAATTAATTTAAAATAATTAATTAATTATCTATCGTCATTAAATCTATATGAGCTTAATCCACTAAATTAGACATTTCTTAAATTTATGATTCTTAAACTAAGTTCTAATTAGCCATATTCTAAATCCATTTAATGGGTTCGTAATTAGTTCTAAACCCGTTAAACCCAAAAATGATCTCGTGTGTCCTATACGCTATATTGTCGAAGCTATGACCCGAGTGACGTTTTAGACTGAAACGGGTGTTGGATCCATGCCTAGCATCGTGGTACTAGGACTCTAACGTATCGGTTTTATGATAGCTGAATTAGTGTGAAATTGAAAACTATTAAAGTTTATTTTTAGAAAATCTCATCCATTTAACTTAGAGATTCAAATAAAAATCGCTCTATAAAATAATATCAGAAATCAGTAACCCACTAAATCTCAGGCTTATATCTTTTTAGAGCACTGTAATTTCTTGGTTTGTTGAAAAACAAGATTTTATAGTCACACGATCTTTGTTTATAAAAATGGTACCGAAATGTACTTTTTCGGTTAGCTTTAAAAAGCTAATATAAAATCATATATTAAAAGCAGTTTTTCTTTTAAAGTTTTTCTTCATAAAAATTACTTATTTTAGATATGTGTCTTAATGATTTTCATACTCGTTTTAAAGTCCCAGTTATCTTTTTTTTTGGCATAATTGTCTTCCGGTTAAACTTTGCAAATTTTACCGATTAAAAAGGTTTGACTGTTTTTATAAATCTCAATTAAAGTCCATTTCAAAAGAAGATTTTTACAAAACTTTTTCCATGAAAGTTCTTCATTTTTCTACAAACTAAAACTTTCGTGTTTAGCAAAAATTACTACTCGGTCTCAAAATGACCCAAAACTTAAAAACTGTTTTCAGCTCAAAAATATTATTTTTAGATAGTTTTGAAAAACTATCCATAACTATATTTTAGATGCAGATTTTGAAAAAAGTTTCTTCACAAAAGTTGTTTATCTCGTTGAAATCTAAAACTTTTGTGTTCAGCAAAACATGAAATTTATATCCAAAATGGTCCCAAAATATCAAAATATTTCCAGCACACCAAACTATTTTTGCAGTTTTTTACAAACTGCTTTAGGCAATTTTGGGACTGCTTTAGTGTAGTTTTTGGGACTATTTTAGGCAGTCTATAAAAACTACTTGGAGTTAAAACTGTGTTTTTGCTTAGTCATGGTGTTTTGTTCAAAACATTGAAAACTAAAAGTTTCATATTTAAAAAAGTTTTAAAAACTGACTCTAAGGCTTCCATTTACATGTTCAAAGTTTATGGAAAATTTTTCCACAAACCAAAACTTACAAAAACATAAAATTATCATGCAACCAGTAACTTTTTACATCACATACATGCATAAATAAACTAACCAACACATAAATAATTATTACAATTTATTTCCTCACCTAATCATCCAATCACTCATAAAAATATAAACTTTAACCTTAGTAAATTTAAGGACAAAATTTAGGATTCTTACCCTTGATGGCAATACCTTGGTGATTTGATCTAGGGCCACTAGTTCCTCCTTCCTCTTTGTCAATACTCTAAAACACCAACTTTTCCCTTAAAAATCTAATATTGGTTTGTCTAAGTAAATAAAAGAAAAAAGATTGAAATTTACCCTTGAAGTTTACTACCAAAGATCCAACTTTCTCCTTCCTCTTTTCCTTATTTGTTCTTCTTCTTTTTCTTCTTCTTTGATAAGGGATCTTAGGGTGAAATGGAGAGAAATTTTTTGAAGACTTGTGTAGAGGAAAACTGGTTCTTGGGCAAGAAAATGGGAGAAAATTTTCTTCAGGAAAACTTATAGTAGGCCTGGTTTTTCAAAGGTGGAGAAGAAGAGAAAAACTTCTTAGTGAGACTTGAGCTTGATTTGAGTTAGGTTTTGAAAAGGGAAAATGGAAGAAAAATTTTTCTTGGAGACCTCTTGGAATGCATGGGTAAGGAAGAGAAATAGGGGAGGAAAATGAAGAAAAGATGTGGTCATGTGCTTGGACACCTATTTATAGACCAAACTTAATTAGTGCCCCCACCTATCCTTAGTTTAATTAGTCTCTTAAGTGACTCAGATGAAGCTTAAACTTGGCTTAATGTCCTTAATGTTCGTACCATATTCTAACTATGGTAGGTGAGATTTGTATCTCATATAATCAAAAGAGTACAAGCATCATCATATGAAGCTTAAATCAAGGGTTACTATTTGTATCTTGTGTTTTCTTGCAAGTTTCCCCTTAAATAGATAATTTTTATACTATCAACAGTGACTAATTTTATTGACAGGAGATTTTAATATCTGACAGGTCTCTTTCTTTAATTTTATTGATAGGAGATTTTAATATTTGACAAGTCTCTTTCTTTTTCAAATACAGTGATACGCCAACCACATATGAACCGATATCAACATAAGTTTAATCACGTGCCAATTTTGACTGTGTTGAGTCTTAAAAATTTATCCTAAACTTAATAAAAATCTATACTTGACTTTTTCAGTATTAAGACTCGGTAATGACATAGTTTTTGACGGTGTCACTTTTCAAGTTCACATAGCATTTCTTACCGAAATTACTACTCACGTAGCTCCGACTTTCAAATTAGTTGGCCATTAAGGATCTAATATGCGTTAGAGTATTTCTCGGTATACTGCTAACTTTGTACTTTACTCGATAATTTTTATAATTAAATTTCTCAAGTTATTTACGAATTAAAATTTCTTCTGCCTTAAGTTGTGGTAAAATTTATCAAAATTTATCAATCAATTAAATCACGAAGGTTAATAAATTTAACTTTAAAATTTACTATAGAATTTTTGAAATATTTTTATATTAATTCTATAAATCCTTCCATCACAAAATTCATACATGATATTTTCAAGAAAATCCTTAATTTAAATATGTAAATTACTTATTTAATTCTAAGATTTTTTTCCATCATTATACACTTGCCCAAAACTTGAAAAGCAAGTTTCTCCAGCCTATAAATTGGCTCATTCCTTCCCAAATGAAGGACGGTAAGCCTTAATGCAGTAGAAAGTTGTCTATGAGTGTTTCTTTGTGAGAATAATTCTATAGCATGCTAAGTGCCATGTTTGTTAGTGTATCTGTTATTTTGTGTTCTTTCCTTTTGTGGTTTGGTGTAACTTTTATTAAAATAATAATAAAAATTGGTTTATGCCCGATAGTGTTGTGTTCTACAGATTATCCATCGACGTATACTGCCCTCCAGTATATTCTTAGACAAAAACAAGGCTGCGAAGCTGTTCAGCTTCCAAGACGTAGTACCAATTCCCGAGGGCGAAACCCATGTTGATGCGGAGCTTTTGGGACTTTTGGGTTCATTGCTCCGGCGACAAAGATAAGCCATTTGGATTTGAATGCAGGCTCTATGGCTCGTTATACAGAAAAGAGTGATGTGTACGGCTTTGGGATTTTATGGTGTGAGGTCCTAACTCCCATACAGAAGAGAATTGATAGATCAATATTGTGGCATGCAGAGCTTTCCGATAAAATACCATCTTCTTCATGGGCTCAAAGGGTTCTGTCAGATGATTTTGGAGAGAAAATAATAGCAGAATATTGGAAGATTTACCATCAAGAAGAAAACAGAGCACAAGTAATGGAATATGCCAAGCTCGAACGGCATTGTGTAAAAAAAAAAAAAAAAAAAATCCCGACGAGAGGCCCAGCATAATCAAAGTAGTTAAGGCACTTCGACACATCAAAACCATCTAGAAGGGTCCTTTTTTTGTTTTAAACTCTGTCGTTTATTTTATTTTTGTGTAGCTGGCTCTTGTTGTCGTTCTATATCTTTAATTGAAAAGCTTGTCGTTGATTTACCTTCCGTAACCTAAAACGCAGTGTTGGTCGAATCAGGGAATTTATAAGTGGATGGATTTTTTTTTCTCCTTTTACGTCCCATTAAAAAAAAGTTTGTCATTTTACAAATTTTTATAAGACAATGTTTAATTATAAGAAAACGTTTGTTATGCGTATATTGTGTTATTATGATATGATTTTGATTAGATCTAAGGCTCTGAAATGTCCACCACTAATCTAAGGTATTATGCACACGTCATAATAATAACTTGAACGGAAATTGTGTGTGATTGAAGAGGAAACTTTTATTTAAAAAAAAAGGAAAGAAATTTCCCAACTCCTTTTGCCTTTCCCTTTCCCACGGCAATTTTTTTTTCCTTTCATGTTTGCGAAAAGAAAATGATAGATTAAAATAATGAAGGGATTAATCATAGCCTACCTCTTTCGTGTCTTAATGATGTATATTTTGTTTAGTGATTTAAATTGGCCGGTAATTAGGACTTTAGTGTTTCCTGACCGGTCAACAAAAAGTAAATAAAGTATTAACCAACATTTTGCATGGGCAATCATGGTACTCATATTTCTCTACAAATCAAAAGAAAAATAACTTCCTTACCATATTATAGGAAAAAAGAGGCGAAAATATACTGGCATGCAGCAAAAAACAATATTATGGAGGCCTAATTTCTAATATCATACAACAAAGTTGAAATTAAAAAAAAATCATACATATATATATATATATATATTTTTTTTTTTTATTTTTTTTTCGGGTGGTTTACTCTCATATTGAGAGTTACTTTCTTCTATAAAATTTCAATGTAAAGAAAAAGAAAAACACAACAACAACAACAAAAATTCTCACAACTCTTACATTCCTTTTTTTTTCCCCCTAACTACTCCTAATTCTAAAATCGGTGCCTCTTAATAAAGTCAATCTGCGAAATAACCTTGTGTCATGGCGATAATTTTTGGCTCCATATGCTCAACAATATAAGCATATTAATTCAATATATATATATATATATATATATATATATATATCTCAAAACCTGCTCCATCCAACGTCAAGTCTAGGCTCTAGGTATCTCCCTCTCTCCCCAGTTTGCATATTGCATTTAAGTTACTTATTTTCGTTGTACTTTCACTATAATTACAGATCTATAACGATGCGAGCTTTCTCATTAGCATATAAATTGAGGGTTAAAAGAAAAACATGCTAGAGAAAGCTTTACGACTTTTTCCCTGAAAGTCTCTCTGGACCTTGGGTAAAGAATTGTTCAATTGGGAGCCGTTGAAAGTGATCTCGAATCATTAATGGCAGGTTGACATGGAAGTACGAGTTAGTGGTGTTAGTAGTATGACCCACATAATTAATTAAAGGCCTATAAAATTTATCAGATTTATTTAGTTTAATAATTATTTAAATGCTAAAATTCTATTGGTTATGAGGGGTTGCAACTCTTATTAAAAGATGTGTCTATATCTGAAAAGATATGTCTGTATGTGAAGAGATATATGCTTTGATGGAAAGGCACCTATTGAGGGTCTATAAATAAGAGTCTAGTCCTCTCTCCACCCAATTGAATTGTATTCTTCTCTCCATCAGAAAATACGTTAAAGAAAGTGTGGGTTTAGAGAGAGAAACTGGGTTCTTCTTGTCTGACTATTTTTGTTCCAGAGTTTCTAAAAAATTGAAGTTATGAATCAAAGTACGCTTAAATATCTTTTTCTGTGAAAATTATTAAGTTCTAAGATTACTGTAAATTACAGATATTAAAGTTCTTACATTTGATATCAAGAGCAATTAAGTTTTTGAAACTCATAGTTTTGTTTTAGGTTATGTTCTTAATTATATTTGTACCTAGAATGTCTCTGCGATTAAAATATCTAAATTTGGGAAAGAATTGAATTATGGGTTTATTCGGTTTATTCTTTTGAATCGAGAAAAGAAATCGCACATATATTAATCACATATTAATATGCCTTTTTATGCAAGAAATCGCATGTAGTGTATTGCAAAAGCGATTTCGTCAAAAAAAAAAAAAGGAAAAGTCAGTGCAATATAATAAATGTTTTGCAGTATAATAGATTCTCCATAAATGCACGACATATATTGTCTGTATAGAAAACTTTTACTTTTTCTTCGTTTGCTTTGTGTCCCTGCGTTTGTGTGTGTATGCATATGTATACATATAAAGCTGTACATTGGATACAGAGAACCCAAAAAAAAAAAAAAAGACAATCAACAATTGCTGTCGCTTATCAAATAAAAGTTTTCTTTTGATAAAAGTTATTTGGCAATCAATTTATTTGCCGATTAAGTTATTTGCCCATTCAAGACCACAAAATTACTTTCCTTTGCTATATTCAAGTTATTGAATGAAATTGTTATATGCAAGTTATTAAATGAAATTGTTGATCGGCAAATCTATTATATATATATATATTGATGTTATGCAATTGATGTGATATGTACTGTTTTGTTTTGTTTTAATAAAACATGTATGTGCAATATTATGTTTATGGGAACTTCTGAGTAAAAAGTTGTATATATGATGTTGATGCATGTATATACTTGACCATAATTCATTACTTGAAACAAGTAAAACTATTGTTTCCAATGTTGAAATTACATTATTGTAGTTTGTTAGTCACCAAAGTGGCCAAACTTTAAAGTTTAGTAATTTTCAAATTGAGAAACAAAAGTTTAATTACTCGTGAATTTTGATGCTTATGATTGAGATGACATTTATAGATCATGGGCCATTGAATTTCATCTATTATAAGAACTTAGGAATCGCCCAAAGGTTGATTAGCTTTTTTTATAATTGATGAATATAATAGTTGGTAATTAATATGTCCTATTATTTTTGTTTGTTTATCCAAAGATAGCAAGCATTTTTACTAGGCTATTTATGATTACCAAATTAAATTTTTACTTTTAAATTAGCATCATTTATAGTTTGTATGTCTTAGTATCACCCATCTTCAATTTCAACAAATTTCAATAAATAACTTTAATTTCAATAATCAATTAATTTCAATAAATTTCAATAATCAAATATCAACAAATTCCACGAGAAAATAACTTTAAATAAAATTTCAAACAAAAACCTTCAATAAATCCATATACGTACCCATCTTCAATTTCAAACAAAAATAACAATTACAATTGAAACTCTATACGTTATTATGGTCAACAATCGCAAGCGCCGGTGAGTTGAACCTGCTGTGCGAATTTGAACGTGCAACAGGAGGAAATTCTGGCGGTTGACAAAGTTGACATGTTTACGCGTGAATTTATAAAACAAATCTATATTGATCAACGGCTCAAAATCAACAAGTATTGAGCTAATTAAAATCAGTAATTATTACATGACCAAGCCTATGTATATTAACATATCGGCATCGGCAGTAGCTTCAGTCCTTGCCCACCTCTATTTTGCAATCAGGAGTCAGTAAAATCAAAGAAAAATGCAATCCCCGTTTGGAAGTGGTTCCTTTAAAAAAAAAAAAAAAATTATATTTCCCCTTTGTCTTTTTGTTGCTACTTAAGATCTCATCTTAAAAGATTTAAGACCAGCAAGTATACAAAAGTGAAATAGATAATAAATAGACAGAAAAATTAAAAAAAAAAAAAAAGCTTAAGAAAATATGCAATGCATGGTTTGCCTTGTCCAAACAATATTTACAAGGAAGACAAGAGGACTAATAAACTCATAATTTTAAACTCCAATAAAATCAATATATTAATTAAACTTTTTAATTAATATATTACTCTACTTCACTAAATATTTGAAATTGCACTCTTAAAATTATAGATATTCAATTATTTGTTTCTTAGAGTCGTTCATTTGATATAGCCATTGCATGTAAGTCGATCCTCCATAAATAATTTAAAATTAGGGTTAGGTAATATCTATTAAGCTCTCTAATTATTTCTTTATTCTTAAGTGCCATTGATTCTTTAATGAATAATAAATTCATGAATTTAATCACAAATTGAGAGCTCTTATTATATAAGCCCCAAATCAATACCTAAGAAAATTATTTATCTGCTTCTCTTGAGAAGGAAAAGATTCCCTCTTGTAATGTTAACATTTTTGTCTACTTATTTCATTGTGCCACTAAAATATTAGGGAGAGGATTAGATTCTTAAATCCGTACCGTACAAATAAAAAAACATAAATCTATAAATAAGAGTATGCTAATAACTCATAATCAAGATCGTCTTATATATGACCATCGGTTGATATAACTAATACTTGCTATACGGAAATTATTAGTCGTTTTTTCTTATCACATCATGTCCCAGTCTGTAACACCCCTATGTGGGGGTTAACAGTTTTAAATAAATAAAAATAATTTTAAATTTTATATTATTTAAATCAATTAAACAATGCTCATGGGTCTTTAAACAACAAGAAAAATAAAAATAAACGTTTTAAATACAAACCACAGTTTTTAGTGTAGCACCAAATATATATAATTACAGTCATCATCACCATAGTACAATTCCTAAATAACTTAACACAGCCATGAAACAAAATAATACAACTCTTACATGTTGTAGATAAGTTACAAATAAACAAGGTCTTCTAACACGAAAACAGCAGGATTGTTTTCGCCTATTCCTCTTCAGATATGTTGCACTGAGTTCCACCTGAGATATGAAGATATGATAGGGATGAGCATCGACATGCCCAGTAGGGAAATCATGACTCACCTTATGGTTTATCCATTACCACATTAAAAACTGCATGGTTAGTAGGTTACATCATATTCCAGATTATGAGGTTTATTATGATAACATCTTGTGGATATCATAGTTAATCATTACCAAGTTTCATAATTACACATTTACACAAATATTACCAATCATCATTGTTCTTAGGTATCTATGTTAAATAGAGTATCACTCAACTCATCGAAACCCAAATGGGCGTACTTGATCACCCTATAAACATTTCAAGGGTGCTCCGGTGAGGGGACATCAAGCCCCGAGTCCTCACCAAATCGATTCCTGTACAGTGTGTTCTGGGACTTTCAACCCAAGGAAGCGTCATCACCTTCCCCCTATTTTTCCTTTTAGGGTATTTGTGCCCAAGGACGTAACCGTCGCCCTTTTTACATCTCACTATTCCTTTGTATTCAATTTATATTTATAGAGTCAATTTCCTAACCATGCTTCTCAATTTATAACATATGTCAAATCATTATATTTATCGCTATACAATATACATATTTTACAACATAAAACAATCAAATTTAATTTACCAAAAACCTCACAAAAGATGAGTAATAGAATCCCTACCTTCAAAGCTTAACAACAAACTTTTATTCTCGGAATTAATTAACGTTAGCTCCACACATCCTTGACCCTAAGGCATGCATAAGGACAATTAAAACTAAAGCACAACGTATAATCACATTCATAAGTGAATTATGTGTAAACCCGTCTACTAGTGCCATTAAAGTATTTTTATGCAATTGTTCTTTAAATGCCAAGTAAACAATTTTTATCTTAAACGCAATATAAAATACATACAAGCAATTTTTATGTTTTAGTCTCTAATAAGAATTCATAAATCATTTAGGATAGTATTGGAAAGGTTGTAAGACATTAAGAGACTAGAAGGTGAGCAAAGTTGGGTTTTTGGTTCAAGTTAACAGCTGGTATACCATGTCAACTTGGTGGTATACTTTTGTAAAAAGGCGGGTTCACTATCTACAATTAACACACGGGTTAACAGGTGGTTTACTTAAGATAGACGGGTGGTTTATTACCACTGGCAGGTTTACTAGTTTCTAATCCGAAAATTGAAAAATTCATAGAAATTAAAATACAACTCCGATTTAGGCTCATGATAGCTCATTGGAAAGCTTAGGATGTCTACTTTTTAAATATGCAAACCAATTTACAAAATTCATTTTCATTTAACTCCAGAATTTTAAGAAATAGCCACTGCCCATAGAGGTATTATAAAGTTTATGGGATGTCAAATTTTTCTTTTAACTTAAAGCATATTATCCTTGTTTAAAATCTCAAAACCATTCCAAAATATGCAACATGCATTATATAATCACAATAAACATATTCTCATGAGTTTTATACCAAAATCATTATCAAATTATATCTCTAGCCTTTCTTGTAAATAATGATGAAAACATGCTTAAATTTGCTCTTTAAGCTCAAAACATTAGAACATCAATCTTAAAGTTATGGAAACCGGTTTTAAACATTCCTAACATGTTTCTAACATTGTCATCAAACCAAAATAAAAGTTGGTTGTGGGTTGTAACTCAAGACTCAAGTTTTTGTTCATAAATGTTTAAGGATGCATGTTAACATAACTAGAAATTTGCATGAATTTTGAACACGAAAATTATGCATTAAACATGGAGAAAATACATACTAAAAACTAAGTTTAGATTAAAGAAAACCTACCTCAAAACTTCTTTGAAAAGCACCAAAGTTCGGGTTAACAATCAAGCTTGAATTAACTCTAAAACCGCCTCGATCATGGTTGGGAATTATAATTGTCTTGGCCACAAAGAGAGCTTTGTGCTCTATGTCTTTAGTTAGAAATTTGAAGTGAGAAAGGGAGAGAATGAGAACTAGAGAAGAAGGTGGTGATAGTTAAATAAAAAGATATCAAAATGCTTATGAGGAATGGGATGTTTACGGGGGAAAATTGTAAGAAGAAACAAAAGAGTCTTAAAGGAAAATATCATCTTGTCTCCCATGAAGATTTTTAGCAAATCATGCCAACATAATTGAGGGGACAATTAGAGTGAATTATAGAAGAAGATAAGGAAATAATTAAAGAGGTGGTTGAGAAAATATCTCCATGTCTTCTATGAATTGAGGGAAAATAATTCAATGTCCCCTTCGGATACCTTTAGCAAAATAAGAAGAAGGCTATATAATTGAGCAATAATTTAGGGAGACAAGATTGGTAGAAGTAAGTGTTGGTAAATTTTGAATGTTTCTTAGGAAGACTTGGTAAGAAAATACTAAAGTGGTATTTTTTTTTTTTTAATGATCATAAACAACTTAGTAATTTTAAATAGTCACATTTTATTCATTAAATTTTATAAAATCATGCCCGTTAAAAATACGGGTGTTACACAGTCCTACATAATCTCATTATGTACAGTGCACTCATTTAATAACTCACTACATTAACGGTTCGAATAAGATTGTTTCATTCTTAATAGTAACACTCAACTGAAAATTCCATACTTTAATTGACTAATTAAATTATATGTTATTGGCTATTTTAATTATCATCGTTAAATATTATACTCTTATATATAACACTTATATACAATATTTAAAGTCACATGGATAATTATAGAATTTCAATGATATTCATAAAGCATTCAAAAACATACATATAAATATGACGAATAAATTCACTTGATTTATTTATAGATATGTTCTTTACGAAACATCATATGCTTTAAGGGTATTATAACATCTAACAACATAGAGGAGAATGTTATATAGTAAATATAACTATTCAATTACTATGCGTTGAGACATGATTATCTTTGTGAAATTCAAATTTCATATGTCAATTTTAATATCAAGAACTAAAACCGTCAAAAAATCAATTTTTTGGGAGTAATATGTCAATACAAGAAGCACAATGTTTATAGTTTAATAAATTTTTTATATCAAAATTACACATGGCATGTTTAAAATAATGGATGTGTAATATAGTAATTTTTTTAGTCTTTTCTAATAACAACACAGATTTCCAATTTTTATACTACAAATTTGCATAACAATCAATATAAAAGAGCCATATGCACGACTTTGGGGTTTTTTCAGGTGGAGCATTTCTATATATCCCGACAGAGATAGAACCATATCATAAACAATAAGGCCGCATTTGGTGGAACACATGTGGACCCAAACAGTGGGGCCCACCAATGTGTGTGATGGGGTTCTATCCCCGTCAGCAAAAAAGGGTTTTTCTTGTGTGTGAGGTCCAAATATATACAGGACTGATTTTGTTATTAAAAATTAATTTGAGGGTGTAGAGACTGATTTTGTGGTTTTTTTTTTAATTATTGATATTTGGAAAAATTTTATGTTCTTCTTATTATATGTTTGTTTGATTTCTCTACAATTTATAACTAATAATCAATTAATATCACTTTTAAATTTTAAATAAAAATTTAAAATTTTTCAGCTAGTTAGGTCATAATCATGTCATAAATGTGTTTTTGTCATGCCAATCCACCACGACCTGTTTGTTCATGTGTCGTGTCGCGTCGTGTCGTATTACCCGTGTCAAATGTGCTTCGTGTTCATGTTTGGGTTCTTGAGGCATCTTTTAATCGTGTCGTGTTTATGTTGATATTAATCATGTTGTGTCATAATCGTTTTGGCCCGAAAACAATATACGAACATGAATTGCTAGCCCTAGATCAAAGTAGCAAAGTCACTTGGACACTTCAAAAATAAAACTGTTCAAAAAAACCAAAAAACCTTAACCGATCAAAGAAAACCGAAAAAATTGATTATAAGGTAAAAACTGACTGGTCATGAATTTCCGACAGTCGGTTTACAAAAAATAACATTTTGCTTCGATCTACCGACGGAGGAGTTCAACTTCCAAACTAATATATTATATTTATAATATATACTTTACATATTAGATGAAAACCAACAAAGTCAGAGCTTCTAATGGATTTTTTTTTTTTTTTTGCATAAAGTAGATTTTGATAGATTTATTCTGTATAACATTAACGTTAGAAGGATTAAATAAAAACTAAGTTATTACTCCTCAATTGCCAGATTACTTTCAGTTTCGTGGCCGGATACTTAAGTTAAAAACTAACTAGAACTAACTACTACAAAACCAACCGTTATCGGTTAAAAACTGACCAACTTTCTATGTATTCAGTCGGTTTTCGGTTCCACTTTCTCAAAACCGACCTCTATTGGTCAGAAACTAACTGAACAAAAATCGATCAAAACCATCTAGAAGTTTTTTAGATTGTGGTTTATTTTATTTTAGTGTAGCTGGTTTGTGTTGTTGTTATGTAGCTCTTGGAAATACTTGTGTTGATTTACCTTCTCTAAAACGTTGTGTTGGTCAAATTAAGACTTCTAATTCTTAACATTGATGTCGTTTAAAAATTTATAGGTTGATATATTGTTTTTTTTTTTCTCGTTTTATGTCCCATTATTATTTTACAATTTATCATTACAAGAAAATGTTTTTATGCATATATTTTTTATTTATGATATGATTTTGATCAAATTTAAAGGTCTAACCACCAAAATAAGGTATTATGCACACATGCCATAACCATAACCTTAAAGGAAATTGTGTGTGATTGAAATGGAAATTTTCCAACTCTTTCGTTTTTTCCCTTCCGCCACAGAAAAGTTTTTTTTTTTTTTTTAGCTCCCTTCATTTTTGCGAAAATAAAATGATGGATAGAAATAATGAAGGGATTAACCATAGCCTAGCTCTCTCGTGACTTAATGATGTAGTGTTTGTGTAGTGATTTAGATTGGCCGGTGATTACGACATTAGTGTTACCCGACCGGTCAACAAAAAGTATATCAGCCAACATTTTGCATGAGCAATCATGGCATTCGTATTTCTCACTAATCAAAAAATAAACTCATTACCATGATTAGATCATTCACAAGGGACCACCCCTCATATACTAGTATAATAGCAGCATACAGCCAAAAATATTGTGGACCCCTAATTTTAACTATTGGAGCAACAAAATTGAACCAAAAAAACAATCACGCGATTTTTTTTTTTATTTACGGTGGTTCATTCTTAATATAACTTAATGTAAGAGCTATGTTCACTTTTAGTCTTGATAAAATTTCATTATAAAGGAAAAAAGAAAACTATGAAAAAAAAAATTGTACACCTTTGGCACCTTTTTTTTTTTTCCCCTCTAAAATTGAGGACTCTTGATGAAGTCGATCCGTGACTAACTCAGTGTCGTGACAATAATTTTTAGCTCCATTCCCTCAACAATATAAGCATCTTAATCTCCTCCTCCCACCCTCAAGCCTAGGCTCTAGCGATCTACCTCTCTCCCATTTTGCATTTAAAAAGTTGCTTATTTTTCATCGTGTTTTTCATAACATTGCAAGCTTTCTCATTGGCATATAAATTAAGGGTGAAAAGTAAAAAGACTAGAGAACGCTTTACAACGTTTTCCCTGAAGGTCTCTCGACCTTGGGTAAAGAACTGTTCAATTGGGAGCCGTTGAAAGTGATCTCGAATCATTAATGGCAGGTTGACATGGAAGTACGAGTTAGTGGGAGGAAAAGAAAAGCAAACAAATCCACACCAATACTTGAAAGCAAATGTTACAACAGAACATGATTTTTGGGCTGAGTTTTGATTTCATCAAGTAAAAAGAAACCAAAAAAGAGAAAGTCCTTAAAAGAGAAAATGAGAAAAACAAAGCACATAATAGACCCAGTGAAGATTAACATGAGCCATTGTGCCTCAAGTGGCAAAGCAAAGCATCGAAACATAATTAAGCAGAACTCTATCTAATATACGTACAACATGATCCACACTATGCAACCCAAGCTTAATTAGTCCCCAAATTTTTGTTGGATTTCCAGTCATCTCCGCTATATTACATGCGGCCAAGAACCCCAATTAGAAAGCCATAAAAGAAAGAAAGTTAATTAATTGAGGGAAAAAAAAAAAAAAAACAGAGGAAGAGAATGTTACAAGGCCTAATCTGCAGTGCCCTTGTGTTTTCTTCTTGACCTGCTGTACAGCTTGGAAGGTGGAGATGGAGAGAACACAAAAGGCAATGAAGGGAGATCCATTTCCCCTCTCAGAATCCTAACAATCTCACCAATATCCAGTCTCAACTCCGGCATCTTGTGCAGGCAAGTGATTGCCAAGTTGATGCACAAGCTGGCTTGGTCCTTGTTGTACTCATCTTTCAATTTCTCATCCACAAGCTCTAAGACATTTCCACCTTGGGCTAACTGCCTACACCAGCTTATTAAATTGGCCTTTTCGAGCTTCATTGGCGAGGCAAGAACATGTAATGGCCTTCTACCAGACACAATGACAAGGATCAGAACACCTAAACTGTAAATATCAGCCTTTTCCATTAAGTATCCGCAGCCACCATATTCTGGTGCAACATAACACAATGTCCCTCTCATGCTCGTTGTGCTGCTCAGCTCACGGCTGAATAGGTCTCCGCTCCACATGTCACTGCCAACAGAGTGGTTGTTCTTGTTCTTCTTCCATCCCCTTCTGAAGCTGAACTCGCCATTCTCATCGCACTCATTTTGACCCTGCTCAGCAAAGTTATTTTGCCTCCAGAAATAAAACCGCCTGCCCAAATCGAAATGTGGCATTTTGAACCCTTTCTTCCACTTGGATTCAAGGCTCTTTAGCTTAATACTACTACTACCCTTCTTCTTGCTAATCTCATCTAGATGCTCTTCTCTCCACCACTCTTGCATCTTTTTCGGCTTCTTCTTGCGGTTTTTCCTCCACCTGGACTCTTTCTTCTCCAACCCTTTATCCGATTGTTCGAACCTGAATCCTTGTAAATGGGGCTCATTTCCTTCTTCTAACTTATCTAAAGGTGTTGAATGCTCTTCTCCTTCATGTTTCTCCTGAATGCTCTTTTTTTCTTCATCCCAATCAGGATTTGTTGAAGGGCAAATCTGACTCCCTATCCACTCCATAACATAATCTTTACTACACAATTCACCACTCCCATCTTGTCTCCACCACCAATCTTTACCCCATTGCTTAGCATCCAAAGCCTCATCAACAGGTGAACAAGTGTTGTAAGAATTCAACTCCTTGCTATGATCAATACTGCAAGGCTCGTCATCATAAGGAACAAACTTATGGTTCCAATCATCTCCACCAAAATCTACACTTGTGACCTCCTTCCCTTTTGCATTATTATTACCACCACTCCTAAAATCACCCTCACTTGCTATATTAGCATTATAATTAACAGAATTCAAGTTCAAAGCTTTAGCATTATAACATACTGTTCTACTATTTTTTGATGAAGTAGAAGCTTGTAAAGCAAGAGCAAAATCTACCTCATGAGCACTCTCCACTGGAGTACTGACTGTTGGAGTCTCAGCCGTCAAATTCCCAGAATTAAGCTCTTGGCTTTTCCAAAGCTCTTGACTCTTCCCCAAGTCCTGACTAAACATGTCAGCACCAAACTCTCCCTCCACCTTAATCCTTGACAGCCCGAAATCCGAAATCTTTGCTCTGTAGTCAAAATCCAGAAGAACATTACTTGGCTTTATGTCTCCATGAATCACCGGTGGATCACATCCCAAATGCAAGAACTCAAGAGCTCTAGTCACGTCCAAAATGACCTCAAACCTTCTTTCCCAACTCAAACTTAAAACCCCATCTCCAAAAAGAGCCTCTTGAAGGCTCTTATTTGGCATGTACTCATAAACAAGGATTCTGTTGTTCTTTTCAAGACAATAACCCAAAAGGGTCACCAGAAAAGGTGATCTTAGCCCACCAAGGATCTGCAGCTCATTCTGAAACTCCTTCTCTGTCTGCAATGAATAAGCGTCAAGCCTCTTAATGGCAATTAACTTGCCACTTCTCAATATGCCTTTAAAGACAGTGCCTGAACCGCCTTTGCCTATGACATTGGAGGCATCAAAATCGTTGGTGGCATTCTTGAGCTCTTTGTAGGGGAATCTTTGGAGTTTGAGAGGTGCACTAGAATCAAATGGAATGGTTTTAGCCCTGTGAACAAGGGAGTGCCAGAGGTGGTAAAGAAAGTAGAGAATTGAAGCTAGTATAACCAGAGAAGCTGAGATTGTGAGAGCCAAGAAAAGGGCTCTAGTTTTGGTCAAGAAACTTGGCTGTCTTGGAGTTGGAGAGCTGGAGTTTGCAGGGAATGGCCTTGAAGGCATATTTGGTGAAGTGGGGTTTTTTTTTTTTGTGTTCTGGGATTTGTTGGGGATGTTTTTGGTTTCACAAAATGTTAGAAGAAGCAAAGTGTTGGAGGAGAAGGAGATAGGGATCTGAAAATGTTCATTGTCACACTCATTTTTTCTTTTTCTTCTTTGTCTTTCAGTATCCTATGTGGGTTTTGCTCTGCAGTTGGAATAATAATCAAAAGAGAGATTTGTAGCTAAATTTTTCTTCATTTTGTTTAAAAATCTAAAATTTGGGATTTAACAATTCTCTTGAGTGGTGAGTTTTAGTCCTTATGAAATCAGGAGGATTACACAAAGGAAGATGATGGAAAGGGAGGGTCCAAGACGCTTTTGACTAAAGAGAAAGCTCTTCAATCAAGGACTTATTTAAAAAAAGAAAAAAAGAAAAAAGAAAACAAAAGGGAAAAATATATATATTTTGGAGGCAAAGGTGGAATACAGTTGTGGAGGTAAGTTTGGTCGTTTTTCTGAACAAAGGTTTTGTCTTACACGCCATGTGTGGCTTAGGCACGTGCACCGGCTCAGATTAATTTAGCTGTGGTTTTATTAATTATTTTCTGTACCATTTTTCTTCTTTCTGACTTGGAAAAATTCACACGTCTGTTTTTCTTTGGACATAAAAGTATTCCACCACTCCTCATTCTATTTGGTCCCCTTGTATATTTATAATCTCTCTACCAATCAACAAAATTCCCTTAATTTCTGGGATAAACTGAGTTTTAACTACAACCATTTGATAATGCTGGTCTTGTTCCGGCAGTGAGAATGGAAGGAGAATTCAATGACAGAAACTGATTTGAGAAATGATTATACTTTAAATTCTGATAGTTGTTTTCCACAGTTAAGGGTCCCACTATGCCTGAAAAAATGCTTTGTGTTTAATATTTTAGAGAATGAATAGGTGGTTTCCTCACCATTTATTTACTGGGGTACTATAAATTTTTCAAAGTTGACCAATAAGATGACATGAACTTAAATTTGCTAGCTTCATGATCACGTAGAAAATAGAGGTGTGGGAGATGAAATATTTATACTGCCATGATAATACGCTAACCTTTATTTGCATTTATTTAGCATTAAAAAATTAAGGTTCTCAGCGAAAAGAATGGATAGCAATGGGAATGGAATCTATCTTCATAAAAGCATAAAGTTTGAAGGAGAAACAGACATAGTGGGTCATTAGTTTCTTAAACGAATAAATATTGGTTCAAGGCAAACAAAACCTCAACTTTCCGTCAATGTTTCAATAATGTCATTGTACCACTATTTTTTCCAATTTTGCTATATTATCACAGATGATTTCGTGCAATTTGAATTATTGTTCTAGATAAAGAGTTAAAAATATCTTGATAGTTGAAATTTTATAGTAATTGGGTTCCTACTCAATAAAAATAGTTTAACTTTTAATAGTATGATTAATTTGTTTACCATCCTCTATTATCCATCGCCTAATAAATTCTTTACGTTGTATGATCAGAAAAAGACTAAAACTGATCATATCATGCAAATTTAAGTCTACATATAGATCAGTCCACAAATATCATCAAACCTAACTGATTATCATCAGAACTAATGAAATATATCAACCCCAAAATCCAATTTTATTAAGTCAAGTCCTTGGCACGTATATAAATTTATTGGTCAACAATATCATGTCACAATTATGTTAAATCTGGTCAGGCTAAGGGAGCCTAATTCCTATAATGTGGTGTCCACATAATGGCACATTCTCTAGAACCCCTTTTAGGCTTTTTTAAGTACAATTTATACATACACATATTGCTTTACACGCGCAGCAATATCTTGAAGACATAGGCCTGCTGAAGTCTTCACCTTTAATAAATCTGCGCAGAAAAAGGATTGATAAGAAAAGAAATAACCTTATCGGTGTAACGTTGCTGTTGTGATAGTGCTTTTCCACCGCACACCCCATTTCTTTTCTCTCTTTTTATTTTTATTTTTATTTTATTTGCTTTTTTTTCCTTCTTGTGTGTAATACTCAGAACTACATAATTAGAAGATATCCAAACCAAGGAACATGCTTGCTGGTGGGTCGTAGGTCCTGTCCATCAACAGCAGATATGTTAGATTTCATATGGCGACACTTGGCTGGTTTGGTTTTTCTTTTTTTATATTGTATTTTAATTTTTCTGCTGGGCAATTATCTTTTTGTAGTTTTTGTCATCTTTTTGGTCGTGGCTCTGCAAGCTTGTATTCTTCCTCAACGTCGTTACATACACAGAATTCGTATTTAGCTCCAACACAAATCGCGTTTACAAATGCTGTTCAAACGTCAAAAAGGGTGTTTGTGTTGAACAAAAAAGGTGGTGAGAAATTGGGAATGAAGAGAAGAAGACAGAATATGACGGGTTTAAGGAGTAGGGAATAACTTAAAAATGTTATTTACTTCTATTAGGAATGTTTATCATCAGATATACACACTAGTAGCATACACTCATTAGTATAGACTTGTTGCAAACTTCTTTCCTATACACAAATAAGTTTAAACTCATGAGCTTGAACTCTTTAAAGTGTAAAACCCTCACGTACTATACGATAATATAAATAGGTTCAAACGCATTTACCAAACACTTTATTTTAATGTTGGACTTTTGACTTTTTAACCTCCTTTAAATATTACAATCTCTTCAAAAATTAAAAATCATATTCACTTGCATTATCACAGGCTTTTTTTTAATCAGCTACTATGAGCATACTACACCAATTTTTTTTTTATGGAAGCCGAAAAAATATACTATTAATACGATTTTATATTTCAGTAATTAAATTTATACCAAAAATATGATTTTGATTAGATCTAGGGGCCATGCATGTACGCTATTCATATGTGTCCCCGTTATTAACACCCTTAAAAAAAAAACTACAGAGAAATCATAGGAACTAGACAGTGTAATGCAACTATGAAAAGATTATTAGTTCATGGGTCGAAACAGTTAATGGTGGAACCCATTTGGATTTGAGATATGCCTCAACCAGAAAACATGACATGTGGGAAAAAAATGAAAAATGACACCACTAATATGTGTCCTAATCATGAACCCGTGACAGTTTTCTAGCTATTAAACAACAAACATTATTTTATCCAATTGCACCATCTTGTGGGTCTACGCAGCAAAAGATTCTGACAAAAATACTATGTTTTAATTCCATACAAGATAACATTAATTAAACTCCACATGAACAGGACAGGATATGTTCCTGCTTTTTTCTGTTCTTTTTATTTTTAGTTAATTACAAAACTTGGCGTTTACTTCGAAGACAAACTTTATAAAGGTCCTTTAAACTTTTTTTTTATTTACCCATGAAGGATCAACTCAATAGAGTCGAGTACAATAGGCAATAAGCATGAATCAAGTTCTCTTACCACTCCGCCGATGATCTCAGCAAATTCCGCTTAAGACGTTGAACGGGAACATAAGGGAATTACTGCTCTTTTTTTAACCAGCAAAAAAAGTGCACTAGTCTCAAAGTTGTACGGCTCTAGCTTGTTCTTTATATTACATAGTTCCAGCACATTTCAAAACAAGTATCTTGGTAAAATATAGCTTGGTGAAGAATGAGCTGTAAACTTGGGCACATTGAAGAAGTTTCAAACTTTTCAACTCATGAAACTTATGGACTAGTGTCTCTATTAGGAAAAAAAAGTTTCACATGAAAAAAATAAAAAAAAAAATCTCAGGATATCCAATATTGTATAATCACGTTAGCCATTGAATGTGGCTGAGAATCTTGGAAGGTGATTGAGCAGTGGTCCCATAGTGAAGGAAACAGGGTTCAGAAATGTTCCTGGACCAATAATTCTGTTTTGGAATCTGCTAAGAATTACTACGTTTAGTAGTTTTCAGCTCACTGCAGTTGAATCATGTATGGACAAGAAATGTCACTTTCTTTGCAGAGTATAATTCTTACAACAAAAAGGACATTACTTCTTATTTAATTTGGCATGTTTCACACTACAGTTTCTTCCCTGCATATATTGCTTCCCCGGTTTAACAACAAAGAGAAGAGAAAAAACAGAAGGCCAAAAGGTAAAGATATCTACAATCCGATATGATTAATGCTAAGGTGAAGCCTAAACTTCTTTTCCTGCCTTTTATTATTGCTTTCCTTTTCTTTTCTTTTCTTTTCTTTTTTTTCTACTTGTTTTGGCAAGCTATGAGGAAAGCATAAACAGCCAACTCTGACTAAAGGGTTTGGCTAAAGTTATAATATTCCATAAATAAACGACAAAAATAAAGGTCTTGAAAAGTTCAACAACACTGAGTAAAAAAGAGACTGTAAGTTTCAGCTTTTGTTATTTTGTTATTATTTTCCAGGAAACTTACGCTGATATATATCACACTTTTTACATGCATGGTGAAAAAAGAAAAAGGGACAAGGTTAGATAGTTTTGAATAAAATAAATGATGAAGGATGGCCCAATGTGATTCAGGGAATTTAAGGAGAATTCATCAATGTCCACCCTCCAATGTTTGACTTTAGGGATAAAAGTTGAGCGAGCTTAAAACATTTATCATTGAATTGTCCTATTCAAGTGAAATCTCATCCAAACCAAGTCTATGCCCTCATTGCCAAGATTTTTTAGTCTTGAAAGTCGTTGGGAATTGCTTTCTGTATTATAAAGAGTAATGCTATAGGTTTTACCAATTCTTTAACGCCAATTCATGTGACAGATAAGTCTAAAAAAGAAAAAATACAAACAGCTTTTAAACAATTTAAAAACTTAGTTCAGAGTGCCTAAACTTGCATTCTCAAATGGCTGGCCCCAACAAAATTATTCCAAACGGAGTTGGGCCAGTCCAATATTGACGCACAAGGGAGACAACTAAGAAATCTAGCCTAGAGAGATACAGAGAGAGGGAGAAAGAAAACCCCTTCTCTCCCTTGACCCAGTGGACTCTTTTACCATATTTGAAAACATAGTTAGAATTACATTTTTTATTCAACTTTTGTCACATTATTTTTTTCATAAAATTTAACCCAAAAGTTGATAAGAACTATATTTTGTGGTTCTAACTATATTTTTAAACACTTGTTTTGTGCGCTTCGCTTGGAACTCCCATCCTTTTTAAGTTGGTGAAAAAAAAAGGTGAAGCTGTGAGGAGAAGAATCTTATAGTGTTTAAATAGCGTAGATCGGGGATGAAAAGAATTAATGCATGAAGTTTCGTCAATTTTTTTTAGCATTCCTGTAAAAGAGGCAATATTTTAGTATTTATATTAGGAATAATGCATTATGAATAAGTTGCTAGAAATGGATATTTTGCAAGACGTAATGATAGCCAAATCTCAGAATGATATATAAAATGAGTTTCTCCCGATGTTCTCCAAACAGAAAACACTGAAAAGTCTTTTACACTTTTTATTTTTATTTTTAAAGGTTTTTTTATTTTTTTATTTTTTCTCTCATTTTTCTATTTTTTGTCTATATTATATATATATATATATGTATATATTTGTTTTTCATATTTTTGTCTTTTTATACATTTTTTTCTTCTCAATTTTTTACTGTCTTTTTTTTTTTTTTTTGGTTAACATGCCCAATACACACAGCGCTCCAGTTATTGAACGAAGCCATGAAGGTTTCTCTTCAAGCAATTCAGATAAACAGCAAGATCCAACGTTGTAGGCCTGCAGGAGGGAGAATCTTGTCTGCAACGAATGCCCAACTCAATCGAACATCCAACTGAAACTTCCCATATTTTCTTCCTCCTACTCGTGAGATCTCGTGAGGCTCTCACCATACAAGAATCTACCACTTTTTCAATGTCATTTTCATGGCGGTTGTTTTTGACCCAGTTGTGTAAGGTTAGCCCACCACAAAACATGTCGTTTGTTGGCCTCCTTCCTGTCACCATCTCCAAGACAATAATGCCAAAGCTGTATACATCCCCTTTTGTTGTCGTTTTTGAACCAAGCCCGTACTCTGCCATATGAAATAAGAAGCAGATCAACTCAGTCCTCTTTAGAAAGCTTTAGGTTTTTTGTCACTATTACTATATGAAGTATCAGCATTGCGATCAATTGTTTAATCCTTAAAATTCTTTTGTATTCACGAGTCTTAGAATTTAAGGAGTTTTAGTAATTTTGTTGCCCTATAGTAAAATTAACAATAAATTTTAACACGTATTACTAGATAATCGCCTCTCTATTGTATGATAACTTAAAATTATATAAAAACAATGAAAAAAGATACAAGATATTCTCTTCAATTTTTTTGTTACTTTTAAAAAATTTGAACATTCTTAACCCCATATAGCCATTTTTGGAAGAAAAAAATTAAAATATTAAATGATGACCGGGCGATAATAATTACATTTATAAAATTCAAAAGTCTATTGTCAATTTGAGTATTCTGGCCTAAAATCTCCAACAAAAACAAATTCAGAGACTAGTTGAGAAACAAAAAATTGATGAACATATTGGGTTTTCAAAAGATCATGACCAGTAGCATCAAAAAGTACCAAAACAGAACAAAACAAAACCTTAAGCTTTAATCACAGAGAGTTTATAAAGAAAGAGATAAAGAGGAGAAATAATGCACCTGGTGGAATGTATCCAATAGATCCAACTACCATATTGTCTGAAGTAGAATACTTAAACTCCTCAACCGATTCGAGACTGGTGTATAACAACAATTGGAGACTGGTGATGCAAATAAGCCATTCCTTCTGCTATATCACTGCAAATGTTAACTCTCTGTGCCACACTCAAGCAAGAAGATTTTGAAGATAAACCGTCTGACAAAAGTTCATGGAGACGGCTATCCAAACTTCCGTTTTCCATCTAAGGAAAAACTAGAGCCTTGAACTCAGGAAGACTGCAAACTGTTGTAATCTTCATCACATTCCTGTGCCGAATTATCTTTACGACTTCGCATTCTCTGCGAAAACACTTGATCGAGCGGCTAGATTGCACGTGCAACCCTTTTACGGCAATGGCTTTCCCGTTTGAAGGAACTCCCTTGTAAACGCTCCCGTAGCTTTCTGAGCTGATTAATCTTTTGTCATCAAAACTGAAAATTTCTATAAACTAAAGAAAAGTAATTGGTAATTGCGTTATTTCACTACCGTCGATTACATTGACATATATACAAGATATTAGCTAAACTGGGAAACAAAACAAAATAAGAAACAACAATTAACGTATACATGGAAGAAAAAAAATAAACTAATCCTTGCAATTCCAGCTATACGATCCATATCTTATGGTGATCAATCTATAGTCAACCGGCAACTAAATATAGCAACCTCGTGAATGCCAATGCCAACCATGCAATCTTATGCAATTACGGGATGTAATCTGCAATAAACCTTCGGTGGCATCTTCCAATTGATCCTTGGGATGTTGTAAATGAAGTCAGGTGATGTTGGATGTGTTACAACTTGAGGCTTTTCGGATGAAACTGTTGGAATTAATTATGAAAGGCATCGGAAGGATTGGATCTTGACAAACAAAAATTTTTAAAAAATTTGAAGAATTTTTATAAACCTTTTGAAGACCTATCAAAGTATCTTAGCTTTTTTCTTTGACAACACGATTTTCCAAACCACGTCTCCACGCCAATAGAAAGATGAGTAAGTGTCAAACTGCAAGAATGAATTAACCTCACACTTTATGGATCTCCTATATACTCAACACATGAGATATCAGACCTTTTTTTTTAGAGAAAGAACTTTCAATTTTTTTTCTCTCTAAGTATTCTATAAAAGTTACATGAAAAGATATATAGAGATAACTTTTTATATCTTAGCAGCTAGTTATTTTTCAATTAATTTTAAATTTAAAATACCTACTATCGGATATATAGGGAAGAGATATACTCTATATTTCTTATTCTTTTTTTATTATAATTTGAATCACTTATGTGATTCTATTTTAGATATACATAATATATATATATATACATATATATAGAGATAACGTTAAGGAAAATTTTCTATATATATATATATAATATATAAATACGTTTTGTAAAAAAGTTAGCAGATTTCGTACATAATTTACATATAATTAAAATTTTATATATAATTTAAAATCAAAAATAAATTATATTTATTAAAGAATGGATTTTTAAATCAATTAATAATTTAATTTTGTGCCCATATTTGAAAAAACAATAATGTGGTCCCATTACACATGTGTCACACACACAAAATTAAAATTATTAATAATCTCATTATTCCAATATTATTAATTAATTAATTTAAAATATTTTTAATTAATCTCATTAATTAAATATAATCAATTAATTAATTTAACTAATGCTTAGTTAAATGTGACAACATTTATCACATTATATTAAGTGTTATAGAGAACATTTTTCTGTATCACATTAATATTTCATGTATGAAATAATTAATTTTAAATTTAATAATTTTAAATTAAATATGTATAATTCATTCTATGCATTAAATCTAATATAGTATTATAGATGTGGCATTGGAGACCTATAGAACTATAACCCAAGCTCTGACAAATTTGACAATTAATTAAACTCTTTAATTAATGTATCAAATTTATTAGTTTCAGTTTTACTACACTAACAAACTGAAACTGCACTCTTAAAATTATAGTGAAAATTATTCAAAGGAAATTAACGAGTAGTCTATTGATATAATCATTATATATAAGTCAGTCCTCTATAAATAGTTCATAATATGAGCTACGTTCAATTTTCGTTTACCTTTCTTATTACATCTTTATTCTTGAGTTCCAATAATTCTCTAATGAATTCACAATCTTATTATGAACGAACGCTCTACTATTCAAACTTTGAATCATCACTCAATGGAACTATTTTTCTAACTTCTATAAGGAAGAAATAGATTCCGTATCTGTATAATATTATTCCTAGCCATTTATTCCATTATGTTTCCAAGATGCAAAGTTATGATCTGAGTTTAAACAAATCTTACCATGCAAGTCAAAAAACATAATGTCATAAATAGGAGTCTAATAAATACTCAGGATTAAGACAGTCAAATATATTATCATTATAGTAATAAATTTGAATACTCTATTTGTAACGGATGATTATTAGAGATTGATAATTTATCTGGTCCAATCCTATATAATCTCATTATATAAAGTACCTCCAATCTAATATCTCTACATTAATAGCCTGGATAAGACATTTCATTCTAAATAAGATTGGACTGTACTTGTAATATTTAATTAAAGATTCTAAACTTTAATTAATCATTGCAGACTATTTAGATTGTTATCTATAAATTTTATTCCTAAGGATATAACATTTATATGCTAAATTTATAGTCACATAAATAATCATAGAATTTTCTTGATGTTTATAAAAGTATTCATAATATATATAACCAACCAAAATAATTATAAATGTCACTTTATTTACTTAGTAACAATATATACAATGTCATAGCTTATAGAGCACCAAACCCAACAATCTCCCACTTGTCCTAAAGCAGGTGAGACATATCTCTAAGACCTAAGCCTTCCAAATGTTCCTCAAAGCTATTTGTAGGTAACGTCTTGGTGAAAGGGTCAATAAGGTTGTTTTCTTACGCTATCTTTACGACTTTCAAATCGCCTAGATGCACTATTTCTCTGATCAAATGCTACTTTTGTTTTATATGCTTTCCTCTTTTGTGGCTTTCTCGGTTCTCTTGAATTCGCCATTGCACCACTATTATCACAATACAATGTGAGTAGTTTATCCATGTTTGGAGACTGCTTGATCATTTAAGAACTTACGGAGCCAAACAGCTTCTTTTGCTGCTTCGTAAGCAACCACATATTTAGCTTCCATAGTCGAATCAACAAAACACGAGTGTTTAATGCTTCTCCAAACTATGGCTCCACCACCAAAAGTAAACACTGATGTAGATGTAGATTTATGTGTGTATTTGTTTGATTGAAAATCAGAATCAGCATATCCAGTGGGAATCAAATTCTCACCAGAATATACTAGCATATAGTTTCTCGTTCTCTTGAGATATTTAAGAATGTGTTTAACCGCCATCAAATGATCTAATCTTGGGTTGGATTGATACCAACTGACTATAACCACCGCATAGCAAATGTCAGGTATTGTACACAACATGGCATACATCGGACTTCCCACCACAGATGCATAGAGTACTCGCTTTATGTTTTCTTTCTCTTAAGGTGTCTTAAGACACTGCTCTTTTGAAAGATAAACTCTATGACATGTAGGTAAATTACCTTTTTTGGAGTTTTGCATCGAAAATCTGATAAGCACCTTATCGATGTATGATACTTGAGACAGTGCCAACAACTTGTTCTTGCGATCTCTTATGAGTTGGATTCCAAGAACATAACTTGCCTATGCCAAATCTTTCATTTAGAATTGGTTAGCAAGCCATTTCTTTGTTAGACATGTATGCTCTAAGGAGTAAAAATGTAATACGTTTTTGGAGACATTTTTATCAATAAAGAATTTATTCATTTATATATACCAAATATTGTCCTCTTTACGTTCATATTTGTTGAATGTATGATAAGCAAACAGTAGTCTGAGACTGTCAGTCTAAACCTTAAGAGTTGGGCATATGATGGGATGATTATGCGGTAGACACGACTCTTAAGATGATGGTCTAAAATATATGATCCGCAATCGAGGGAATAAAGTTGGGCGCTTTATTCATGTAAAGATTGTTATGTTGTCTATATCCCTTTTGGGAGATGGTTTGTCTTGGCCATCGGAGTTGGACTCCGTGAATAGAAACATTGGCGCATTGTCATAGGTGACGATGTGTTGGATCGGGACATAAAGTGAATTGATTTGGATTAATAATTCTGTCTTGTCAAATCGATTCACTTTAGACAATCATTTGTATTGTATCTTAATCCTGAGATGAATAATGGGCCCGTTGTCTCGACTTGTGTCTTTTGATGTACCAATGGGTGACTCCCACATCTCTATAGTGGCAAGCATGCCGGTACGTTGGAGGCATGACTCTTGGTAGCGTAGACTTGTTATTCATAGATATGGAATCCATAGCTCCTCTTTAGGAGTAATGATATCCTCTTATATGCGTTGTCCTGTAATTGGAAAAACTGGAGCGCTCAACCATTTGGATACATAGGTGTAACCGAATGGTATACTATCTTTGGATGGTAAGTTTTCTAATGGTGAGACAATGGAACGTAAGATAAAAATAATCGGGAAGGTAAGACAGAACTTGTCCTTAAGCCGATTATGGATGATCATATGGGGATGCGATACACTATGATATGTCATGGAGACTTAGCTACACGAGCTTCGTAATTCTATAAAGTTCGAGAGTGCAGCTCCAAGCTTTTAGTGGAGTAGCGTTGGAGTTGATAATTGTGAAATGTATATCTGGGATATTGGGTTTCATAATTATCATGAGCTTGAACTTTATAGGTCCATTTTGGTCCCCTTTGCTAGCTCACAAAATCCTGTAACGACACGGCGTGCTTTTCCAATAATTGGTGACTTATGTCGGATTTATCAGATTGGTTTAAAATTTATAAGAATCAAATAATTCATGTCTGTTTATCGGTTGAATTAATTATGTAAGAAATTAGTTCAAGATGAACTTGTTGAATTATGGCGTTCGGATAATTCTTGTCTGTTTATCGGTTGTTTTAATTTTGGACAATTAGAACAAGATAAACTTGTAGAATTGTTGTGAATTGATTTATTTTCTTAGAGATTATCTTGATAAAGTTTGTTTTGATCAGATATCTTTTCTATTGGGCTATTTGAATCAAAACTGAGACTTTATCCTTTAGAATCTCGGGTGGAAAATAAAAGATTCGCGGAGATTTTTTCTCGGCAGTTCGGCATGCCGGATGACGTGTTCGGCCTGCCGAACTGGCCAGTTCGGCCTGCCTATCTCACAGTTCGGCATGCCGACCGCGACAGCTAAGATTACGCGTTTTTCACGCGTATCTTATCAGATATTGATCCGAACTTGATTCTATTTCGATTTTTGAGACCTAATCTGATATGGACTGACCCCAAGGACCAATAGGTATAAAAAGGGAGTGAGTCTAATGATTTACTCAGATCAATTTGAGAGATTAAGAGTGATACTCTTCTAGTGAGCATCTAAAAACTCCCTGAGAGCTTTTGTTCACAAATCACGAACACTAGCTTTGGGTTCTCTCTATTGGTTGGAAGGAGAGTCACCGGTGGAAGAGCTGTACGTGTGAGCCCACACTCACTCCGGTTGTGGATAGAGAATAGCAAAGAAGACCAGTTGGTTGAGGCTCTTCTGGAACGTTACTTCTCTACACAGGTCGCGGAGGTTCTTCGGCATACTGAGGTTAGTAAGATCTGTTTAATTTATACATATAACATGTCAAACTTGTGTTTTGGAAAATACTCTGATGAAAAATTTTTAAAATTCCGCTGCGCACTTTGTTTCCAACAATTGGTATCAGAGCCGAGGTTTTTACATAAATTTGCAAGTTTGTGATCATGTTATATGCATAAATTTTGTGATCTTAATCTCTCCAATGCTTGAATTAAATTTTATAGAGAGATGGCACTCTAGGTTTCTATATAATATATATGTTGTCATGGATTATATGGTGAATGTTTATTAATTAATTATGGTTGATTAAATTGTTGTTTAATTATTTATTAATTAATTAACACCGGTTATGGTTCCTTAGAGGTTAGAATGTGTATCTAGGTTTTTCATGTAATTAGATGGCGGACTATCATCTCCGTCTAGGAATTATTATTTAATTTGTAAGAATTTTGTAATTAAATAATTATTCGGAGAAGACGGAACGAGAAGTCGGATCTTGAAAGATAGATGATGGCGCCTCCAGGTATTTCCTGAGTCTCTAATTTTATGTTTTTGAATTGTTAAAAATAAAATTGATGAATTGCATTAAAATTGTATTTTCTGGATTGAGGGCTTTCTGCTCGGTCGGCATGCCGGACCTCACAGTTCGGCAGGCCGAAGGTCACAGATCGGCAGGCCGGACGTACGGTCCGGCAGGCCGACAGTGGGGCAGAAATTTTGGTGCTCTGCCGGCAGGCCGAACCTTCATGTTCGGCAGGCCGAACCACCATGATCGGCAGACCGATCACCCAGATCGGCCTGCCGACCGAGAGCTGCCAGGTGTCCAGAAAAGGTGCGATTTTTTCAGTGCAGTTTTAATTTTATTTTTGGGACGATTCTGAGAAACATTAAATTTGGATATGACCGGAAATATGAAGTGTTCGATTCATACGGGATTGAGGACTTGAAGATGGACATTACATGAAGAATGATACAGCTTGAGGATTCAAGGATGAAGAATCGATAAATGTCTCGATTATTCTCTTGTAATCTTATTTTTTCTATTCTCTAGGGTGGAACCATAATATTACGGTTATTATTATTATGCTTGTAGCTTTGCTTGATTGCTTTGCTTGTCTGCATTATAATATGATTTACCATGTATATTGATAACATGTCATATAGAATAGGGAGTGCCGCTCATATTAAAATTGTTCATGCATAATTTTAAAATAAAACCTTGACTTCAAAAGATTGAGTGGGAGAAGGTTTTCGAAGAGAGAACCTAAGGCCTCCATCGTTGGTCCATAGGAAGAACATGATGGTCCCAACCCCTAGGAAGGGATTTCTATCATGTACCAGATTGGATCTCTGAAAGGATAAGGTATTTTAGTATGATTTATGGTTGCACACCCCTAGGTGGTGATCATAAATCATGGATAAAATATTAAAACGGTGGTTATACACTCACGTTAACTTTATTATTAACCTCCCCTAGGAGCTCTGTTAATAAAATTAATGGCCAAAGAAACGATTATTAGTATATGCTGGATCATACGGGTCCTGGATGGCATATATTAATCAGGAGGGGATCCGTGTTCCTGATTGAATTTGGCATGACTCCCCTAGGAGCTTGTTGAATTCTGAGTTGGGAATTATCGTTGTAAGGTTGTGATATTTTCAAGGTTTTGACACATAAACACATTTGTATGATTTTACATGATTGTGTTAACTTACTAAATTATTATATATGTTTGCTTATGTTTGGTATATGATTCTTTATTGTAGATTGAAAATGTCTAAAAACGCTTTATCATCGATACTTGACAAAAACCAATTGACCGGTGAGAACTATAATGATTGGAAACGGAACCTGGACATCGTCCTTTCCTTTGAGAAACTGAAATATGTTCTGACAACTCCTTGTCCTCCCGAACCTACGGGAGACTCAAGTAATGAGCAATTCCAAGCGTACGAACGCTGGAAAGATGCTAATGATCAGGCCCGCTGCTATGTTATGGCTAGCATGAATAACGTGCTGCAGGCTCAACATCAGGATTATGAGACTGCGAAGCAGATCTTGGATAATCTTGAGGACATGTTTGGAGGCCAGGCCATAACAAAGCGGCAAGGGGCGCTTCGGAAACTCTTAAACTGTAGACAGAGACCGGGGACATCTGTAAAGGAGCACATGATGTTGGTCATGGGTTACCTCGCTGAGGCTCAAACCAATGGAGCCGACATCGATGCTGAAACTCAGATGACTATGGTCTTTGAGACTCTGTCTAAGGAATTTATTCCGTTTAGAGCTACTTTTAATCTAAGCAATAGACGGGATATGACCTTGACAGAACTGATGAAACAGTTACAAGAGTTTGAACTGCTGATCAGGGAGTCTCCTGCTGGTGGAGAGGCCAATTTGGTAGCTGCTTCTGGTTCCAATCCTAACTCTGGGAATGGAAAGAAACAACGGGCCAAGAGTGGGAAGTCTTCTATTCCTATTGCTACCAAGAGCAAGAAGAAGAAGAAGAAGAACCCAAAGAAGCTTAAGTGCTTCTTTTGTGGTAAGGTCGGGCATATAAAGAAGCATTGCAAGGACTTCCTTTCCAAGGGAGGTAGGTGTGATCTTCTATATTTAGAAACTTGTTTGGTTGAGGAATCCAGTGACATTTGGGTCATAGATTCTGGTGCAACTAATCATGTTTGTGTTTCTCTGCAGGGATTCAAAGAAACGAGAAGTCTACTTCGTGAAGACTTAACGCTTCGGATGGGCGATGGATCCTTGGTCTCAGCGGAAGCAGTGGGAGATGTCCATCTTTATTTTGATAATTATAGGAGTTTAATTTTGCGAGATTGTTTTTATGTTCCTAAATTTAAAAGGAATTTAATTTCTGTATCTTCTTTATTTAAAGACTCCTACGTGGTATCTTTTAATGAAAAAGTGGTGATTCGTAAAAACAAATCTTTTATCTGTTCTGGATGGATGCAAAATAATCTATATTTTATCAAACCTAAGATGGACTTGTTGCTTAATGCTGAGATAAATGATAATGACTCAAAAAGACTTAAAACTTCTCACTCTAATAAGACTTATCTTTGGCATTTGCGCCTTGGCCATATTAACCTAAATAGGATTCAAAGGTTGGTAAGGGATGGACCTTTAAGTCACTTAAAGGTGGAATCTATACCTCAATGTGAATCTTGTTTGGAGGGTAAAATGACCAAAAGACCATACGGGTCTAAGGGCAATAGGGCCGAAGGGGTTCTAGAACTTGTGCATAGTGATGTTTGCGGACCGATGAACATCCGGGCACGAGGAGGGTATGAGTACTTCGTTACTTTTATTGACGATTACTCTAGATATGGGTATGTGTACCTAATGCACCACAAAAGCGAAACTTATGATAAATTCAGGGAGTTTCGGGCTGAAGTGGAAAAGCAATTGGGTAGACCCATAAAGGCACTTCGATCAGATCGAGGTGGGGAATACCTTTCTGATGAGTTCTTGGGACACTTGTTAGAGAATGGGATTTTATCCCATTTGACTGCGCCGGGCACTCCGCAGCAGAATGGCGTAGCAGAGAGAAGGAATAGGACTTTGTTGGACATGATTCGGTCCATGATGAGTTATTCATCATTGCCTTTATCCTTTTGGGGATATGCACTACAAACCGCATGTTATCTTTTGAACAATGTGCCTTCAAAATCGGTCCCTAAAACTCCTCACGAGTTGTGGACAAGACGGAAGACATCCTTAAACCATATTTGCATATGGGGATGTCCAGCTCATGTCCTGTTTAAGGATCCGAATAAGTTGGAAGCACGTTCAGAAGTTTGCGTGTTTGTAGGATATCCAAAAGGGACTAAAGGGGGTTATTTTTATAACCCAAAGGAAAATAAAGTCGTGGTTTCAACTAATGCAACTTTCCTTGAGGAGAGTTACATGAACGACTTTAAACCTCAAAGCAAAGTGGTGCTTGAGGAGTTGAGGGGTAATCCGTTTACTCCGGAGGTTCCGAACGAAACCATTCCGATCGGTGTAGAAAAACCAAACAAACCTGAACAACAACCTCAGGGGCTTCGGCGTAGTGGGAGGATCGGGCGTCAACCTGAGAGGTATATGTTCAATGGGGAGGTCTTTTTGGCTGAACCGGATGAACACGACAGGGATCCTTATACTTACGCAGAAGCTATGGAGGATGTTGATTCAAGACTCTGGACAGAGGCCATGAACATTGAGATGAAGTCTATGGAGACTAATCGGGTCTGGGAGCTTGTGGATCTTCCCGAAGGGGTAAAACCCATAGGGTGTAAGTGGATCTACAAGAGGAAAAGAGGAGTGGATGGAAAGGTCGAAACCTTTAAGGCTAGACTGGTAGCTAAGGGTTATACGCAAAAGGAAGGAATCGATTATGAGGAAACCTTTTCGCCTGTAGCCATGCTAAAGTCCATCCGGATTCTCTTGTCCATAGCTGCCGCTCTCGACTACGAGATTTGGCAGATGGATGTCAAGACGGCTTTTCTGAATGGCTATCTTGATGAGTCCATTTATATGGAACAACCAGACGGGTTCAAGGTCACGGGTCAAGAGGGTAAGGTTTGTAAGTTGCTAAAGTCTATTTATGGACTTAAGCAGGCTTCTCGTTCTTGGAACATAAGATTTGATCAAGTGATCAAGACTTATGGGTTCTCACAAAATGTGGATGAACCATGTGTTTACAAACACATTAAGAATGGGAAGGTGGTTTTTCTACTACTCTATGTAGATGACATTCTGCTAATTGGCAATGACGATGGGGCGTTGTCATCGGTCAAATTATGGTTGACCAAGCAGTTTGACATGAAGGACTTGGGTGAGGCTAATTTTGTTCTCGGTATCCAGATCTTTCGGGATAGGAAGAACAAAATGATAGCTTTGTCACAGGCCAGCTACATAGATAAAATTCTCAGGAGGTTTGCAATGCAGGATTCCAAGAAAGGTGGGCAACCATCTAGGTCTGGAATTACTCTTTCTAAGAAAGACTCTCCAAAGTCTTATGAAGAAAGAGAATACATGAAGAAGGTGCCTTATGCTTCGGCAGTAGGTAGTCTCATGTATGCCATGCTTTGCACTCGACCAGATATTAGCTATGCGGTCGGGATTGTGAGTCGATTTCAGGCGGATCCAGGACCAAACCATTGGGTTGCGGTAAAGCATATTTTCAAGTACCTGAGAAGGACTCGTGAGTATATGCTTGTGTATTCGGGTGAGGATTTAACTCCTCTAGGATACACTGATTCGGATTTTCAATCCTGCCTGGATTCTAGGAAATCGACTTCAGGGTTTGTGTTTACTCTAGGTGGCGGTGCCATCAGTTGGAGAAGTGCGAAGCAAGATTGCACTTCGGATTCAACGATGGAGGCCGAGTATGTGGCGGCTAGTGATGCTTCGAAAGAAGCAGTGTGGCTCCGCAAGTTCCTTGGGGATCTTGAGGTAGTTCCTGGTATAGATAAAGCGGTATCACTGTACTGTGATAACAGTGCGGCGGTAGCTAATGCTAAGGAACCAAGATTTCACAAGAAGAGTAAGCATATTGATCGAAAGTATCATGTGATAAAGGACTTCGTTGAGAGCGGGCATGTCACGGTGTGCAAGATCGCGTCAGAGGACAATTTAGCTGATCCATTTACGAAGACACTTTCTGGGAGAGTCTTCGAAAGGCATGTGGAAGCTATGGGGATGCGAAATTTGCAGTATTTACTCACTTAGTGCAAGTGGGAGATTGTTAGACATGTATGCTCTAAGGAGTAAAAATGTAATACGTTTTTGGAGACATTTTTATCAATAAAGAATTTATTCATTTATATATACCAAATATTGTCCTCTTTACGTTCATATTTGTTGAATGTATGATAAGCAAACAGTAGTCTGAGACTGTCAGTCTAAACCTTAAGAGTTGGGCATATGATGGGATGATTATGCGGTAGACACGACTCTTAAGATGATGGTCTAAAATATATGATCCGCAATCGAGGGAATAAAGTTGGGCGCTTTATTCATGTAAAGATTGTTATGTTGTCTATATCCCTTTTGGGAGATGGTTTGTCTTGGCCATCGGAGTTGGACTCCGTGAATAGAAACATTGGCGCATTGTCATAGGTGACGATGTGTTGGATCGGGACATAAAGTGAATTGATTTGGATTAATAATTCTGTCTTGTCAAATCGATTCACTTTAGACAATCATTTGTATTGTATCTTAATCCTGAGATGAATAATGGGCCCGTTGTCTCGACTTGTGTCTTTTGATGTACCAATGGGTGACTCCCACATCTCTATAGTGGCAAGCATGCCGGTACGTTGGAGGCATGACTCTTGGTAGCGTAGACTTGTTATTCATAGATATGGAATCCATAGCTCCTCTTTAGGAGTAATGATATCCTCTTATATGCGTTGTCCTGTAATTGGAAAACTGGAGCGCTCAACCATTTGGATACATAGGTGTAACCGAATGGTATACTATCTTTGGATGGTAAGTTTTCTAATGGTGAGACAATGGAACGTAAGATAAAAATAATCGGGAAGGTAAGACAGAACTTGTCCTTAAGCCGATTATGGATGATCATATGGGGATGCGATACACTATGATATGTCATGGAGACTTAGCTACACGAGCTTCGTAATTCTATAAAGTTCGAGAGTGCAGCTCCAAGCTTTTAGTGGAGTAGCGTTGGAGTTGATAATTGTGAAATGTATATCTGGGATATTGGGTTTCATAATTATCATGAGCTTGAACTTTATAGGTCCATTTTGGTCCCCTTTGCTAGCTCACAAAATCCTGTAACGACACGGCGTGCTTTTCCAATAATTGGTGACTTATGTCGGATTTATCAGATTGGTTTAAAATTTATAAGAATCAAATAATTCATGTCTGTTTATCGGTTGAATTAATTATGTAAGAAATTAGTTCAAGATGAACTTGTTGAATTATGGCGTTCGGATAATTCTTGTCTGTTTATCGGTTGTTTTAATTTTGGACAATTAGAACAAGATAAACTTGTAGAATTGTTGTGAATTGATTTATTTTCTTAGAGATTATCTTGATAAAGTTTGTTTTGATCAGATATCTTTTCTATTGGGCTATTTGAATCAAAACTGAGACTTTATCCTTTAGAATCTCGGGTGGAAAATAAAAGATTCGCGGAGATTTTTTCTCGGCAGTTCGGCATGCCGGATGACGTGTTCGGCCTGCCGAACTGGCCAGTTCGGCCTGCCTATCTCACAGTTCGGCATGCCGACCGCGACAGCTAAGATTACGCGTTTTTCACGCGTATCTTATCAGATATTGATCCGAACTTGATTCTATTTCGATTTTTGAGACCTAATCTGATATGGACTGACCCCAAGGACCAATAGGTATAAAAAGGGAGTGAGTCTAATGATTTACTCAGATCAATTTGAGAGATTAAGAGTGATACTCTTCTAGTGAGCATCTAAAAACTCCCTGAGAGCTTTTGTTCACAAATCACGAACACTAGCTTTGGGTTCTCTCTATTGGTTGGAAGGAGAGTCACCGGTGGAAGAGCTGTACGTGTGAGCCCACACTCACTCCGGTTGTGGATAGAGAATAGCAAAGAAGACCAGTTGGTTGAGGCTCTTCTGGAACGTTACTTCTCTACACAGGTCGCGGAGGTTCTTCGGCATACTGAGGTTAGTAAGATCTGTTTAATTTATACATATAACATGTCAAACTTGTGTTTTGGAAAATACTCTGATGAAAAATTTTTAAAATTCCGCTGCGCACTTTGTTTCCAACATTCTTTACATTAGATAATATCCCTACATCATTTCGAATGAGTAGGATATCATTTACATAAAGAACTAAGAAGAGAAGACCACCTTCTGATCTTTGATGTACTTGTATACACAAGGTTCATCAATATTTGATTGAAACCATAAAACTTGATCGCCTCTTCAAATCTTAAGTTCCAAGATCTTGAAACCAGCTTAAGTCCATAGATGAACCTTTGCAACTTGTAAACCTTTGCTCTTGACCACAAACCCTTCTAGTTGTAGTATAGAGATGCTTTCCTCAAGATAGTTATTTAAAAAGGCAGTCTTGATATCTATTTGCCATATCTCATAATCAAGACATGTAGCAATGGATAAAGAACCAGAATGGATTTAAGCATAGCTATCGGCGAGAAAGTTTCTTCATAATTAACTCCCTCCTTTTGGGTATAACCCTTTGGCACAATCCTAGTTTTGAAAGTCTCAACGTTCCCATTTATTCCTCTTTTCTTCTTGTAGATCCATTTGCACGCTATAGGTTTTATCCCCTCAGGTAGATCTACAAATTACCAGACTGAATTGGAATACATGGACTCCATTTCAAGGTTCATAGCCTCCAGCCATTTCTCCTTCTCAAAATCTTCCATTGCATGACCATATGTCAATGAATCATCCTCACCATTTTCAAATATAGCAACACGTGCTTCTCCAATTTCCCTGTAGTGTACAAGCGATCTCAGAACCCTCCCACTACTTGAGGTGGTATGACATCCTAATCTGGAGATATGGTCTCCTCATCTTGTCCTTTGACAACGGTTGTCGGTTGCGGTCTGATCTGATCAAAAAGTAACTCTTCAAGTACAACTTTGCTACGAGGTTTATAATTTGTCATATAATTATTCTTAAGAAAAGTGACATTTGTCGATACAAATATATTCTTTTCTCATGGACTATAAAACAAACCCCCTCGTTCCCTTTTGGTATCCTACAAACAAGCATACTTTAAAATGTGGTTCCAGCTTCTCGGTCTTTCCTTTCAGCACATGTGCTGGACACCTTCATATACGGATATGTCGCATACTAGGTTTATGACAATTCTATAACTCTAAGGATGTTTTTAGAATAGACTTAGATGAAACCATGTTTAGAAGATATACTGTTGTTTGTAGTGCATATCCTCATAATGATGTGGGTAATGATGAGTAGTTGAGCATAGATCCAACCACAGACGTCCGAATGTATTAGCTCAAGTGGTTCCTTAGCCCTTTCGCCTTTTGCAAAGAAAGGCCTTTTAGTCATTTTACCTTCAAGACAAGATTCACAAACTGGTAGAGAACTAACTTTTAGTTCTCTTAAAGTACCATCCTTTACTAGTTTGTTAATCCTATCAAGGTTAACATGACCTAATCTAAGGTGCCATAGGTATGTTTCATCATTAGAAGAAACCTTTTGTTTGTTGGGTTTTGGTTGTTGAACTTTGAACATTTCAGTATTGTGCAGTGATTTTTTGTTAGGCCTTAAAATGTAAAGCCTATTTTCCAAATGTGCAAAACAAATATGCAAACTATTTTTGGAAATATTAACATAATTACCATTAAAGAAATATTAAACATTTGTTCAAACAACCTAGAAACAGAAATCAAATTTCTATGAAAACTAGGAATGTAATAAACATTGTCCAATATTAAAAACCTATTTTCAAAATAAAGTTTAACTACTCTCACTGCTCTTGTCGAAATAACCACTCCCGTTCCTACTCTCATCGTTTGTTCCCCATCGACAAGCTCCCTTAAAGAACCAAGCATCTGCAAAAACGAATAAACATGGTTAGTTACCCTTGAATCAATTATCCAAGGTGAAGTATTATCTTCAACTAAACAAACTTCTAAAACGAGTAAATCTGATTTACCGCTGTTCTTCTTTTCTTTGAGCTCCTAAAGATACTTCTTGCAGTTTCTCTTCCAGTGCCCAACTACACCGCAGTGGAAACATTTTCCTTCGGGCTTCTTTTGCTTTGAGCTCTTTTTGTTGTTGTTGCTCTTATTCCTCTTAGGCTGTCCTCCATTTTTTGATTTACCACTTCCTTCAATTCTTTTCTTTCTCTTCCTGTTCTTTTGAGCAGAAGAGGAAGGTTGAGCTTTTCCAACATTTGCCTAACCTTATTTGCTCTTTTCTTTTGAAATAGACTCGAATGTTTGCAGCTCATTAAGCAACTCAGTCATGTTATATTCAACTTGTTGATAAAATAGTTGCTTTTGAACTAAAGGAACGCAGGGGAGAGGAGAGGGTTTCTAAAATCATCCTCACCTGTGTGGCTTCATCTATCATCGCCTTGTTTACCTCGGCCTCATGGAGATAGTTAACCATGCTGAGAACATGTTCTCTGGCCAAAACCCCTGCCTTCATTTTGGCATTCATCACAGCCTTAACAACTTCATGACATGCCTTTTCAGAAGGTTTGCCAAATATGTCTTGTAGAGACAACATTATCCTAAGAAAAATGATTGTATTCCACATCAAAATTCTGAAGTGAAGTATTTGTCAAAGAATGAGGAAGTAGGCCTGTAAATTGATTGCTGTACAGACTGAGGTTCCTTAGGTTTTTGCAATTCCCAATCTCAAAAGGGACTCCTCCTAAAATGGAGTTTACAGAAACGTCTAGAATCTGCAATGACGAAGAACAATTGGAGAAGAAAGCAGGGGAAAGTGTACAGTTTAAATTGTTATCCCAGAGAGATATAACATTTAGATAGGGAATAAGGAAAAGGGATTGTGGAAGTGGACCGTACAAGTTGTTCCCATCAAGCCTGAGAGATTTAAGGTGCCTAAGGGAAGAGAATTCGTGGGGAATAGTTCCAAACAAGTGACTATTAATAATCCAAAGAACACGAAGACCGGTGAGATTAGAAAGGAAAGGTGAAAGGAGACCAACGAGTTGACTCTCACTAAGGATAAGTTGTGTCACTCGGTGGTGAATGTCATTGTGTTTGTCGCATTTGACACCGTTAAAGTGACAGACATGAACAGAGTCATTCCAGTTAGAAAGCGCGGAAAAAGGATCTTCAGTTATGCCTTTCTTGAATTGCAGAAGGGCGGCTTTGTCTGCACCCAAAGAGTGGCTAGGATGGTGGTGATGACCCTGAGCCTGATCAACTGCACGACCCCAAGTTAAAACCACATGTTGGAGTAGTACTAGAAACACAAACATAGTATTGACAGAGAGCATGTTAGTAATCTGTGTCTGATAATTGTCGTCAATCAATATTCACTTTAATCTTTCTTCATCGAATTCACTATTGCTGCAACACTCGTGTGTCACGTACGCATAGACAAGCTTAGATATACAAAGATACTAATCTAACAAAGTGAGGAGATCCACTTGCCTCATTAGATTTAAAACTAACTTCATCATGATGTCTGTGATACACGTTTGTGTGTATAATATATATATATATATATATATGCATATAATCACGATTCTAAATTACTTTGTGTGAGACAAAGTATCTAGTGGGCAAGTCATGATCGATTATAAGGATTCACTCGAGATTCGTATCTTAACTAGTGGACGCACCAAAATCTTTCTACAATTAATCCTCGGTGACAGAAGCTATGATACCCGTTTCAAATATTCTATTTTGGCGCGTGCGTGGTTAGTGTCAGAGCAAGACTTTTACTTCTTAAAGATATACACTAATTTTTTTTTTTCTTGAAATACATAAGTAAAAATAAAAAGATGTAAAGTTCAGTGGAGTGTACGCGTAAAAAATCATTTTTAATAAAGGCCAAACAAGAAAAAGGCAAAAAAAAAAAACTCATCCTCGAGGGACTCCGCCACTATGTGTGACATTGTGCACTATGGAGTCTTAATCAACCGAGTAATTATTGGGGCAATTCTCAAATGGAAAATTTTCCAGCTTCAAATCTTATATGATGGTAAAGAAGAAGACACACACGTGCTTTTGGTAATAAGTCATACAATATTTAAGACAAAAAAAGTACTTAAAGTTGATTGTCTTTGGAGAGCACTTCTTTGGCTTATATGCAAAACACGTCAAAAAAATTTAAGGGCTACACTTCTTTTTTATTTTATTTTGTTTTTTAGAATAACCTAGATAATAACTTACAAATTCAACTTAAGTTTGAAGTAGTTTTGACTAAAAAATAAGCTTACCAAATATTTCAATTTAATAAATGTATTGTTAAGAAAATTTCCCATGTACCTGCAATTGAAGAACAAAAACAAAGCCAGAAACCGAAAACAAAACACAAGAAAACAACTAATCGAAAGGGGGAGAAGAAACAGAAAAGAACATGGGAAGTACTTGGTTCGGATCAAATCGATCCTACATCCAAGGCAGAGGTTTTCTCCTCTAGTCAAATCCACTATCTTGTATTATTGACACCCTCAAGAGGAGAATCTCAGGCTTATCAGTACAATCAAGATGTGCTCTCGGTTTCTCACACCCTCTCAGGAAACAAGAAACCCAGTACATCCCAAAAGAACTTGCTTTTCACGGTTCTAGCTCTAGACTCTCGCACTTCGATCACAGGGAATTTTCAGAAAAATAGTCGAAAGAATAACAAGCTCTCAGGAATGCAATATATATATATATATATATATATATATACACGCACTAAAATAGAAACCAATGGCCTTATGACAACTGGACATACTGAAATCAATTCAAGTTATGAAAATAGTAGGATAAAAATAAAAAACAAAAACGCACATATTTACGTAAAAACTCGAAACGAAAAAAAACCACAAATAGAGAAAAAAATCACTAAGCTTAAAAAATAATACAAAGCAGCAATAATTATAAAGTCTAAAAACGATAATATCAAACTTTAACGCAATACATTGTATATATATATGCATAAACAAAATTCTATGGGCCTAAAATATAAACTAAATGATCCAAAACATAAAAGTCCGGACCACTAAATGATCCAAAACATAAAAGTCCGGACCACGGGCTCATGAAAAATCATATATTTATTTTTTCATCACAATTGTCATGCTACGAACTTTTCAGATCGGATCAACCTAAATTCGGGTCACCATACTCTAACTATCTACGGTCAAAACATAAGTGCCAAAAAGAATTTATCCAGCTCGTCCCACGCCGAATCAGATAGAGACACGTCAGCTGCTACATGTATGAAGCGAGAGACGAGAGTCTTTAAAAGATAATCCTATTTAGCTGTTTCATCGCTTCGCGATTAGCAGTTAACAGTTAAACCATCAAGACGACAGAATTTTGTTACATAATGAATCTATCAAATATATCTCGGCCTAAAAAATAAAGCAGAAGAATCAATAACGAATATAACGTGGTGCTTTACTGCAAGAGCAAACGATGTTCAAAAAAAGGACATGTCGTTGAAGACTTGTACGTCATTGATAAAACGACATATAGTTTTACCCTCCTGGGGACGGTGTTGGACACTGACGATATGCCGTTTCCTTAAAATTGTAAACGACATGTCGTTGATTTTCAAAAGTCTCACTTATTTCTTGACAACTTTTATTTTGTCTTTTGAACTGAAATGACGTAAGTTTTAACGTTCTTCTTTTTCGTTTATAATAACAACAATAATTACAAAGGTGTTAAAAATAATAAATAATAATAAAAGGAAAAAGAAACTCAGTAAATTCACACTAACTTCTAATGTTCAGGTGCATAAAGTTTGAATGCCCATCTTCAAATTAAAAACACAAAAAAAAAAGGAAAAACGTAGAAACAATCCAATGAAAGATTTTGTTAATCATATATTCTAAGGAGTGTAAAAATGTCAATCATATAAAAATAATAAATGCGTTTGTGGATGATATAATAATTTTCCCAAGAAACTATATGTAATCTGACAATTCAATATTAATCTGAAAATTCAATATTAAGAACACAACAGAGACATTTAAAAATGACTACCATGTTTTATACGCGTGATCCGTTAACCATAATTAACTATGTTTGCGGAGCTTAGAGATCTACAAAAACGACACAAAACAGAAACCACACATTTATGTTTAGATTCGATGCAACAACTTTCTAATGATTGAATTTGATTTCTCATATTCTAAAAAAAAAAAAAAAGATTTTGATTTTCTTATTCAAGTTTGCGGTAATGCATTTGAAAGGTTGTCTAGAAAACAAAGTTCCCTCAAAGAAGCGATATTAGTGGAGCAATCTAAATTAGAATTTTATTTATTGATGAGTAGTCTTCATAAAGTTATAATGATATCTCAACACTAATTTATGTTCGTGGATACACAGGAATATCAAAGAAACCATCTTGGTTTTATATTTCTGAACTCATTCTTGTTTGAGAATTATAAAGAATATTATAACCGTAAAAATTTTGGTTAGTTCCAACACTCATGTAGTCAAAGCTCAAAACAATAGAATATTCGTCAGTTTAACTCATTTGAGTTGCATCACGTCTTTTTATATATTGCTTTATAATTGCCTCAATACACTCACTTGCTATCCTACAACCATAATCTATCTTCTGTAGTATTTGTAAATTTTTTTTCTCTAGTGAATGGAGTCAAGGATATTTGATTGGACATTGTACTTCCTCTTCTTTCATAGTTTCTATCATCATTATCATCACCACCTCACCATCGTCAATCGAAATTGTAACAAAATATATGTGCTCCATGAAAAACAGTGATTGGAACTAGTAGACAAAAATAGTAAAAATATAGTACACATATCTACATGTAACAAGACATACAACTTTACAGAAGAGTCATAAACTGCTCATTTTAAAAGTAAAAGTTATTCAAAGACTAAATAAGTCTTAAATAAATATTTTTTTATTGTCTTTAGGTTCAAACTATTAGTCACATTTTATCAAAATAATTAAAAAGTCCTACAAATTTAATTTTTGTGTTGAAAAGAAAATCTTCCAGGTCTTTTTGCATATTTTGTAAAAATTTTCTAAAATATTCTGGATTTCACGAATACTCACCAATATAACAACTATTTATGGACATTGTGGATATTTTATGTACATCACGGAAGAAAAATCCCTCCCTCCATATCTTTGTCGAGACTTCTATAATAGGATATTGTCGTGGAAATATCAACAATTTCCTAGACATTTTCATCCCTAAGAAATGGATTCAAATTAGTCAACCAATTTTTGATATCAAATGGTGTATAACTAATTCTAATTTTTTTCATGCCTATAAATAGCTTTACGTCGTCTATATAATAAGTCTATCCAGATTTTTTTTTTGAGGGGCTAACCAGAATTTTTTGGGTAATGCAATAATAATCATAATTTTGGAGCAAAAAAATCCTGTTTTGTATTGAATAAACATATTCCAAGTAATTTTAGATTATGTTACAAATTATATTGAACTACTTTCTAAGAATGAGGAGGTTAAAGAGAAGATCTAGTTCCTAAGAACAACTACCATTGTATCAAAAAAACTGCAACATCTATCTTATTCGATGATGGTCAACGAACTACATTCCAGGAAAAAAAAAAAAAAAAAAGGACAAACCACTTTTTTTTAAGTGTTTTTTCCCCTCACTGAGGTAAAAACGACTTTTTGTTCATGTGGAAGAAACGCCATGTCGTTTTACACATTGGATCAAAGTTATCTGCAACGGTTATAACGGTAACACTCTTGCGCAACCTCCTCAAAACAACCCTTCCCCATTACACGCAAATTCAGACATTTCCACTTCTATCTCGTCAAACCATCTGCGTACTTTTTTTTTTTTTTTACTTGCTAGAAATCAAAGATTATCGTTACCCGCCGTAAGCTCATTATTTATTTATTTATTTTGTTTAAACTCTTCATTTATCTGATGCAATGGAGCTGGACTAAATTAATTAATTCCTCCATCTTTTTCTCTATATCATAAAATCTTTTTACAATTTATCTTCATCAATTCTTGTTGTGGATTGGGTTTTATAAATTGCCGAGTTTGGTGCATATTTGATAGATGATTGATGCTAAAGATAGTAAAACACATTTGATGGATGATATTCACCTGGGAGAAAGAAGCCTTGTTTCAGAAATTTCTCTAAGGAAAAAAAAAAACATATTGAAAAAAGATTACCATGTTTTATACATATCTCAGTTAATGAATTTGATTTTTTGTTTGTAAATGATTTGAATTGGAACTTGATTTCTGAATCCTGACATTCTGAATCCTGTACTTATGTAACCGCTTCTTCAAAATGTTTGAGTGTGGATACAAGTCGCAGAACATTGGAGGCCAAAGAGAAAAATTTGTAAGGTATGAAGTCAATCTGTTCCATTTTCCAATTTGTTTTTTCTTCCGGTTTTTGCAGACTATGATTGTTATTATTTGATCAATTATAAGAAGAGACATTTTTATATTTCATCTTGCTTACATAATTAGACGACTGTTGCACAACACCCCAAATGCCATCATCACAGTTGCTGAAAATACAATAAAAAAACGGACAGTGAATATTTGCTCAAAATTATGTTCTAATTACTGTAAAGCTTGTGAGGCCATATTTCATTAATTCCGAGTTTAGAGTATATTGAAACAAGCTTAATTTGCAAGTTCTTTCTTTCTTTCTTTCTTTTCCCAATCGTGGATTAGGAAAAAGTGATTGGAATTAGAATTTGATATTTGCATATATGATGGAACCTTTATAGGTTGGATGATCTAGAGTCCACATTGTCAGTTCCAGCAAGCACTGGAGGGATGAAGAGGTGTAAATTCAATCTAGACGGGTTGCCTTTCACTAGTCGTTCCAAGAAAAACGCATCGAAATCTTTTCGGTATGGGATGAAGAAAGGATCTGATGGACTAAGGACATTTGGTAGATCATTAAGAACAGGAGTCACCAGGGCAGTTTTCCCTGAAGACCTTAGGGTCTCTGATAAAATGATATTTGATCCTCAAGACAAGTCTCTCCTCTTATGGAACAGGCTCTTTGTCATTTCTTGTATCGTCGCAGTTTCCATTGATCCGTTCTTTTTCTTCCTTCCTGTATTTAACTACAAATCAAATTGTCTTGGAATGGACACGAAGTTGGCGGTCACAACGACAACTCTCAGAACAGTAATCGACACATTCTATCTTTTCCGAATGGCTTTTCAGTTCAGGACGGCTTTTATTGCACCGTCTTCTCGGGTTTTCGGGCGTGGTGAACTTGTGATTGATCCTCATCAGATAGCCATGAGATATCTGCAGCGCTATTTTTTTGTTGATTTGCTCTCTGTGCTTCCTTTGCCTCAGGTTTGGTTGAAAAATCCACGTTAAACCTTTTTTTGGAGCCTAAGTAAGAAAAAAGATTCTGCTAACAATTTTGATCATCTGCAGATTGAAGTTTGGAAGTTCCTTAAGAGATCAAAAGGGTCAGATGTACTGGCTACAAAACAGGCGTTGCTGTGTATCGTCTGTTTGCAGTTCATACCGAGATTTCTCCGTTTTATACCACTAACTTCAGACCTTAAGAAGACGGCCGGTGCTTTTGCCGAAAGTGCTTGGGCTGGTGCTGTTTACTATTTGCTCTGGTTTATGCTTTCTGGTCAGGTAAGTCTTACCTTACTTTGTGTATTTGAATTGCTGGTTCTGCAAACTTCTTCTTGTATAATGTCGCAGCTACTTGATAAATGCCACAGGTGGCAGGGGCTATCTGGTACTTGCTAGCTGTAGAGCGTAACGATACATGTTGGCGGGAAGCTTGTACTGGTAGCGGAAAATGTAAGATAGACTATTTATACTGTGGTAATAAGCACATGGCAGGCTATGACGATTGGCAAGCAATCAGTAACCAAGTTCTTATTGCTCACTGTTCTGTTGCTGAAGAGAGTTCACCATTCAAGTATGGAATCTACACCCAGGCTATATCTTCTGGCATTGTTGAATCCAGGAACTTTTTCTCCAAGTTCTGTTTTTGTTTATGGTGGGGAATGCAAAACTTGAGGTTTGTATCACCTTTTTTTTTTTTTTTAACTTTTTTTTTTTTTTAGTTCTTTAGAAGTTAAGTATAGTTTTAACTAGGCTAATTCAAAGCTTTAGTGATTTATGCTTGTTAATATTTTTGTTTTATGCAGTACTCTTGGCCAGGGACTTCAAACCAGTACCTATCCTCTAGAGGTTCTATTTTCCATAGCAATAGGCATCGCCGGTCTCATACTTTTTGCGCTTCTGATTGGAAATATGCAGGTAAACTTGTGACAACAAATTATGGCTGTCTAGTATATGTTAAAACTGTTTTTCAAGAGAGTATCTTATCATTGGAAACCGCAACAGACTTATCTCCAGTCCATTACAATTCGACTTGAAGAAATGAGGATCAAAAGGCGTGACTCCGAGCAGTGGATGCACCATCGCTTGCTTCCACAGGAGCTTAGGGAAAAAGTTCATCGCTACAATCAATACAAATGGCTGGAGACTCGAGGTGTAGATGAGGAGAGCATAGTACAAAGCTTACCAAAAGATCTCAGAAGAGACATTAAACGCCACCTTTGTTTGAATTTGGTCAGAAGGGTAAGACTACATTGTTGTGGCAACTTTTGGATCAGATATTCTTTGGAGAAAGACGCCATTTAAGTGGCTAAGGTTTTATACACACACGCGCGTGCGCATACACACACTCTCTCTCTCTTTAAGATGTTTAACATGGTTGTTAATGCAGGTTCCTCTTTTTGCCAATATGGACGAGCGATTGCTTGATGCGATTTGTGAGCGTCTTAAGCCAAGTTTATACACACAGAGTACCTATATAGTCAGGGAAGGCGACCCAGTTGCCGAGATGTTATTCATCATACGTGGTCGTTTAGAAAGTGTGACCACAGATGGTGGTAGGAGTGGGTTTTTCAACAGAGGTTTACTAAAAGAAGGAGATTTCTGTGGAGAAGAGCTCCTAACATGGGCACTAGATCCAAAATCGGGCTCCAACTTACCCTCAGTCTACTAGAACAGTTAATGCCATAACGGAAGTTGAGGCTTTTGCTCTGGAAGCAGAGGAGTTGAAGTTCGTTTCCAGTCAGTTTAGGCGTCTTCATAGCAGACAGGTTCAGCACACCTTCCGCCTCTACTCACAGCAATGGAGAACTTGGGCTGCCTGCTTTATACAGACTGCTTGGCGTCGGTATGCTAGGAGAAAACTGATTGAAAAACAACGTAGGGAGGAGGAAGAAGAGTTTGACTACATCGAGGAAGATGATGAAAGGGCTTTAGTTGGGAGGAGTATGAGCTCTTCGAGGCTCCGTGCCACCATCTTAGCATCCCGTTTTGCAGCAAATGCGCTTCGTGGTCATAGGCTTCGCAGCGAAAGTACCAAGAGGCTTGTCAATCTGCAGAAACCCCCTGAACCTGACTTTTCCGAGTATGCTGCTGACTAATTCTGTCTTTATCTTTAGGTTAACAACAATGGAGCTGATTTTTGTCAGCTCCTGTGAATGTACTTCATCATTAACAATGATACCCATTGTGGAAGTATGCAACTCATCGGCAATTTTTTTCATTACATAGATCTTATAAACTTGTCAGTAAAGAAAATTGCTCTTCATTTCCATATATTTTCTATACAACTCAATATAGAAAGAAGTTTTTTACATTTCCTGTATATCCCACAAGGGTAAACAAGAAAGGACTATATTACAAAATTTCAACTTACAAGCAAAATGAAACCAGCCTAGCCTCACCTTTGGAAAATTTTCTCAACAGAGAGCGACATGGTTCTATATGTTTGGTTACCTTTCCATTCCTCTCAGCTACGCCATTCAGTAGATACTTCTGATTCAACATCTTCCTCCCACCAAGTAGCAGCCTGCAATACTAGTTAGTGGAATTTCATGCTAATATTCACATTTCACGCCTCAGTAGATTAAACAATGACAAATATAACCAAATATAAGGTTGTCGATAAATAAATAAATAAACTAGTTAAGGTGGTGTACCTTGTAGCCTCTGCGAAGAAATTCTAGCGAGCTTCCTTCTTCCTCTTTCAGCCCTAGGACCCTAAGCAATTCTTCTTTAACCTACACAGCACAATGAGAGATTAGTCTCAGAGAATTTATAAAACAAAATGAAATAAAATTACTCGTGGAAATTGACAAAAAGCAAATGTGGATTGGAGTTTGAAGCAAATATTTACTTCACCGAGTGTGAACCTTGTTGCACTCTCTGCTACACAAGCAAAAGAACCATCTAATTGCTTGAGCATTACCTGCCAAGGCCCTGAACAAATTTGGAAAGAGATTAGGGGAAGTGGAGAAATGCAGAATCAGGCATATATAAGGGAAAAGAAAATAAACTGAAAAAGTTGTGCGGTTATTAAGACATGTGCAAAGTACCAGGGTATTGGCGAAACAGCGCTCCGTTGTAATTTACAATATAAGGTGCAACTGCTACTGTCTTAGAAGTTTAGAACAAATGGTTATCGAAACTTGAACCAAGAATTGAAAATTAAGCATGCAAGATATGAATAGGCAGAGTGTACCTTTGAGTATTCTCTGGTTCGAATATAGAACACAGGAATGAATTGAGAAAGAAATCGATAATGTAGTTCCTTGGGTGGAAATCCCAGAAGACCCAAGTCAGCCCTGCAAAGTCAGCAGCTATTAAGCATGAAGAACAAATTAAACAGTAAAGAATTAGATGTCGAGTAAGGTGTATAAAGACATAAAGATTACCGCAATGTGTCAAGTTCGAGATTAAATAGAAGCGTTGGAGTTGACACTGCAAACTTTTCCTGCACATACTCGACAGATTCAGAAAGAAAAAAAACACCAAAACAAACAATAGTTTTGCAATGAATTAGAAGGAATGTCAAATGCTATTCCTTCTCATGTTTCAGTTGATCTACTAAAAAGAAAAGAAAATATTCAATTATATTTCTCTAAGTGAAGAAGACATACCACATACTTCTCAATGGAAGCAAGTTCACGTGTGCTACAATTAATGAATATATAGAGAGATGGGGGTGTATCGGAAACCCATCGGCCTGCATTTGCAAGAGAAGAAAGAGGATATGAAATTAAGTTCTTTGTGAGAGTTGAAGAACTTATTTTCATGACCAACCTTCATTTTCGTCTTCAAAATCAAAGTCAAGTGTGTTCCGTATTGATCTAAAAAATGAGGTGACAGCACCACCAGGAACATCATCCAAGGAACCTATGGTTATACCATCAATCTGAAACAAGAATAGAAATGAAGATAAAAATATTGTTGGGATGATCACAACAAAACTCGAATAAATAACAGACTTAACAACTCCAAATTAGTCTGCATAAATATTGATAGACTAGACAGAGATCAAGAAGATCATGAGCTATTTCGTTACTGAGTCTAGTGCTGCCTTGAACAACTCCGAGGCCCTTCGCTTTTCTGGCTTGTCAGGAAACACCTGAATTTGAATTGAATCAAAAAAATCAACATATCCTCAAGCTCAACTGAAACTTATAAGCCAGCTACATACATATGAAAGCAAAGACTCTGCTTACAACGCAGACTCGGGTTTCCATTCTTTCTCGGAGCTTCCTCACAACAGCCAAGGCCAGTTGAATGTTGGCATCTATGAATTCATCTGAAGACCCCTTTACATTTTTAGGAATTTGAGAAAAATCATGTATCAAGTATTCAGATTCATATGTCCCATGAACTAGCCATATTATCACTGTCAATTATGAGATTTAATCAAAGAATAACATTGACAAATATTAAGTATGATTAATAAATGTGCAGCTTTTTTTTTAAAAAAATTAGAAGAAATGACCAAATAATGCTAACGGCTATATTGGGCCGGAATTTGGTACCTCACAATTAATCAGATAGAACAATTGTTTGATTCAGTGCAATGCACGGTGAATCAGTTGGTCACAGAGAAATACTAGAATAAAGAAAGGTACCTTATAGGAGGATATGTTGCTAGGCAAGGGCCTTTAGGAAAAGACGGAAAAAAAAAAGGAAAAAACGAGCATTAGGATTGATGATGTGAAGTACAAAATATACTTATTACAAACATATAAACATGGAAATAGCAAATATCTTAAAATCAATAGTTACTAAAACTTAAATTGAATTAAGGGATTTGTAAATTGTGATATTTGTCGTTGCAGGCATAACCTAGTAGGTAAAACGACACCTGACTCCACCTAAAGATAAAAAGTTTGAATTTGCCCACACCCCCAAGTTCAAAAAAAAAATAATGTGATTCTTTTTTTTTTTTTTGGTGTAGGAATATTGTTAATTTTTTTAATAGACTAATAAATAAGTATTTCACAAATAGTACTAATTTATTTTGTTCCTTTTACGGTCTAGTCAATAATTACCATAATTCTATCATGGTTGGTTATTGCTATAATTGCTAAAATATTAACATCACAGAAAAAGAAAAACTAGTTTAAGTTTTAAAATATACACTTTTTTATTAGTGCCATAAAAAAATTAACCCTATTCACAAATCCCATAATTAAGGGAAACCAAACTATTCAATTTCTTTATCATGCAATACTTCATCATAAAGCTTAAGTATACCCATAACCCAAAGCAACCATAATGTAACGCATTATGCATTAATCATATTATTTGTCTGTCTTTGTCTTTGCAAGCTGCTGCGAAAATTGAAATTATAAACGCAAACAAAAGAACATAGAACATAAGAAATAATAATGAGAAAAGAAGTAATTACGGGAAATCAATCTCCAAGCGGGTCTTTCCGTCTTGGAGAGCAAAAGCAAGGGAGTTGGCAGCATCAGTGACAAGAACCTCGTACGACTTTGGCTTGTACAGTGCAACTCCTGCCTTCGGATCTGTCGTAGAATAAGAAGAAGCCTGTCCTTCCTTAACACAGCATCGGATTTTTCTCTTCAATGGAAGAACACAGAATTTGGGCAGCGAAATGAAGGAAAATGGATCAGGAAAATGATCAACAGGTTTCGGACGAAGTGGGCAGAAAGAAGCAGAGTGGTAATGATGAGATATTTGAGAAGGCCATGACTGTCTTCATGGCCATGTCGATTGGTGTCTGTCACACAAGAACTGAGGGAAACCACTCCAGTCCACACACGGACTAGATAGAGATGATAACTAACCTCAAACCACTACCTGTTTCTGCTTCTTATTGTTTGGTCCTTGTCTTTTGCCAAAATTGTGTTTTCGCCACGTCAAATTCTATTCTTTTTCAATATTTTTTTTTAGGAATTATAGAAAGTTTGGGGAAAACAACTTGTATAGCCATGCTCTGGAATCTCTCACCCCATGCTGACCTTTTTTTTTTTTTTTCATGCTTAGGAGGATTTATGGTGTGGAGCGCATGCTTAGTGACTTTTTGTTGAACTGAAACCTTTTTTTTTTTTTTTTACATTTATAAAGTGAAATATTATTTCTATTTCACATATTATTGAGTATTATCAGCAAACTTGCTCTTACTTTAAAAAATTAGTTAGAACTTGAAGTTATAATTTAAATATTATAACATATAAAATTTTTATATTATAATAAACTATTATAATATATAAAACTTTATACTATAACAAATTATAACTTAAAGTTTTAACTTATTTACCAAACAAACCCTATGGTATGGTATGCGAGGAATGAATATATACTTTATCCCATTCACCACTTTCATGCATTCCTTCTTTTGTCTTACTCACTTTTATGGTACATGCTAGATGGAGATGTATTTTGTGAAATACCAGAAGGTCTATAAAAATAACATTATCAATTATAGATCTAAATTTCTTTTTCCCAAATAATGTAACTTAAGAGCCACATAAAACTTAAATTGAATTTTCTTTGTAACAACACTAATCATAAAATTCCTATGCTCCTACTTGAAGATCGAGTACCAAACATGAACACTCCCAAATAAAATTATTCCCACTCACCAGTCCTTATCTTAATCGTAAAAGAAGACTAACTAAAAGCGAGTTTCAATTATTAACATGATTAATGACCCAATCAAGTTTAATGCGAAAGTTGAAAAATTCTTACATGTCATGATCATGTTTAAGGGCCTTTTAATAAAACAACTATAAGAAGAATTTTCTTCCTCAACGCTCATAAAAAATAATAATATTATCCTAAGACGAGCAACTTGCTCAGATTATAAAGTATAAATTAAAGTGTTTGCTTTGTAGAAACATAGCATTGAATTTTTTGAATTTTTTTGGCCAAAAACTTCAATATGAGTAACAACTTAATATACAATTTGAAAGATCAGTTTTAACCATCACTTATAATTATAGAAAGTGTAAAGCTCTTATATATTATCGTAAAAAAATACAGTATAAAACTTTTATATGTTACAATCTCAAACTAAAATTATTAATTCTAACCATCCTTCTAAACGACCTATGAATCAAATCTATTATCAAATTGTTGTGTTAAAAATGAAGTGAAATAAAATAAAACAAAGCATTGTTAAAAAAAAATCTTTAAAAAATGTATTATATAATTAAAAAAAAATTGTAGTCACTTATGGACTTGACTTTGGAACAAAGTCGTGTCCACGTGGCGGATGGCTTTAAATTCCCACGCTTTTTGCAAGTGAAAGCAATTGAAACCTTTTTTATTGGAATAAAAGAAAGTGGCACCTTGCAGTTGCAGCTTTCACGGTTACACTTCCCGACCGTTTGCTCTCTCTCCTCCCTCCGACCAACCAGAGCTGTGATGCCATGGCCATGGACGCTTTCTTCAACCTTATTTGCCCTACTTTCCCATCCGTACGCCTCTTTTCCTTTCCTCGATTCATATATTTTTTTCCCAAAATTTTATTTTTTACTCTGCATAATTCAAGTAACTCTTTCTCAAAAGAACGCTCATTTCCCGCTTTATTTCTGAACGATTTTTCTGTCATTTTGTTCCCTTTTGCTTTTTTTGTCCTATTTCCCTGTTTGTTCGCTGAGAAAAGTCGTGGTAGGAAAGAAAAATTAGCGTTCAAAGTTTACTTCTTTGGTGTGGTATCTTAAACAGAGATGAATATTTTTAGCATTATTAGTAATTATTTATTGCTTTTTGCTGAAAACTTTTCTATTGGTTGCTAAGAACGTAATGAATACACTTAATATGCTCGTTTCCCTTTATATATATATTTTTTCAAAATTTTGCGGAAACAGACGAACCGAAAAGGTAGATTCAGAGTCAACGGACCACAAATGCTGGATGATACTTTCAGTGTTTTTATTTTTTATTTCTTTTATAAAATATTTCGTATGAATGTAACGTATAGAAGGACATTAGAGTTTGAAATAAATGTACTTTCTTTTGACTCTGTTCTTTTGTCAAGCAAGCAGTATTCCGATCTGCTTCAGTGACCTACTTTTTATTCAATTCTCTCTTTGTGTTGTATTTTAGTTTTATATGAAGGGACCACTAAAATTATTTCTTGTTTATGTTGGAATTAAAGGGTTCACTAAAGTTTAAATTTTTTTCCCCTTTAAAAATGTGAATTTATGAATTATGACATGGTCTCTTTTTCTTGATTTCAGGTGTGGGACGGGAGTGGATTCTGCAAATGTTTTGAAAACATATATCCTTTCAGATTTGTGGGGTTTTTTTTTTTTTGTATTGTTATTTAAGAACAAGAAACTATTTTTATGATTTTCCTTTACAATCCTTACTGTTTTGGGCTTTGGGCCAAATTCTGGACTGTATTTCTGATTGCTGTACTTGTAGTAACAATGGCAGAAGAAATTGGATGGTATGTTCATGATGAACTATCTAGATATGTGCATCCATTCATATGTTCATGATAACTGTATATTAAAATAATATATACTAATGGCCATTGACACTGCACAGATGAACCTTTCAGAAAGCTTTTATTGTACCTTCTTCCTGCCATTGGAGCCTCTTTGACCTTTCTGGACATAGTTTTCCTTTTCAATAAAACACTTCCGGAAGAGTCTGTAGCACTTTATGAATGGTTGTTCATATGTTCTCGTTTCGCAGTGTGGGTAAGCTTCGTTAGAAATATAGCTGCTTCTTATGCTCTTATAAAGTATAATGTGATACCTTAAGCATATGTCTTGACTCGTTATTAATATGTAGGCAACTATCATACTGTTATCAAAGTATGCTAACTACAGCTGTCTCTTTTGCAACCGAATTTTATGTTTCTGGTGGATTATAAATCTGCTAGTCGGGATCCCGAACTTACTAACAGTATATAACTCACTTAAGGTAATATTTTTTTCCAAACAATTTTCTTTCGGCCTTCTGTTGGTTGACGAGGTTTCTTGAGTTTATACTTGCAGTACACAATAGGATGTTTATCTGCTTCCTGCTACAGAGTTTTGCAGTAACACAATTGTGTACATTTTTTTTAAACAAAAACTGTACTTTGCTTCTGCTATGTGCTTTAGTAACGTTGCTTTATTTTCTCTGTTTTGATAGGCACTGATTTGTATCAAAGAGAGCTGTATTGTTTTATTGGATATCATGTTTGGACTGCCGATTAACATTATCAGAGTAAAACGGAAATCTTCCAAGGACATGTATTATCTGGTCAATCATTTTTTTTATTAATCCTATGTTCTATGGAAGATCCACTGCACAGTTCAGTATATCACGTTTTCTGCTTGTCAATAGCAGTTCAGTGGAAGATCCACTACTTTCATCTAATGTGGACCTCGAGGAAGGTCGCGACATGGACTCTGTAAGTTAAAGAGCAGTCGTTTTATTCATATGATCAAGGCTAACACAGATGAAAAGCCCTCTAATCTATATTTATCTATTGAAATTCGGATTTTAAAGGGAAGCAAGGAGAGTTATTTTGATCTTGTTACATTCAAATCTATTGCTTCTGTAATGAACCATAGCGTGATAAAGCTGCTCGACTTTTAAGATTTGCTCCAGCTTCCTGCTGATATGGATCCCACTTGTTGTCATTATACATTGTCACAATGCAGAATGGTTATTCTAATCCATCCCTGTTTATGGCCATCTGTCAGGCATATGGATGGCCATATTTTCATTTGCATTTGTTGAAGGTAGCTCAATTCTGTTTGGCACTTTCTCATCCCACATTATGGATTCCATAAACATATTAACCAATTTCCATAAGCATATTAACCAATTGGAACGTAAAATTCGTTGTAAATTACTTCTAGTTAGTCCTTTTTTTTAGATCTCATGCAGCGTCAAAATTTTTCTGGCGCTTAATGATTCCGTTGGTTTTGCTGAACCATTGCTTCTCAACAAAATGATTCAATTCCGTTGGTTTAGCAGATATATATTGGCAGTTCTGGTTTTCATGTTTACTTTATATGTTAGGAAAGGTGTTTAAATCATTAGTTCTTTTTAGGAAATTCGTTTTCAATTGAGCAAGCCTTCATTCTTTTCTTTTTAACCTGCCAAATTTGCAGGCTTCTTGGTTGGTTATAAAATATTTTTATCGGCTAGTCATGCTGTTGTTGAATATCTAATTAATCACTACATGTCTCCCAAACTTTGACTGGCAATGGTACTTTAATCTAACAATTCTATGGCACTAACATATACTACACATAAGCAGGCACTAACATATGCATATATATAGACACTTACCTTATGTCTTCATTATGATGAACTGATGGTTGATAACAGTATAGCAAACATGCTTTCATTAATAACTCTATTTTCTGATTTCTACATCAGGTTCAGGGCAAGTGGATGGCTATGTTCTTGCAATATCTTTGGGTCTCACATCAATCTTTAAGTAATTTTTGTCTTGGGCTTTAGAGGCATTATTCCTTTTCTTTTTCCTCCTCGTGTGCCTCAAATATTGAAACTCTGTTCACGCCTTAACACACAGCTTATGTATCTATATTTTTGTCGAAGTAAAAAGAAAAAAAACAATCAATCAGTTAGGAACATAAAGGTCAATCTTAGTAACTGTTATGCCACTATTTTTAAGGCGTATGTGCATCAACTGGATGATAAAATATTGTTTTTTTCTCTAAATCTTCTTTAGATTCCCATTGTCTTTGCTCCTGACCTGCATTTATTCAGTTGGATGTGCATATATCAAAGTAGTTTTGTGTTGCTTGCTTTTTCGGATGTAAAGTTTGGGTGAATGTTGGACATACAATGGCAGATCCTTTTTGGATACACAATATACATTTCATCTTAACAAGCTTAGGCTGAAGCTATGGTCTGGTATTATGACCGTTATCTATCAGCAGGTACGTTTTCTCGGTATTACATGTGAAGGACCAAAGTAACAGTACTATAGGGTTTGTTTCTCAGCAAAGCAATAAATGATATCTTTCTGTCTCTTTTTCCTCATTGTTTTGCCAATCAGGTTTGCAAGAACTCTGATTGCTTTATCTTAAATGTATACTTTTCTCCAGTGTCTACGCATCAACCTAACAGAGCGATCGAAATTTACCTGAGGAGGAAATTCAGACATTCATGTCTATAGATGTTGATCGAACTATCACCTTGTGTAACACTTGCCATGATATGTGGAGGTACAAACATTTTCTGCATTACTTCATTTTTTCTATTAAAGAAAAAAAAACTTTTGAATTTTTAGTATTAATTTGAAAATGGAGTTTCTTCTTCCTATGGCGAGAAATTTTGCTTTTACATCATTTGAAAAATTCGGTTCCTTTCACTTGTGGATTACTTTAGACTGCATCACGACAATGTTTTCTGCCTATCTTTTGATTTTGCTCTGGTGCCCTGAATGTTTCAGCTTGCCTTTTCAAATTGGAATGGTCCTTGTACCTTTTTATACACAAGTCAAATTCGTGTTTGTTTCTGGTACTGCTATAATTATATCCTTGATACCAGGTATTCTCTATTTTAGCTAATCCAAAATTGTGGTGGCATCTATGAAAAGCATGTTATTGATTTTGAAAACGTTATTTGAACTCTCCTCATTGCATGATGTATATGGTGTCATCACAACTTATATCTAGAGACCTCGTATATTAAGATTGAAATTTGTTACAAAGTGAGAAAAGAAAAAATTATGAAGAAGCTGAGAAAAGAAAAAACTATGAGGAAGAATTTTCTTTATTCATTCTGATTATACACACTGAGTTAGACATATATATATAATAATCCTAGCAAAAGAAAAGGAAAAACTAACTCTATATCAGATCCCATGATTTATGGGATATTCTAACAGAATAGGAAACTAATCAAATCAGTCTAATTCTAGAGATACAAACTGTTACAGCTAATTGTACTGCTAATTGTACAGGTGTAAAACGCATCCCACTAATCACTTTTTTTTTGTTTCACACTCCCCCTCAAGCTGGTGGATAGGTTTTTTCCATTCCTAGCTTGGAGACAATACTTTGAAACACTGAACTAGTTAACCCTTTAGTAAGTACATCTGCAAGTTGGCCACGTGCAGACACGTACGGCGTACAAATTAACCTACTTTCTAATTTCTCCTTGATGAAGTGTCTGTCAATTTCGATGTGCTTCATTCGATCATGTTGTACCGGGTTGTGAGCTATGCCAATTGCAGACTTATTATCACAATAAAGTCTCATTGGGCCATCCCACTTAATCTTCAAGTCTTCTAGGATGATTTTCAACCAAAGTGGTTCACACACGCCTTGAGCCATTGCTCGAAATTCTGCCTTTGCACTAGACCGTGCCACCACATTTTGTTTCTTACTCCTCCACGTCACGAGATTACCACCAAGAAAGGTGCAATATCCAGAGGTTGACCTCCTGTCAACTATTGACCTAGCATAATCAGCATCCGTGTATGCTTCGAGTACCAAACCATTGTTTCTCTTGAACAGAATACCCTTTCTTGGTGTCCCTTTGAGATATTGTAACACTCGGTGGGCTGCATGCAGATGAACTTCCTTTGGGCTATGCATGAGCTGGCTAATGACACTCACTGCGTATGCTATGTCTGGTCGTGTATGAGACAGATAAATGAGTCTTTCTACTAGGCGTTGATACATTTCCCTATCAACTACAACATCCTCCTTTGCCTTTCCAAGTCTAAGATTCGGGTCTATTGGAGTACTTGCTGGTTTGCATGCTGTCTTGCCTGTTTCTTTGAGAAGATCCATAACATACTTCTGTTGGGAGATAAAAATGCCCTGCCTAGAATGAGCCACTTCGATCCCAAGAAAATATTTCAGTCTTCCTAACGTTTTGATCTCGAACTCCTTAGCCAAACACTGACTTAGAGACTGTCTCTCCTTATCATCATTCCCGGTCACTATTATGTCATCGACATATATACCAAGAGTGCTATGACTCCCCCTGAAGGTGAGTGTTTAATAAACAGCGTGTGATCTCCTTGGCTTTGGTTATACCCCATGGCAATCATAACTCTTGCAAATCTACCAAACCATGCCCGTGGTGATTGCTTAAGTCCATACAAGGCTTTCTTTAACTTACACACTGTATGAGCAACCAAATTATTCACATAACCTGGTGGGTCCCTCCATATAAATTTCCTCCTCTAGTTCTCCGTGCAAAAATGTATTCTTGACATCAAACTGTTGCAACTCCTAACCATAGTTAGCTGCTAATGACTAATAGGATTCTAACTAGTGTTCATCTTTGCAACTAGAGCAAAAGTCTCTAAGTAATCAATCCCATAGGTTTGAGTATAGCCCTTGGCTACCAACCTTGCCTTGTATCTGTCTATCGATCCATCTGCTCTATACTTTATTGGATAAACCCATTTACACCCCACGGGTTTCTTTCCTGCTGGTAACTTCACCAACTCCCAAGTTTTGTTCTTCTCCAATGCCTCCATCTCCACATTCATAACTTGTTTCCATTTCTCATTGGACAAAGCCTCGGATAAGGTGGTAGGGATGGCAATATTGTTTAAGCTAACAAGGAAGGCTCTGTGAGATGGTTAAAAGTGTTTAAAGGACAAATAGTGTGCAAGAGGATATAAAGGTCGTTTTCTACACTCTTCAGTCCCTTTCCTAAGAGCAATGGGAAGATCCTTGTCATTTTCACTCATATGAGATCCAGTTTCAGCTTGCAATGAAGGATTAGAATTTGTTACCTCATTCTCAGGATCTGGGTTGGATTCTTGGACTTGCACAAATTCAGGGGCAGTTGTCCTCTTCCTTGAAAACACCTTGCCTTTGCCAAATCTCACATCCTCAAGAGCAGAGTTGGGATTTTCTAGAATTTCAAGCACGGCTTCAGATACAGGATCTGGCATCGACTCGAATTCAGGATCAGACAGAGACTCAGGACTTGACATAGTGGAACCGAGCGTAGGAACTGGTTTAGACATGGGAAGTGACGACAGATCAAGTAAGAAACCCTCATCCTTAACTTCAATTATTGAATTCTCCCCCTGAAGATAAGGTGTGGGGAAGTAAGACTCTTGTTTGTTGAATGCAACATCCAGAGAGACATAAAACTTCTTCGATTGAGGGTAGTAACACTTATACCCTTTCTGAGTTGAAGAATAACCTACAAAGACATATTTTAACGCTCTTGGATCCAACTTCCCCCTATTTTGATTATAAATGTGGACAAGTGACACGCACCCAAATATCCTAGGGACAAGATTATTTGTAATGTGTAGGTTTGGATAGAATGTTGAGAGTGTTTCCATTGGACTCTTGAATCCCAAGACTCTGGAAGGCAAACGATTTATAAGGTGAACGGCTGTAAGAACTGCTTCCCCCCAAAAAGATTTAGGCACATTTTTCTGGAACAAGAAGGCTCGGGTTGACTCAAGAAGGTGACCCTTTTTTCTTTCTGCCACTCCATTTTGCTATGGTGTATTGACACAGGATGACTCATGTACTATCCCTTCCTTTTGAAAGTATGGAGTTTGGACTTGATTGAAATAATCCCTAGCATTATCTGTCCTAAACCTTTTGATATTAACCCCAAATTGGTTCTTAATCATGGAACAAAATTTTAGGGGAACAGTACTGACATCAGATTTTTGTTTAAGTAAAAAAAGCCACGTAACACGAGTACAATCGTCAATGAATGACACAAACCATCTTGCCCCAGATACATTAGGAATAATAGAAGGACCCCAAATATCACTGTGAATGAGATAGAAAGGAATAGAACTTCTTTTATTACTAACTGGAAAAGGTACACATTTGTGTTTAGCAAGTCCACACACATCGCAATGAAAGTTCTCAACATCTAGACCTTCAAATAAGGAAGGAAACATATTTTTAATGACCCTAAATGACGGATGTCCAAGTCGGCGATGATGAAGCCAAACTTTTTCTTTATTAGATGAACAGAATTCTGAAATAAAAGAAAAAGGTAATTTGCCCTTGGTGATGCTTGATTAGCTCAGTGCTTCAAGATAGTAGAGTCCATCCCGTTCTCTAGCATGTCAAAACATCTTCCCCGAATCCTTGTCCTGAAATACACAATAATTATGATGAAAAACTACATTGCACTGTAAATCTTGAGTAAGCTTTTGAATAGAGACAAGGTTTGTGGATAATCTAGGGGCATGAAGAACATTTTTTAAGGTCAGTGATGGGCTTATTTTAATGTCTCCTACACTTGCTACAGTGATCAAAGAACCATCAGCTGTGGCTATTTTCCTACTACTTGGACATGGGAAATATGTGAAAAAAACATTTGGTGAGTGGGTGATATGCTCGGTAGCTCCTGAATCCATGATCCAAGAGCTGGCAAAGGTTGTACCCGAGACATTTAATCCAATAGAGGGTGGAAACTCACCTGAATACACCAATGAGCAAGTACTTGAAGGTTTGTCAAGGTTGCCAATGAGAGATCTCACTCTTTCGACCTCTTCTTGGTTGAGACCGCTTGACTCCTTTGGTGTTGCTTCATTTTGCTGTGTCACAACATGGGCCTGACCATTGTTCCTTGGCTGCTCTCCTTTCTATCCCCACTCACAGCTTGGAGGCTTTCCATGAAGCTTCCAACATCGCTCACGAGTATGGCGTGGCTTCTTACAATAAGTGCACCACAAGTTGTACTTATAATCACGATTCTGGACTTTTGGTTGTCCAGGTTTTCCACCTTTAGAAATTGTTGCTTTTTCCACGCTTGTGACAGAATTATTTCCACCACTAGCCACCATAGCTGAGCTGTCCGTATTTTGTGGTTCAAGCATCAACCCTCTTCTACTTTCCTCACCTCGAATCAGTGCCACCACCTCATTAAAGCATGGAACCTCTTGTTTGCTAAGAATTTGAATTCTTACTTGACCAAATTCGGGATTAAGCCCAACAAGAAAGTCATAGACTCTATCTTGCTTGATGAAATCCTTTAGGATAGTAGAATCTTCAGGACATTTGGTTTTTATCACCCTATAATGATCAAGTTCTTGCCACAAAGCTTTCAATTGATTTGCATATTCAGTAACTGTTTTACTTCCCTATTTTGCAGCCATCGTCTTCACTTTGACTTCATATACTTGAGCAACGTCTCTAGCCTTTGAATATGTTTGTTGGATTGCATCCCAAATATCCTTAGTCGTAGCCAAAAACATACATGTGTCGCTAATCTCAGGAGTCATAGAATTCAATAACCATGCTATTATCATGGAATCTTCTTCATCCCACGCTTCAAAACGAGGGTCTCTTGGTTTTGGTCCTGTACCCGTGAGATGGCTGATCGTCCCTTTCCCTTTCAACACGGTGCGAACAAGTTGGGACCATTTAAGGTAATTTTTTCCATCCAACCTATATGCAGCTTGAATATTCTGCAATTCCCAAGGCTATTGAGAACGAACAATCTCCTCTGATTGTACTTTAGCAGTCGATTCTGCAACCTCTGACATCCTCCGCAAAGAAACCTGATCTCTAGGCAATTAAGGCAGAAGAAAAAAACACCAGCAATTAAGGCTGGCGGGAGTCACAAAGCTGCTGGTTCTTAACGACGATGAAGATTAGAAAAAAGGAATGGCGACGAAGGCCTAAAGAGCAAGAAATAGTGACAGCAATTAAGGCTAGAAAAACAATCAAATCCCAGAATTTTTCTAGCAGCTCTAATACCATGTCACAAACTGAGAAAAGAAAAAATTATGAAGAAGCTGAGAAAAGAAAAAATTACGAGAAGAATTTTCTTCATTCATTCTGATTATACACACTGAGTTAGACATATATATATAATAATCCTAGCAAAAGAAAGGGAAAAACTAACTCTATATCAGATCTCATGATTTATGGAATATTCTAACAAAATAAGAACCTAATCAAATCAGCCTAATTCTAGGGATACACACTGTTACAGCTAATTGTACAGGTGTAAAACTGTCACGCCCCAGAGTACGGGATGTGACATGGCAGAATATTTAGATTAATTAAAAGATGATTTAATTGAAATCGAGAGTTTAAGAATCAAATTAAATGAAAATTAAGAAGATTTTCCACCACATTTGATAACAAGAATTTGTAAATATTAAGCAAATAATAATAATTAAATAAAAACTGCGAATATGGGTTCCACAACCCACAACTTGTGCACACACATGGTTCTGACAATATCATAAATACAATTACAGTCCAAGTACGAATAAAGTTAAAATCTTACATGCCTTGATTAATAATACAGAATATAAATAAATTCTCCTATTGCTCCTGAGTTTGGTCCGAAGAATATTCTCCAAACCTAAATGGGAAACCACCTAGAAGGGGGGAATTTAAAACAGATAAAACGTGAGCGAAAGGCTCAGTAGGACTATGTTTTATAAAAATAATTTAATGCAAAGGAACATAGCATTATTAGAAGTTATTCAAAAGGGAACTTAAATAAATAAATAAATAAATAATTTGAGTAGAACCGTCCTGACACAGAACAGTCTACTCGTCAAATCAAAACACCATTTTACTTTTACCTAGGCAAACCATGATAACACCACCGTAGTGGCCCAGCTGGGTTTCGGGACCTGCCCCCAAGGTCGATCGCTACACGACCCGATCTCTGATATGGCATCATGCCCATGTGTTTATTATCATTATCATTCAAAACCCAATTACCGAGTGTTGTCAATTACATTTATTATGAAATTCATTTCATATCACGGTATATTAAAATATAACCGATAAAACCATTTTCAAACAACCGTTGAAAACATTTTGATAGAAATCATTTTCAAAGCCAAATCATCTCAAAACCAGGCTACCAAAGAAATAGGATAGAAGTCCTACCTCAATACTCGTGCCGGTGCCCCACACCGAAATCCCGGCCCGCTATACGTTAGCTCCGCGGAACCACGAACGATCCTAGATACAAACTAAGTCGATCAATATCTAGTTCGAGACATTCTATGTTACTAAATCATTTCATGATGTCCTAGTGTGTCATTTGTACCTTTAAAATCATCCTATAAGGTTGGGGTTTAAATCAGGGTTCAAAACAATGAACACGGGTAAAAATCACAAAATTTTCCATGCCTCGGTCGGCCTGCCGGACGCCCTGCTTCGGCCTGCCGAACTGCACAGTTCGGCCTGCCGGAAGCAAAGTTCGGTCTGCCGAACATTTCCCCAGATTCGGCCTGCTGGTCGGAAGAACACCGGCCTGCCGATCATCACTCCGGCCTGCCGAACACACAGTTCGGCCTGCCGAATTGAGAAAATCCAGAAATCCCAGCCACGGGTTTCTCGATCCCCAAAATCCAAATCTGGATTCCAACCTGTTTTTCTCAATTTTCAGGCATGAAAAACAATCATAGTTGATAGAAAAACATTCTACAACATGTTTGGACTCATTTAAACAATATTTGAACTCAAAATCCTCAAAAATCCAAAAATGAGAAAATGAGGGGAAAAATGAAAAATCTTGAATTCAATCCGTTTTTCTTCAATCTAAGCTTAGATTCTAGTTGTTCTAAGTTCATTTAACACAAATCCAAGGTTTTCTAAGCTTAAACAAACTTAGATTTCAAAAACACACAAAATTGAAAATTTTGTAAAAAGTTTAAAAATTTCGAATCTAACCTCGAATCGAAGCTTCAATCCGCGTTCTCGGTTGCCGAATCACGTCCCCGAGCTTCCTCCTTGCTAATTCGAAGCTTGGATTCGAAATTGGGTTTAAAAATTTGAGAGAGAATTGAGAGAGAGAGGGGCTGCCGAGAAAGAGAGAGGGAAGAGAGAGAGAGACTGCGTGAGAGTGAGGAGAGAGAGAGAAAAAGGAAATAAATAGAGAAAATCGGTGGGCGGTTTTACTGTGCGAAAGCCATGTGCCGCCCACGGTTTTGCAAAACGGAGTATTTTTAATATTTTACAAATTGTGATGTTTTAAAACTCAAAACATCATTTTAAAACAATAAGAAATCATTTAAATGCATCAATTTAACAAAACAACCAAAAATTAAAAATCCAACCAAATAGTCTAATAAATGTTAAAACGTTAATTATGGCACACTAATTCATCATTTACATTACATTAACACTAAATAAATTTCGAGGCGTTACAAAAACGCATCCCACTAATCACGTTTTTTTTTTTTTTCACAAAATTCCTTATCTGCAGTCAACAAGTGGATATCCAAATTAATTGTAAATTCTAGTGAGAAAATGATGATACAAAAGAATGAGAGGTATGTTTCTCTTTGTCTGTAACAAAGGTAAATTCTGTTCAATTTGTGCTTTCTTTTTGAAAACTTTTTCCATCATTAGCTGATAATGGAAAGACAAGGAGGCAGATATACAATCTTTTAAAGTAAGATTCTAAGAATAAGATTTGTTTTCTGCTATCTTTCCTTATTAAACAGAATTAGGAGAACAGGAGAACTTTTGTTGGCATATATTTGCACTTTGAAGATGTACGGTTGGGAGCTTCTTTTCTTTGGCTGGTTGATGGAGACAGGATCAGCAGAAGTGATGCACTTAACTGTATGACCACAGTTTATTCTTGCAGTTGCGGAAAGTGTTACAAACAATTCGATATCTTTGTATCTTCATGTTTCTAAAATAATTTTGAACTTTCATTTTCGGTCCATATTATTAGATGCGGAAGTACTTGGATGCATGGTGTGTATTCCTTTGGGTCACTACACCAACCCTTTTCTCTCTTTTCACATTTGGACTCTTCACGTTGATGGGAAATCAACTTGATGCCGTAATGGTATTCTAACTATTCCTCATGCAAGTGTGATACTTGAGCGTATTTCTAGTCATTCAATTCGTCTCATATTATTGTTTCAATTTTTTTCTTTGGTTAAATTTTAATAGGAACTTGATCATTCTGATAACCTTAGTGCAGGTCTTCACTAGTCTTGCTCTGTTCAATACTTTGATTTCTCCACTAAACTCGTTCCCATGGGTTATAAATGGATTGATTGATGTGAGTTTTCCTTGTGCCATACGGTACAAGTTAACTTTTCCTTTCCTTTTCTTTTTCTTTTTTTTTTCCTTTCTTATTTATTTGATTAAAATGCATCGTATTATCTTTACCTTTTCACAGGTCATTATATCTACCGGACGGTTGAGCTGGTTTCTATCTTCTTGTGAATGCAAGTCTAGACCAGAAGAGACTGATGATGCTTCATCACAGTTATTGGTGGACGACCAGTCTGAATTTACCTCTGAAGAAATGGCTGTGGTCTTCCATGATGCATGTTGTGCATGGTCAATCAATGACAATGAAGAACAGAATTTCGTTTTGAATAATGGCACCCTATGTCTTAAATAGGGTTCGTTCACTGCAGTTATTGGAGAGGTTAGAATTGTGCCTTACACATAAAATCCATCGAGGCTTAGGCCAAGGTAGGGTAAGATACCCAGTTCCACATTGCTTAAGACGGTGTTGAGCAATGCTTCCTAAGCACAGGGTTACTGCTCATTGTGTAGATGTGTTTTGAAACCATGAGGTCAGTGGCGCAAAGTGGCAATATCTACACAGAAATGGATCTTGACAGATCGTTTATCTCTTTTATGTCATGTCTAATGACTTTATTTTCTGACTTGCATGCATGTGCTCAAGTTGGTTCAGGTAAATTATCCTTCTTGAATTCAATTTTGGGAGAAATGAGATTTGTCCATCGTTCAATTCAGTTGAGTGGATCTATAGCATAGGTAGCACAGGTTCGTAAACTAGCCCCGTTGATGATTTTCCTTACGCTTTCACTGTTAAAAAAGTCTTAAATCTGTTTTTTGCTCATTTGCCACTTTAATTATAGGTCCCTTGGATTCTATTAGGAACAATACGTGATAATATATTGTTTAGGAAGGATTATGATTCAAATAGGTATTATGTCAACGATAAAAAACTTTCTTTTTGATTTATAATAGTGATTCTGTTTTACCATTCCTAAGAATTCAATAGTCCAATTCTTATTCAAACTTGTGTAGTTTATCTTTCAAGGCATAAGATATAACTTCCTGTTTGGAGCAGATACTCAGATACTTTATGGGCTTGTGCACTGGATGTTGATATCTTGTTGATGGATGGAGGTGACATGGCTTAAATTGGAGAAAAAGGAGTCAATTTGTCAGGTGGACCGCGAGCTCAGCTTGCTTTGGCAAGGTACACTATTTCTCTGTGTAGCCAACGCTGCTATCTTCCAATTGGCTTCAATTCATACAGTTATTATAAAGAAAATCTATAACATTTTGCAATATAGGGCTGTCTATCATGGCACAGATATTATCGTGCTTGATGATGCCCTGAGTGCGGTTGATGCACAAGTTGCTCGGTGGATTTTACAAAATGCTATTCTGGTTCCTCTCATGAAACAACATGCTTGTGTGCTTTTTACTCATAATGCTCAGGTTAGTCTCATAATTAGTTATTCTTTTGACTCCAAGTTTCTCACAATGACAAAGGAAAATTTGTTTTATTGGGAGCAGAAAGTAAAATTCTTCATATGGTAGGTATTTCCTCACTCGTCAGAAACTTGTAAGGAAAAAATTGCAACTGAATTAAAGGATCATCACTAACTGAAAAAGTATGAGTCTCTAATGTTGCCATTTTTACTCAATTCTTTATGATTTGGTGGACTTTAAATCTATGTTTCTCCACTTTGCAGGCAATATCTTCTGCTGATAGGATTGTTGTTATGGATAAAGGACATGTGAAGTGGATAGGGAGTCCAAATGAGTTGCCAGTGTCTTCATATTCAGGATTTTCTCCATTGAATGAACTTGATACAGATATACATAATCAGGGACAAGAAAGGAGTATAGGTATATGTAATGAAGACAAACCTTAGGTCCTCCAAGAGAAAAACATTGCGTGTGAATTGGAGGGAGCAAAAAAGATCATTGAAGATGAGGTACGGAAAGACGGTAGAGTTGAGCTGACTGTGTACAAGTGAGTTAAGGTATTTTGGTTCATAGTTTACTGTGTTAGATATTAGTTGAGTGTGTAGATTTCTTGTTAGCATTTCTTCTGACAAAAGTCTTTTTTTTCCCTCACGATTTCTGGTTTCTTTTGCAGGAATTATGCTGCTTTCTCGGGTTGGCTCATAACTATTGTAATATGTGTGTCAGCAATCCTGATGCAAGCCTCACGCAATGGAATGATTTATGGCTATCTCATTGGGTTGATACAACTACAGCTTATCAGATAGAATACTCCACATCCTTTTATCTGGTAACATCTTCTAATCTTTTCACTATCCTTAAAATCTGCAGTACAGTTGAAACTTTTTGGAAAAACAGCTATTAGAATAGCTTTATAGGCGACTTTACATTCTTCCCGTTTTCCTTGTGACAGTTCAGGGAATCTTCTGCCTCTAACTTGGAGAAAACTTGATAATGCAGGTTTGAAATCAAGTATATATAGAAAAGGAAGTAGATGGTGCAAAAAGTGAAAGGATGCAATGTGACAAAATGACATTTTCCGTCTAGGTTGTTGACAAAAAATAAAAGTTAAGAGCTCAAACTGAATGGAAAGTTGTACGGTTATTCTACAGGTCAACATCCAGGGAACTGCGAGGGCTGGACAGAGTCTCTCGATCACCCATCTATGCTTCTTTTACGGAGACACTCGATGGAGCATCAACCATAAGGGCATTCAACTCTGAGGAATATAGTTTTATTATCATGGCAATATTTAACTAACCTACTGTTAGTTTAACCATGTCAAAGAGTATCTAAACTTTTCTCCTCGTTTGGCAAAAAGAAATTTTCCTCGGCACCAGCGCCCTGTTTTAGTTTTTATTTTTATTTCTTGCTATTACTTTTGCTAGAAGAAATATTTATCTTAAGTTATGCTAAAATTACTCTGAATTGGTGTATTTTTTGGAGAGATTTACAAAACACGTGACATTGTATCAGAAAACTTCTTACACAGAGTTGACAGCAAGTTTGTGGCTTTCTTTGAGGCTTCAGGTATTTCTCCGAATTTTATTGGGCCACAAACTGTTGTTTTTCAACGTTTGACTAATAGCCTTTTGTACACTTGGTCTTTTTCTTTCGACCATTAATCATTTGAAGCTCCCATTTTGGCTTAGAGATTAACCTTTCGTAATCTAATGAGTTGTGATCATTTTTTGCAGTTTTTGACAGCATTTGTTATCCCATTTGTTGCCCTTGTTGCTGTTGTTGGATCAAATGAAAATTTACCAATCAGTTTTGGCACACCAGGGCTGGTAAGTGTCGCACCTCCAAATGATCATTTATCTTCGACCTCTGTTAGCCATGTTCTTATTTGTTACGTAATTCTTTTGTAGGTCGGGCTGGGTCTCTCTTATGCCGCCCTGGTTGTTTCTTTGCTCAGCAGCTTCTTGACAAGTTTTACCGAAACAGAGAAGGAAATAGTTTCTGTTGAAAGAGCTCTAGAGGTATAAAGATACACCTTCTTCCTCGAAATAAGTTGCCAACAGTTTACTGATATGTTTTCATACTCATTACAGTATATGAACTTCCCTGAAGAAGACAACTATATGGACACCTATCCATAAATCCTAATTGGCCGTATCAAGGACAGATTGAATTTTACAATGTTTTCTTAAGATATAGGCCATCTTTACCGCCTGCACTTTGTGATATTTCTTTTACCATTGAGGGTGGGATGCAGGTAGGTTCTATAACTATTTCAGTGCAAAATTTTCTATATTGATGGTATGTTTAATATTTTTAGCTACATTGTTAATAACTGTATCCTGTTGACCTTGTTAAATGGGTCAGAATCATTGGAAGAACAGGTGCTAGAAAGTCTAGCATTTTAAATGCCCTTTCCCGCCTAGCTTCAATATGTACAGGACGTATTATTGTAGATGGAATAAACATAGGTGACGTTCCTGCTAGGGATCTTCCTTTCTCATTTTGCTGTTGTTCCACAGAGTCCATTTCTTTTTGAAGGGTCAGTAAGGTACTTAGTGAAATGGCACTTAATTTGGCTGATTATATATTGCTTCAGATGAATAGTTAGGTGTTCTGCTTTCTATCTCGCAGGAAGTGGATACAATGACGAGATGTATCATCATTGATTAGTGAAGTAACCTCCTAAAAGTAGTCACTATTTCGTTCGTTTCTTCACATATGTATGGATAATTTGGATCCGTTTCACCTAAATGATGACTCAAGGATTTGGAAGGCCCTAGAGACATGTCATGTCAAAGAAGAAGCGGAAGCAGTAGGAGGGCTAGATATCCATGTTAAGGAGTCTGGAATTTCATTTTCCGTTGGGCAACCACAGCTTCTTTGCCTTGCACGTGCACTTCTCAAGTCTTCAAAGGTAAGAGCGTAATCTTTTTTTTCCTCCCCTAATCGGTAGACATTGCCTAATACTATAAAAACAAAAAGGACAATTTTAGGAAGATTTTTGGATGGACATGACGTGTACTCGAGTAAAAGCATAATTAAGTTTTGGAAACTTTTGGCTTATGTTTATATTAGTTGAACTAAACATGTTTTGCTAATTGGGAGGAAGCAAGGGCAGTATTTCTTGTACTGCAAGGCAGAAACACTGACATGATTGCAATTTCAGGTTATGTGTTTGGATGAATGTACGGCCAATGTCGACACACAAACGGCGTCAATATTACAAAATGCCATAAGTACTAAATGTAGAGGCACAACAGTGATCACAATTGCTCACCGCATTTCGACCTCCTTGAATATGGACAACATCATGGTGCTTGATCGTGGTACTTTAGTATGTTTATTATGGTTGTCACATATCTGATAATACATGTAAATTGGATCACTTTCAAATTCTTCTTCTTGGTCTCTGATCTAATATAGGTTGAGCAAGGAAATCCACAGGCGCTCTTACGAAATGAGTGCTCTATATTTTCAAGTTTTGCTAAAGATTCTACCATGTGAGATATCCCAACAACTACCGTTTCACTACTTGTTCTGCTGACTTCTTACGCCGTTCAGGTTGGGCTTAAAAAAATAAGGATCTCACATTTTACCCTGTAACTAGTGCATAATTCTGAATGGAGGTCGTTTTCCAATAATGCTGACACATAACGTGGTTAAGTCCATTATTGTGAACATGACAAATGACTAGCATTATGAGCATCATGAATTTGGATACTTTCCCTTCTATGTGAAAAGTGAAGACTTGCCAAAACTATTAATAACCCTTTTAGTTGTAAAATTACACTATTCTAGCGAGTAGCTCAACTTGTTCCCTTGGGTTTTTTGCTGTCTCTCCCAGGGAAAAAAAAAGGTGGAGTATTACGTGCGGATTTTTCTTTCTTTTTCTTATTTTGTAGCTTACAATGTGTAATGATCAACTGAAACAGAAATTTTTTTCCTGTCATCATGAAACGAGTAATACTCATGCTATTTTCCTTCTAATAACAATCTTTTCTAACCAACGATTAAGAGTTATTAGTTATATTCCATCCAAAATAAACAAATATTTACTTTTTATTAGAAAATGCTTTTGGTGTGGCCTGAGAAAATCCATAACTAGTGCTGGTGGATATCATGTCCCCAAGTTGCCCCAAGTGTCAGTATAAATCATATGTCAGAATTTGTTTCCGTACGTAACAATCAGCTGTGTTTCTGTACAGTTCTAAGCATTCAACTTTTCTTTATTGCTTTCTCAGCCTCATTATTAGTTAACACAATACCACTAGTGGCGGTGGGGATAGAGCGCCCAAAAGGGTGACTTACGAGGGCTCTATCACCTAATACTTAGTAATCGATTCTCATCATCTACGTTGTGCGTTGAGGTTAATAGAGTGTTAGACAGCTTAGTAAAGGTTTGAACTGTTTTTGTTCAAAACATGGAAGAATATAAGAGCTTTACACTATAGCTTATTATTGTTAAGAGTTTAAATTATTAGCTTAAACTAAATTTTTGAAATCTCATAAAATTATGTAGTTTGTCGCCTATGGAATACGGCTTAATTTAATGACTTTTGACTTTTTTGAATGCCAGTCGATAAAAACAAGAGTAATGTTTTTTTTATTATTATTTTATTTGTAGTCCTAATAGATTACTAAGTGGCTATTGTATCAGATGTGTCACGAGACCGCTAATTTACTCTTTTTTTTTTTAAGAAATAAAAGAAAAAGTTGACACAAGAAAAACGTTTCGTGTCTTCTCGAAGACATATTATTGTACATCCTACTAACTTTCCCGCCCGGCCACTAATTTTTCTGCAAAACGATGGCTAAACATTTCTTTTGAACATGATATCATGTCAGCACTATTTTTCGACAAGACTTCGTAGTACGAGGGGCCATATTTCTTGTTTCCATTTTTCATTTTCATTTATTTCCTTTTTGGTGATATCCGACAAGCAAATGACAGATTGACAGGTGGATCTAATAAAGAAAGCCAATCATGTTAATGCGACGTAAAGTGCATCAAGTGTTTGAAAGACATGAATTGGTGGTATATCAACTACATGCAAAATATGCGGATGCTGTTTTTCTCTTCTTTTTTGTACTGTTGTTGTTTTTTGATAATTGCTTTTGTACTGTTTTTTTCTCATCATCGTTATCTTTTTCAATAATCGTTGGTTGGGGAGAGGACACCAGTCTTTCAAAGAAGCATATACTGGCGTTGTATATTTATAAGAAGAATATTTTGATGAACAAAGCGAGCTATATATAGAGGCTATATATATCTGTACATATAGACCCCTATATTAATATAGTTGAAAGAAGTAGGGGGGAAAAAAAGCTGCTGAGTATTATTCCCTTGAAGCATTTTCACCACTTAGAAATAAATGTGTCGCTATAGAAGGATGATGCCCATCATCAACAAAATCTCATCTTTTAGAATCTGTATCCGTGAAAGAACAAATTATGCATTGCATTTTACAGTAAAATGTAAAAAAGTTTCTTTGGAATAAAAACACGCTTTTGAATGAGGGAATATATGTATATATGTGACGATTTTATACTTTAAAGGGGATCGCTGTTGTTACTGTAAGAATAATTATTTGTGAGAACAAAAAGAGTGTTTATAGGCAACATTCTGAAACATTAGAGTGTCCATGTCCTAGATTCGTAGGTAATTAAAGACATAATTAGTTGCAGATCACAAAGATGGGAAGCATGCATGTTGCGTTAATAATATTTTAATTGGATGATTTCATTTTTTCTTTTTTTTCTTTTTTTTTTTGGTTTGTGGGTTTGGGTGGGGGGGGGGGGGGGGGGGGGGCGTGTGTAAAAGATTTGGCACCTTGAATTTGAAACAGTATACTAGGATTTTGGATTAGCACTACAACTGCGGAGCAATGACAATCATAAGGAACATTTTGGCAAAAGCATTTTGACTGATCATGACCTGCAAGGACATAATTGGTCAGTATTAACGCCAAATTATGAGACAATTAAGTACAATTATAGTTCCCTCAATAAAGAAAGCAAAACTACTGTCTTGTAAGAACTAAATGACTAATAAAGTTGTCCAGGACAAATGATTAACATTAAGCAGGAATATTTTATAACCTTAAGGCTTTGTTTGGTAAGGGAGAAGGAAAATAAGAAAGGAAAAAAAAAGTATACAACTTAAGTGAGGAACATATAGAGAGATCTTTGTCTAATTGTGTTTTGATATGGATTTCCTCTCATAATCTCTTGGAGGGTGAGGACCAATTATTATTTGATTAGAGAGAGGAGATTCAAGACTAGTAATAGATCCATGATATAAATCCAATTATAGGAGTATAAATAAGGACAAATTATTACATACATTAATACATAAGGGTCAATATTACTTTCTCTCTCTTCATTTTTCATATTCTTGATTCCTCCAACCTTCTTTATCTTTTTTGCTCTTCATCCATCTAACCAAGACCTAAAATTGAGATTCTAATTTAAAGAATTTGGAATCCCTCACCCCCTAATATATTCTTTCTCTCTCTCTGTTTCTCCCACCAAATAATCACGTATCTCAAAATCGTTGTAATACTATTTCTTTCACCCCTCTCCCTCGTTTCACTTTTCCTCCAATCAAACAAGCTCTAGGTGTTTGTATCATTGACGGATCATATTCATAAGTTTTGAAGTAGTGAAACTTGTAACTAATCTTGAGTACCTTTTTTTCAGGCTTGTATCACCAATATTTTGCAGTGAATGCTACTGTTTGTACACTAGTTGAGTTCTACAGTGTGTTTGATGACGACTAATCACTTTTTCATGGACCACACACTTTCATATCAATGCAATTTGCTTAACGATAACACTATAAAACAACAAAGGTCAATACTTTTATTCTATTGTACATGTGCGACTTAACAACAACAATGGTTTTGCATGGTACATAATATATAAGCCTAGAAAAGGGCACAAGTACTTTCTATAAACAACTTTGAAGGTTATAAAAGCGACTTTTTTAGTGCGAATATATCCTTATATTGGTGACGCAATGTTAAAATTATTTTTTTCTGCAGATTTAATGGCTAAAAAAAAAATTCCTACCTTACTATCACAGAAATTGCCCCTATATATATATATATATACACACAAAAAAGTAAAATATAGAAAATAATTACTTGGTACAGTAGGTGCATTATTTATTAAGCTAATTATCAGTAAGGGACCAAGGCGAAGCGTTTTACTGTAATTGTGACAGTGTAATGATCTATCAAGATTGTGGAATAAAATATATACCGAGTTTCTATTTGGTAATGAGGTCTAGATTCTTTTCACTTTAATTGGGTGGAGCCAATTTAGACTTTAGAGGTACGGAAATATTGTTAAAAATTAACTATATGATCAATAATCCATAAAAAACGCGCACCCAAAAAAAACAAAAACCAACAACAGCAAACGAGACTGTTGTCGTAGGTATAGTTTGACGATAATCACATTTGACTCTATCATAACGAGTAAAGTATAATTTTTGACCATCTACAACAAATATTGTTGTAAACATCACCTAGCTGATTTCGCGACTAACCCCATCTAAGTTGTTTAGTTTGAATTCTCCACCTCAAATTCAACAAGAGACAAGAGAGAGAGACACCAAAACAACTAGACTCATGCGCAGAAGAATAATGAGGAACTGGTTGGAAGCATGTTCTTCTCTTCCTTTTGTCTGCAAGCCATTTTAGTCGAGCTAGCTATCAACTCTAGCTTTTGGCCTACTAACATATTATTCATAGGGCTGGTTAGTATATTTTAGTGTATCCTTTTACTAAAATAGTATAAGAAAGTGACGTTCTGATTTCTCAAATCACTTGTGGGCACACTCATGTCTCACGTGGTATATATTTGGCTTATTAGAACAACATATATTTTACGTGCCGTTTGGTTCATAGATTCGAACATTTTCTATAATATATTCTTTCATAAAAATTTAAATTTTTATTCATTTAGTTCGATCTTAATAAATTTAAGACTACTTGGCAAATAACTAGAGCACTCCCAGCATTCCATGTGCCTAGGTCACTCGATGCTAATTTGCTTGTCATTTTGTCAAATATTTAGTTTTGTTATGTATATAAAATTTTAAGTTTATGATCTCGTCATCTTCATGTGCAATCAGCAGGTATTTACTGAATTTTCTGTTATATTTAATATGGCAGCGTCTTTGTAGCAACTATTGAAATCTATATCCTTAGAAATTATAATTATGTACCTTTATTAAAAATATTCTTGAATTTGTTGGGTATAAAAATTATATAAAAAAAAAGTAAAGGATGGCGAAGAGATTTTATTGAGCTTGGAACTAAAGCTCACAACGTACAATTGGAGAGATGTATTAGAGAAACACTAGCTATAACATGTTTCTTTAGCTTTTCTTTGTTTCCCATTTTTTCTCCTTAGTCGGTGAGAGAATAGACAAGAGATTAGCAAATGCTAGCTACATCCTCAAAAGTCACGTGGGTCCACAAAAATAACCGACGAAGATGGGGATGATCGCGAATTAACCCAATCGGACGGATCAGATTTGTTGTCATATTCTCCTTCCTGTTTTGCATCCTCTAGGCTCTTGATGCACCATAGGTCCTCAGCGAAGGAGAGCCTCCTCCAGTGCGGAATAGCCTCTCGAACTGGGTCCCTTGGGCCCACCTCGGCCACGAGGGCCCCACACCCGCCATCATCCCTAGCCATATTGTAGGCGAAAGTGCACAGAGACTTCATGAGCCTCACCCCTTGCTTACCTTCCATGTGTAGCCCGTAAAGGAAATACACCCCAAACTGCCTGAATACATCAGGGAAAGAGGGCAATCTAAGCCATGGCATCCATGCGTCCAACACTCTACTCCCTACGCAGCATGCGTACGTTAGCGGCGATACGCCTTTCACTTGCAACTTAAACACCTCTTTTGTGTTCCACACACTAAGGAGAGCAAAACTTTGGGGGAAAATCGTTTCCCTTGGATCCCAATTGGGGAGGGACTTTTTGGGCACGGCCATGAAAGTGCCCAGATTGGGCTTGCTAGCTATAATGGTGTCTATGTCCTTTGGGAAAAACTCCGAATCGGCGAATACTCGACGGTACATTGACTCTGCTAGCTTGGGAGGGACTTTGACAATGGCGACACTCGAGCTTATCGACTTGTAGTGTGCGTGAACAGGCTGCACCAACATGGTTGGGGTGCGAAATTTTTTGTAGTCACATTTTTTGGTGAACAAATTGATGGAGGGTTCATTGGTGCAGTCTGTGGCCATGTATGCATATTCCGCTCCTTTTAACTTACACCACTCTTCTAGTCGTCTCACCAATTTCGTGCCAATACCAAGTCTCCTGTAACACAAAAACAACAAATCTCACACCGTCACATGATAGTATATACAAGGAAAACTATATGTCTATACGAGGAAAACTATATATATAGTGCTTATAGTAGGGACAAAATATGAACCTGATCAGGTTAAAAACAAATCGTACAAGTGAACACTGAAGACCACGAGATTGAACTAGTGGTTTATCGTTTTTCGAAAGGCCAGCTCAGCCGACTTCGTTGGTAGAGATAAGTTTGCATGGTGACATAAATAAAGCAAAAATCTAGTGGGGCAAAGGTACTTTCTAAAGTGGTTCTTAATTGAAGAATAAGGTGACAATATTTAGGATATGATAGATATACTGTGGAGCTGTGCAAAAGATGAGAGCAGAACATAAGATGCAGTTTGTATTGGGGGTCACATCCGAGCGAGACTGTTGTCTGGTAGGCCAGTGTGAAAAACAAAACATAAAGGGGACAAAGCGGGGGGAAAAAATTAAAATTAAAAAAAAAAAAAAAAAAAAGAAAAGCAATGGTGGATCACACTGTGTGGATGAGCAATTTAGTATTTAAGCACAGACAAATGGGGGGAAATGAGAATGCGACATTCTATCTGAATTTTAATTGTTTAGTATTGAATTAAAAAAAAAAAAAAATACCCTTCTCTCCTAGAGCTAGTGGATGCATGTTTCAATGACAGACTAGCTATCTCTGGCTTTAGCGCTCTCTTGGCTCCTTTCCATGATACGAGGAACATTATTCTTCTCTTTATAGTAGAATCTAATCTCTTTTTCTCTCCTCTTCTCTTCTTGTGTGGATTTGGAAAATGGGAATTAGAATCAAGAACGTCCACATATATAATAAGAGTTAAAGGTAAGCTAGAATTAAAAAAACAATATCTCACTATGTAAAATTATTGGGAGAAAAAAAGGTGTTGAAAAGCAAGAAAATCAGAGGAAACTAAAAGTAGTATTAATATTATTACCATCCCGCCAAAAAGTAGTACTGAAACTCATGCATATTGATACATCCATGACAAATAATTACTAGAATATTATTATTTATACAAGTACACAGGTCATCATGCTTCTTTTGAGGGCTAAAATCTCCTAACGTGCAGTAACGTATGGTAGAAAAGAAAAAACAAATAAGTTAAGGATGTTGAAACAAAGAAACAAAAAGTTAACACGAGAGAGAGAGAGAGAGAGAAAGAAAGAGAAACCTGTGCGTGGGAGAGACTCTAAGTCCCAAAATATATGCCAGCTTTGCATAAACAGAATTCCCTGTCGTTACGTTTTTCACACAACCCCTTACGACCCCTACAATGTCTTTTTGCTCTCCATACTCTGCAACCTATAATACATATGCATATATACATATATATATGCACACACACACACACATGTTCATCAACAAATATATATTATAAGGTCACAAAGATATTCATACAAATTAACCAATATTCATATTCCATAAATCAAACATGCAATGGTATTAGTAACATAGACCGTCAATCTTTTTCATGGTCTTCTTAAACCACCGTCAAAAAAATGCAACAATTTAAATCATAAAATTCTTTAATTTGGGTAAATTTTACATGTTGATGAGGTTGAAAACATATATACCAGCATGATGTGAGTTTGGAATAGGCGGACGCGACAGATTGGATCCCCCATGAGGTCGCTGACAAGCGAAGGCTTACCCCGCCCCCCGCCGACCTCGCACCGCCTCTCCAGCTCCTCCGCCGCCACCTTATCTCTCTCCTCATCATACTCCCTGATCACCACAACTTCCACATGATCATGATGCTCCACTTTTGGTGATTGCTCAGCGGCTATTTTTAGCACCATGGTGTCGGATTCGAAAACCAAAGTGAAAACAGCGGGTACTATTGGGAAGAAAGAAAGAAAGACAGAAAGAAAGAAAAACGACAATATTTCAAATTCTATATAACTGTAGTACTAGTAGAAGTAGTAGTCTTTTTTTTTTCCTTCTCTCTTTTGCTATGATTTCCAAGTTTCTTTGTGCGCCTCTCTATATATATAAGTGCCAGAAAGACGAGGGACTGCAATATAACGTGGCGTCCCTACCAGTTGGAGTGTAGTAACTATGCATATAGCCGCAAGATCTATATACTACATAACTATTTGTTTGGTGATGATTGACCAGATATTGTTTCAATTATTGCATCAGATGGTACATGCCCTTCATTTAAATACCTATAAAAATATAATAATAAAAAAGAGCTAAACGCTAAACATATAGATGATAAAACTATATATACATATATAAATTATAAAGAGAATAGAGAGAGAGAGAGAGAGAGGAGAGAAAAGGTACATAGGTTTTATCATGTGCAATGTCAACTGGGATTATGATAACTATATGATGGTGATATTGATGATACTATGTTGTACTGGCTCCTCATTATAAATTTATCCATAAAGCTCATTATGAGAAATTTATTTCATCGTTTAATTAATAATGAGTCATGCATTATGATCAAACAATGAAGAATATATTAATATATATAGTACTATACATTAGTGTGACACATGGTTTAATCAATTGTTTTAGAATATATAATTAACAAACTTGTAAAAAATGGAACAAGAATCAAGTTCATCATCCCTAAACTTCTAGTTGATTTTTTTATTACTAGTTTCTTACATGGTCTTGTACAAAGTAGCACTAATATCAACTATTGTATATATTTGGTGTCAAAAGATTTTCTTTATTTTTATTGTATTAATGGAAACGGCTACCATTCACATTATCCGATACACATTAGGCATTATAATACATGTATATATATACATATGTCTCTCTCTCTCTCTCTCTCTATATATATATAATACATATATTATAATGGATTGCATCAATTATTGGTGGAGGTGATGAGCGAAACATGCGTGGCGAATACCATTTTTTTTTTTTTTTTTTTTATGAGCATGTGGATGTGGGCTTTTGGACTGCGATGATCATGAATATCATTTGCACATAAGATTATAAATTCTCTTTTGTCATGTCCAAAAGAATGATTGCCCATATATGTGTAATGAGAGAACAAGTATTTGAATGCAATGCATGGTTGAGAGAGAGAGAGATACTTTTCCCCTTGTCGTCCATAAAAAAATAACCAAATTAGCCAAAGATATGTAGATTTTTATGACGATATATAATGAAGAAGATAACCAAATAACAAGCCAATTTTGGGAAAAGGGAAAGTTTATCTAAAACTTGCTGATTTTGAGCGTCATCTTGTACTAAGTTTTGGCATGTATTCTATAATTGATCTAGACAAGTCTTCAAACACACAAAAAAATTAAACATTATGACACTCGGAATTCTCAATATAAAAAAGAAGGGCCCAGATGCCAATAATCCAAATTTTTACAAGGTAATTCATTAAATATAATTTTTTAAAAAAGAATGATTTAGAGAAACAAGTGTACTTTATCGATCACCACATTAAAGTGGGTCGAAGACCATCCAAATGTGCATAAAAATATCAAGTAGAACTATATATTAGTATAAAAGCTTTAAAATGAAATAAATTAAAAAAGTTTAAAGTATAATTAGCAAAACAAGAGAACTACATTAAATTGTATATTCTTGTTCAGCGCGGCACCATCATTGTATGATTAAAAAGAAAATGGTACAACTTTGAGATCTTGGGAAATGATTCGAGCTCCATATATATCCAATAATATTACTTCCTATTCATTAAATTTAACATTTCTTTTTTAAATATCTTTCTCCTTTGTTTCTTCTCCTTTTTCTAAAATCTCAATTAAAAATTACATGGTCCAAAGTTACTTTACAAGGCTCACTACTAAATTTTACTGCAAATATATCCAATAAGAGACCCAAGGAAACGCATCTAATTAGCATATAATCTTTACAAGAAGCCAAAAAAGTTTATCACATCAAATGATCAAATTTTCTACCTTTTATGTGGCTAATATTACTCACCCTACGTTATTGATTACGTTAACGACTTGTACACTTTAAGAATGATGTATGATTTATTAACGAACTCTTATCTTGACTATATTCTTCATTCAATCCGTAACATATATGCATATATTCTAAATGAGAAACAAAAAGAGAGAATACCCAAAAAAAATCCTTAATAATTTTAATGAAGTTTTGATATGGTAGGGACTTACATGAACGAATAAGAAAAGGCAAATTTAGTTTAATACATTTTTAATTAGGAATTGATTCAAATTCTCTTTCGCAAGCCTACTTTGTATTTTTCAATGGTATGGTTGGAAGCAACCGTTCTTTCTTAAAGCTATAACATGGCAAGATTAAGAAATAAATTGTTAGACATTTATATAAAATTCAAATATTTATATATATGTGTGTGTATGTCTCAAGGTGCTGATATCCTTTCATTAGACTATTTAAGGTGACAACATACACATCCTTAAAGAAAGTACAAAAACAGGAAGTGAATTTCGGTCTTATCATATGTACTACTCCTAGCACTGTTATCCATAAAACGGCTATATATTTATATCATTTTTTTTAATTTATGCTAATTTTATACACATGCGGAACTTTAATGAAAGGAAATCAATTAATTATAAATGTATAATATAATATAAAAATATTCCATAATAGAAATAGACATGCATGTATACGTGTGTACATATGCTTGTCTTTCATATATTTAATTTTAGAAGCGATATTTTTATAATCACCTCCCTTGAAACAAAATAGATTTAAATAATAACAAAATAGATTTAAATAATCACCTAAAAAGGGGTAGTCTTTAATTCTTGGCATCTGGCATCACATGGATTAAAAAGTGGTCCATTACCTGATAATTTGTGGTCCTGTTATTAGTTAAATACAACCTACTCTAAAAATAATCATATCTAACTTTATGCCAGTATACAGTGATAAGATATACATAAAGGAAAAAAATTGTAGGCAATTTTTTATAGGGGCCGGATGAATAATAAGTTATTAAAACATTTCTTAAAAAAAAAAAAGATATATGATCAAGTTATTGTGATGAAATTGAAAATCACATCAACATATTTTTAAAATAGCCAAAATGATACTATAATTGTCACATTGATTTTTTTTCCAAGGGACAACAATATAACGTTTTATGCAAATATTTACATAATAATTATTTTAATGATATCATATTAAGACATATATAGAATACTTTCGAACTGAAGTTATATTCTTATTAACCCAATTTTCTTATTTTCTCATTTATTCAGCCATGAAATTCCTTATTCACAAAAACGAGGTTCTCACAAATTAAAAAGAAAAAACAAGGATCATAACAAGGCCGCCGTCAAGACGGTTTGTTTTTTTTTGAGTGCTACGTACGTAGTAGAAATAACATGCGTCCCTTTCTTGGGAATTGGGACCAATAGATACTTCCAGCAACATGAGTTTGCAATGTGTCCAATATTCTTCTGAATCTAAACCCTTGCGAGATTTGTTTTGCCCACCACTACCACACAATTCCAATTCAAATGACGCTCTGCCTATTCGGCATTTAACGTTAATCCTTTGCCACATACGTACAATCATTTTTTGTCTCTTTTTTTTTTTTTTTTTTTTTTTGAGAAGTACATAATTCTATTCAATTAATGCTACAGCGAAAAGCAGTTGCAAGTCATAGTTTAACAATCAATTTATACTCAAAGCAGTTGCAAGTTATAGTTTAGGAGGAAATTTATACTCTGTCATGAGATAAAGAGTTTAAATTTTTTCACCTCAAATTCAGAGAAAAAAAAATTTAAAGAATTTGCTTCGTAAACCTGGTGGAATGATTTTCAAAATGTGAATTTGTTTAACTCCAAAAGAAAAAAAAAAGAAAAAAGAAAAAAAGTGAATAGATATTTGATTTCTGATTGATGTGAAGGGTATGAGACCCACGGAACAGACCACATCATGATGCGGCCCATAGCGTCGACAACCACAATAACATGGGCCCCATTTGGCCCATCTGTTGATAATTGAACTGTGGGCTAACTTTTCATAAGGTGGCCAGTTCTTGCAAAATGAGAATCATGGGATCTTTCTGGTGTCGCTCGTCCCTTTCAGCGAATAAATTTAATACAAAAACACTTTTAAAGTGTTAGTGTTTGAATAAGAGTTCCTTTGAACCAAAGATTTCAACTAAAAACATTATAAAAACTCAAGTTATATGAAAAAGTTATTTGAACCAACATTTTGTTAGTTCAAACCTATATTTCGAAATAGGTATTAAATTACACATAAATGTGATACTTGTGTATAATTAGACTTTATATATAATATTGAGCCTATTACACTTTTTTGTCTATAGAAAAATAATATAAAAAAATCTGACCCAATTCTACTTAAAGCATGAACTTTCACAAAGTCCATTAACTAGGCAATGATCTCAAAGTAAAGCTTTGTATTAATGATCAATGTACTTACTAGTTACTACACATATCAAAAGAAAACTCAATATGAATATTAAGTGAGTGGGGGACAATGGGGAAAAAATATAGAACAAAAAACAACAGTAAATAAAAGCAGTTTGGGGCCTTCACTGGCTTTCCAACTACAAAAGAATGGGCCTGAGTGAGCCCACACTACACTGTATTCCAGAGCCATCCAACTCAATTTACAGGAAAAATCCTTTTGTCGTTTAGCTTGCGCAGAAGGAGGACAGATCGTTCGCCTTCTTTTTCCCGAGAAAGTGAAAAGGAGAAGAGGCCAAAAAAAAGGGAAGAAATGTGCATAGGCAGCAGCTATTGGGGGTGATCTCACCGTTCCCGTTCTACTACTGGCTATGGAATCATCCGCAAACATGGGTGGACCTGTGTGGGAAAGGGCGGGACCCATCTGAAGTGACGGCCATGGTTTCTCATTTCCTTAAACTCGTTCAATTCCTCTCTCTGTTCTCCGACTCTTCCTTCTCTTGGCCTCCGCTTCTCTACTTTTGGCCCCTTATTGCCTTTGGCCAATTCCTCAACTTCAGGTCAGCTTCATAGTGCATATATATACACATTTATGTTAATGTGTGTGTATATATTCATTTACGCTGTGATTATTTAATGAGATGCACAGTTCTGTGATTGATGTTGGTTTTCTTTTGGATTTTTTTTTTTTTTACCTGTATGGGTATGTATTTTGGCAGCCATAAACAATTAATGTGACATTTCGGGGCTTTCTCATTCTTGCTTTTAAAAAGTGCTCTTACAGAGCAAAGAATGTGCGATTATATGTCTGAAATTTAGGATTATTAGCATTTTTTACATCAAAATACGAGTGATTTTTAATAACAAGAAACTGAAAAGAAAACACGAGCTTACAACTAAATTGATACATTATCAGTAGTTCGGAGACTAACAATACTAATAACTCTAGAATGTGAATAAAATGTCCTTTGCTTTTAGGACCGGACTGACTTTAAGAGTATTGTGACGCTATTTACTTGTTTGAAACCTGGGTCAAACTAAAAATATCCAGTTCTAAATAGTTTTGCTAAAGTCTCGAAGGTTTAAATTGTTGGTTCAAACTATTACGGTGTTTGAAAACTTTGGTAAGAATTATGAGTTCCAACTGTGAACATTGTAAAGCTTTCACATGCTACAATGTAAAGCAGTAATGAGTTTTAATGTAACGCTTTTACATGCTATAGTCCTGTAAGTTTAAACTCTCAATTTAACAAATTTCTCAAACGGCCTATAAGTTCTCAAACGAGTTTTATATTGTTTAAGAGAATATTTTGAAATCAAGTTAGAACTTTAAGTTGAAACTTAAATACTATAACACGAGAGCTTTATACTGTAACATACTTTTACATTACATTGTAGCACTAGTGTGTAAAAAGTTTAAACTGTAGCAGTAAAACTTTGGTGTTAAAACTTGGTTTCTAAACACTCTATTCCCTGCTAATTGTTTTGGTGTCAAATCTCAGGGTGCACCGGTTGCTAGGTGAATCTGGGACTTACTACGGAGTGTGTTTTGGGAAGAACATTTTGTGGGTGACAGAATTTCCATTTGGGTTTATACGAGATCCTCAGTACATAGGAAGCATCATGAGTTTATTGGCGTGCCTGTGTTGGGTGCCTTTTCAGTACATTCTGTTGTGATCACTGGGCTATGTGTTCATGATGCGCATAGAATCAAAGGAAGATCCTGCTACTCGTGCAAAGCCACTCTCTTAATAGTAATTCTCATCTCAGAGTCCTTTTCATTACTTTTTATGATCAAGTGGCACTATATTTTTTTGAGTGTTTAGTTCATTTGTGTTGTTGCTACTATCAGAGATTAGTTGCCCTAATTGCCGGTTTTTTGAGATGGTGTTTTTGTATCCTTGTTTCTTTACTAGATTCTGCCTTTAATTCACCCCGAGCAAGAGCAATGGAAACTGAAATTCAAACTCCTGTTTTGTTGTTGGACCATTATATCTTGGTTTTCCGCTCTTGTATGCAAACTAATGATGGTGAAGCCTGACATTTTATGAGCCGTTTGACAAGTTGGTTAGAACTTTAAGAACTGTAACATGTGAGAGCTTTACATTTTAGCAACTTTTTGCTTTTTACTGTAACTACTGAGAGCTTTACAGTTTAGTTAGTTAAAACTATTTGTTCCAACTAATATTCCAAGCACATGTTTAGTTCTTTTTTTATTTATATTAGAAAATACAAGGGTAATATAGTCTTTTGAAGAGAGTTTGTTTTTCTTTTCTTTGCTTTTGAGTGATTGAGCTGGGAGTCACGTTTTGTACTCAGCCTTTTATATACCTTTTTTCCTTCGTCTGAGTAATTGCAATATAAACAAGAGAAGAGCAATGGCTTCCAATTCATCCTGCAATTCCAAAATATCCTTCTAATAATTTACAAGAGGAAAAAGGAAAATTATGTGCTAGATGAAACGCCAACACAACTTTGTTTTCTGCTTTCAAGATGAATAGTTTGCTTTTTTCCCTTTAACATTATTGAAATCTGTTTCACACGTTTTCCAGGGCATCATTTTCTGAAGTCTGAACCAATTCTCTTTTGCCTCTTATATGGGCCTTTACTTCGAAGGTAGAACTTGAACCATCCTGCAAAGTTTTTCCTTATTTCTTGCAGCTAATCATATTGTTGAATTTGTAATTTAGATCTGAAAATTAAAGTAAATGGGTGAGTTTGTACTACTCACTTCGAAGTTTTGCTATCTTATTTAGGTGTTTTTAAAAGCACATCTCTTTTACTCTTCTCACCTTTTCAAAACATGCCCTTAGTTCAAGAGTATGGAATTTATTTATCACACACCTTTCCTATCTCAACCTAACAAATTCTAAACTCATTAGCACTCCACTGCTTCAAATATCTCTTCACACAGACTAATATCTTTTTGGTCTTCAATATTTCTTATTTTCCCAAATCCCAATTCAACAAGAGAGAAAGAGAGATTTATATAATTATAAACTATTTCGGTTTTATTCAAAAAATAATCATTCATTTTGGACATCATCTGACGCTTCAATTTTTTTTCAAGTTCATACTCTATAATAACAATCAATACTCAATTTTGTTTAATTTAGCCTTTGTTTGGATTTATGGTTGGAACTACAGTTTCAACCGTTTATAGTAAAAAACTCTTTGTATCAACAATGTATAGTAAAAAGAAGTTGTATTATAAAGCTTTTAACAGCTACAGTATTTTAAATCAATATTGGTTCTAACAATGGTTTTAACCATGGGTGTCAAAAAAACTTAATGAATAAAATCTTAAAAGAAAAAATAATAATAAAAAACAAAGAAATCTAATTTCTTTTTTAATTTTTTTGTTTTTTTCTTATCTTTTTCCCATTCAAATACATTTTTGTCTTTTGAATAATTAAAGTTCAATTAATCAGTTCATAGTATTTGCTTGATGGGCATTTAAAATATTTCCTTATTCTTTTGAAAGGTAAAATATTTTTGAACAAACTCAACGTGCTATATTCGATTTTGTATTCCTACGTCGGGAAGCATAACTTAAGGGCAATATTAGAGCCGATTCTACTTAAAAATAAATAGTTTTCGACTAGAGCTGAAAAGAAAAGTTGAATCCTTCCACCCCAATTTAAAAAATAAAAGAATTAAAAAAAAAAAAGCCTTTCTTGGGAACTACCACTACGTGACCATACAATTACGAAGCAGCGGTGGCGTTCTGTTGCTTAAGTCCAAAACAAGAATTCCACATACATTTAAGTGCAGGTTCCGTATAAACATCGGAAAGAAAGCTCAACAAGTCTCTTCTCGGAGAAGCTCACGAAAGCAATTCCCATAAAGAAAAGGCATTATCCATTCTAATAAACACTCACTTGTCACTTATTATCCCCTCCTTGATTTCTGATTTTGACCCTTTCTTTGTTCTTTTCCAACCACCCCAATTCATCCACTTTTTTTTTTCTGAGAAACCTTGACGATCGCCGTTTCGTGTTTGGTATGTTGTTCTTGTACATCTCTTTTGCAAAACTTGTGATTGATGCCTTTGTTTTTTTATTATATACATATATATATATATATATATATATACACTTTTTCTGGGTAAGAGATGATTTACGAGGTTGTGATGTTTCGATGTTTGAAATTCTCAGAGAGCAACAGAGGTGGGAGTTTTACCATGTCCAAAACCTCGTTCAAGCTCGAACACCCTCTGGGTTTGTTTCCTTACTTGATTTTATTCCGAGTTTTTCTTTTCTGTTCTTTTTTTTTAGACGTTAAATTGTGCAAATGACTGCTATTATTAAACCATGTATTGTAATTTTTTCAATTTATTTTCAATTTCTTTTCTTCTTTTTTTCCGTCTTCCTTTTGGGAAATTTTAGGTTCATTTCAATTTGCTTCTTTCAAAGAGTTGTTTTTTATACCCACTTGAAACATAATTAATTCTTATGTAGTCTAATATATTTTTACTCCTATAATCATCCGTTTTTCCTTAACTATCAGTTTGTTTTGTTTATGGTTTTGATCTTCAATAGAAAGGAGGCAGGCAGAAGCTTATCGCATCAAAGAGAAGTATCCTGACAGAATACCTGTAAAGTTTTCACTTTTCTCAGCATCTGTTAACCGTTCTCAGCTCAATTTTTAAGATTTACTTGACTCATCCAAATCTAATTGTCATTTAGGTTATTGTGGAGAAGGCAGGAAAGAGTGACATTCCTGACATTGACAAGAAAAAGTTAGTAGTCATCTACTTACCCCTCTGTTACAGTTATTTACGCTAATAAATTAAATTCTCTAACTGTGATATCTAGCTGTTAATCTCTATATACCATAAGCAGGGCAGATATTGGTTTTTCATAGGCTAAATCTTTAGATTTGTGAATCATTTATTCAATAATTTTTTCGAAGTATAGGAGTTTTGGGTCGTGCTGTCTGGATTCATGCCCTTAGATTGATAAGTTGGTTTGACTTTGCAAATGTACCAAACTGCCAATGAAAATTGAAAGGAAAGAGGTGAATCAAATGAAGTTCTAGGCATTGGTGATGCGAGCATGGTTTTAACTTGAACGTTCTACTATGAAATGCTGCATTTGGCGTAGGCTTAATTTGATATGGCTTTTGTAATCCCTAAAGCACTATGCAGAAAATAAAAATTAAACAATGCAATTAAAGTATTTGGTAAAAATGCACAAAAAAACATGGCACAGACAGCTACACGGTTATTATTATGTTGAGAAGCTGGGTTTTTTAGGATTTAACTTGTGTTTTAATTTTACTATAGATAGTTCTAAGATTGTAAGTAAAGTTGATGGCTTGAAGGGCAATATCAAAGGATTTTAACAATATTGAATGCTTTTTTTTTTGGTTTCTTGATTGCAGATACCTTGTCCCAGCTGATTTGACAGTTGGGCAGTTTGTATATGTTGTTCGGAAAAGGATCAAGCTCAGTGCTGAGAAAGCTATATTTGTCTTTGTCAAGAACGCCCTACCTCCCACTGGTGAGCTGGAAGAATCCCTTTTCTTTGGGCGATATTATGTTCATTATCGAATTTCGTCTTTTAATTCATCTTCCCCCTTCCTACTACAGCTGCCCTTATGTCTGCTATTTATGAGGAAAACAAAGAAGACGACGGATTTCTGTACATGACTTACAGTGGAGAGAACACCTTTGGATCCTTTTAACTTGAAAAGAACACTAGGCTTTTGTGTGATTAGAACTTGAAAATTTGTACATTCCATCATCATTTCCATTCCCCCCTAATAGTGATTTAACTCTATTGGGAACGAGAGATTCAATACCATTAATATTGTGCTGGAAATATATACATGGCATGGAAGTCGTGGATGTACATATATGAAATCTTGAGTTGGAGTTTAAATGGATGCAATTTATTGTTCATTTTCTTCTCTCTTTTTTTCCCTATATATATGCTCTCTTTTTTTTTGGAGAAATTTTATGTACATTTGCTTGTTACTTTTGAATTGAGCTTTTTTTAATAGATGTGCATGGTTGGACATCCTCATTGGAACATAAATTTCATTTACTGTTTTCTTAATACAATAACTCCATAAAAGCTAAGAGAGTACATCATCATCATCAAGCTGAAAAACTCTTACACATTGGAAGAAGAAGATTCACAAAAATGTTTTTTTGACATTCAATTTAGATACAAGCAGAACAACTAGTAAACCCTGTATTTAACAAACGAGTAAAGTAATCAATCAATCTTATTTTATTTGGAGCCGCCTTTTTTCCGATGACACTGATTCTTGATCCATTTGATGCCATTGGACGTCCCACTCTTGATCTTTTGCGCTCCTGCCAAGGCTGCTGCTTTGGCTTTGTTCAATCCAGCCTTGCCATCGCCCTTCTTGTTGGCACCACTATCCTTTTTGGCGTTTGTGTTCTCTTCTTCTTCCAATGCTCCGATTCCCCCGGCGCCCCATTGGTCGGCCCAGCTTGGAGCTTCACTTGCCATTCTCTCTGCCAACAATCCAAAGATCTTGATGAGATCATCAGATTTTCTTCTTCTTTTTTTTTGGGTAGATACATTCAAAAAGAAGAAAACCAATTGACCTTTTCCTCAGATCACTAATGATGGTGAAGTTGTATGGAAGAAAACAAGGATGCAAAAGTTCGTAACAGTTAGGAAAAGAACATCTCAAATATTAATCTTACTGCTGGCTTTCTGATCCAAGTACTTTGTATGATTTCAGACTTTTAATTTAACAACTTGTGTTGGTTAAATTTATGGGAAGATGGATTGCTCTTAAAAGTTACAGGACATGAAAATTTTATATGTAGTTAGAAGTCATGCGGAGAGGTAAAGCTTTTGTGTGTTCGCTAGTGTTGGAAAACCGATCTGAGGCTAACATGGTAAAAAACTGAGTATAGTAAAGAGTTTTTGTGTCAAATAAAGCATTTTCATAGAGAAAAGGGTTGAATCAAAAAGCATCAATTAGAGAGGTAAAGAAAAAGATCAAAACAACTCAATATGCTAGCTAAGACATAACTAGTACATGTTGCATTTAGAAAGATTGATTTTAACCTTACAAAAACAAATTCAGATAGTTAGATGGATAGTATATCTGCTTTTGTGTGTGTGTGTGTGTGAGAGAGAGAGAGAGAGAGAGTTTGGCACCTGATGATGAAGAGGAAGAACAACAACAAGGTGTCTTGAGAAAGTTGATGGTGTTAATGGAGAATACTAGGTGTTCCAAAGCCTATAAACTCTAAAAAAAAAAAAAGAAAAAAAAGAAAAGAAAGGAAAAGGGCACATGCGGGTGGGCTGTCTTTCATATTCACCATTTCACCACTTCTTTTTTTTTTAAAAGATTTGCCAACTCACCGGATTCCATCAGGAGAAGCAAACGTCTTTTGGCATTGCTTACTACTTGGTTGGTGGTCTTGTAGATTAATCCTCTCCATCATACATCCTAATCATTTGGCATCTTCTCCTTATTAATTAAGGTATATCTCAAGACCCACATCTCATCCTAATTAGCCCAAAAAGTTGGATTAGTATTATGTTTTGCCTCTTCCAACAAGTTACTCATCAATCTACCTAATTTCTCAAGCTCCCTGGTTGTTTTACCCAAATAAAGAATACACCAACTATTAATTATTATAGTGATAAAGTTGTTCGTTATTATCGATAAGACATTGAATTTAAGTAATATACAAATTTAATATCTGTTGCAAGATGTATATAATCTCCTTATAATTATTAAAGTATGCCATCCTCTATCCTCAAATTTTTTTAAGCAAAAAAGCATAAATATGCAAAGACCCTAGATTTTTTGTATCTTTCATCAGAGGAAAAAAGTTAATGTTATTAAAGAAGAAAAAGTTATGGTTATTAAAGAGGTGGTAATTAAGAATTAATCATCTCTTAATATGAAACAGGATAAATTGGTGGCTCCTCTTCACGTGAGCTTTAGCATCTTGGGCCACTGACTAATAATTGAGTACTTGCAGTACTTTTGCTCAATATATTTTTCCTGTCAGATAACAAGTCCGTACTAGTAAATCCTACAATATTGCTTCTTTTTTTAATCAAGCAAATGCTATGATTCAATTAACCAGGACCAGGCCATGCCAAAGGCCACGTCTCTTTTCACTTTATCTGAATAACAAAACCAAAGTGAAAGCTACAATTCTAACTTTTTTTTTTTTTTTTTTTTGCTCTGCAGCTACAATTCTAACTTGGGTAAAGCTAATAGAGGTGATTCAATAAGAACATCCCAGAAATATAATGGGGGACACCATGATCAACTGGCTTCTCTCTGGTGCTGAGTACTGAATCATAGCATTACTGTTAAAAGGATTCTCTTCTTCTTAGCGTATTCAGTAATTTCCTGAAGAAGCTTATCAGGTTTGATAACTTTTCGTCGTGGTAAAAAATTCTTTCTAGATAAAGTCAATGCCCAAGTCTTATTTTTTATTTTTTGAAACATAAGACAAATTGGCTAACATAATTCTCTAGTGTTGGTGGTTCGGTGTGAGAAAAAAACAAATTTCACCCGTGGGAATTTCAAGACTGAAAATTTATGTTATGTTGGAATTGGATTTGGGATTAACGTTGGTTTGTCATTAAGCAGCTCATGTTATTAAAGCCAAAGGTGTAATCTCTCAATCCTTATCTTATATGATGTATTGTAATTTTCAAAGTACTCGCGTATTTGGATAAGAGCATGTTTTATTAATAATTTTGCTTAACTGTGACATCTAATCAAGATGGAGCAGTTGTGGAAAATCCAATGATAACAATCACACGCGGTCACCTCTAAAATTACCAAAGGAAAAACCCTTTTCACCCTTATGAGATAACTATATTACTTATAAACTGTAAGCCCTTATGTAATATATAGTATATATTTTAGATTAGAACTTACAGTTTTATTAATAACATGGTTATAACTCTATATGGTTAAATAGGATTACTCTTATTAAACCACGTATTTTTTGAGAGCAAAGGTATCCGAAAGTGATGATCTTGTGAGGCTTCATATGAGTTGGACGCTCAAGAACTGGCTGAACTTCACAAAATCTTAAATCGGCGAAATAAAATAACAGCTTTATTGAATATTTGTACATGGCACACCCATGTTTGTTTAGGTTGCATTAAGAAGGTGAACTGCGTAGGTGTTGTCTTTAAAGGGGGAGTGGGGTCATGGTAGGGCTTTGAACTTCAATCTCAACACTCATGACCTTTTTAAGTCCTAATTTATGGTTCATTCGGCATCACGTCGGGGTGACAAGTCGCTTCTCTTTGGGTATGGGGTGATGAATCCTGTCTGTATTTTTGAAAGCGAAAACTACTAATTGCTACTTTTTATTTAGTTAGAAAATCAACATATACCGACTGTTTGGCTGAGCATAGTTTTCACCACAAACTCAATTATAAATAGTGTAAAATTTTTACATGTTATAATAACAATTAAAAAAATTACAATAATGTAAAAGCTCTTACATACTATAATAAAAATGGTTCTAACCAAACGGTTCCTACCCTTTTTCAAACACCACAATAAAAACACGTAAGACTCCGTGTTATATCTATAGCCAGCCCTAGAGGTACCACACTAACAGCGGCATCCCTACCTCTCTATCCACAACCGACCCATCATTTTTAAAGCTTATTTATTGATTTTTTTTTTTTTTTGGTGGCATGTAAATTTATGATTCATTTGAGATACAAGGTTACGTTGATGACAGTAGCGTATAGGCATTACTCAAGAAAAGAGAGGATTTATTTTTCTTTTATTTTTGATGGGGAGATGGAGAATGTTGTAGCTTCCCTCTTACCTCGCTATGGGGTGGCATTAGAAGAGCCATTCAATCGGAAGTTAATGCAAAGAGTCTCTCGTCAATCAATCAGATTAAGGGCATGTTAGGATAGCTTTTTAAAACTTGTTTTTAGTTTTTAATCCAAAAGTTACTTTTAAAAATATTTAGATAATTTGTCAAAAATGTTTTTACTTTCTAAATATACTTCTTATCAAAGTCATAAAATGTGTTTTCTCAAAAGAGCATTTTTGAAATAAACTTTGCAACTTAAACCAAAGTATTAATAATACATTATAAGCTTAAATATAATATTTTAGTAATTTTTTTTAAAAAATGAAAATATTGACACATTAAAACTCTTTTAAAAATATAGTTCTAAACATTTACTAAAAAATTACAGCTTTTGTTTTTTTTTCTCCTATTGACTTAAAACATAAGCAAAAATTGTACCAAATCGAGCCTAACTCGTGATCATAATGATAGTCAGCTCAACCCCTTGGTCGGTTGGTTGTGGAATTAATTAATTGACGTTTGCATGTTATGGGAAGCATGTCAGATTTTACCCTAACCATCCTTGAACCAAATGAAGAGAACCAACTTGTTGATGCACACAAACAGGGCCGGAGTCATAAATGAAGAACGCTTCTACAGAGTCATACTCCTTCCTTGGCCTTGGTTTTGTCTATATGTAATTTTGTTCTCAAAAGCTAGGGCATTAATAAACCATTTGAGAACCTAGTTCAAACCAAATTTGATATAATATTTTTTTTATAAAATTTAAATTTTAAATCAATTTGGGTTTAAACTATTGGTTTGGATTGTGTTCTCAAGCCTATTATAAAGGAATACCAAGTTGGGAATTTTAATCACTGATCTCTGCCCCCTAATAAAGGCTAAACTCTATTTCCTTTTTGTGTCATCAATAAACAAGTAACAAACCAAGCCGCTAAATATAACAACAAAAAGAGGGGGTAGCCTTGGGCTTCTGAACGATACATCGAATCTTTAGTGAGCAACTAACCGATCAGAAAAGTACTCACATACTTTAGAGCCAAAAACGACCCAGTCATACGAATATAAACTTTGATAAAACAGGTTGTTTGGCAAATTTTATTTGAACTAAGTTTGCTACAATGTTTTCTTTCAAAATTTGAAAGCAAAAAGTATAATTCGTAGTTCAAACTCATTGCCAGACGACCTAAGAAAACAAAATTGTTAGCAGCAAAACTACACGAGGAAACCAGTACAACGAGAGTACATATATGTTGTTGCTCAACCAAATCTACCTCCCTAAACCATATTCCAAAAGGATAATAAATGCTGCAAATTTGATGGTTTATCTACAAGTGTATATTCAACGTTCACAACACGCATGTTTTTCAGCCAATCTATCGAACAACCTTTTCTTTTTTTCCCCTTCCTATGATTAAACGCCCACGTTTTGTCTTCTTTTACTTGGACTTCCTAATGGACTTACATTTCTTCATTTTCTTAGACTTGTCATCAACGCTTGTCCATGTATATTCGCTTGGAATAGCAAATGGGTCAGTGTCTTGTGCCACTAAAGCAGGCCGTTGTTGCTGTTGCTGCTTGCTGGCCGAACCCCACTGGCTGCTGTTTCGCCTTAGCCACGTCGAGGCCGACGATGACGAAGACGAAGATGACCGTAAAGACGAGTAGTGGGTCTGTGGCTTCTGCTCCTCTTCCGGTTGGCTTCTTCCGCCGTAGAAGAAGAGTCTTGGGCTTGAGAGCGGAGTGAAAAATTGCTCCACTGGTTGAAGCTCAACAAACTTGGTGAATGTTATCACAACTCTCACTGTAGGGACCACCGGTATTGCCACCTGTGCCACCGACATACGTACAAGCAACCATTACCTTTAGACTTGATTAATCAAATTGACTATAATATAAAATGTTTTGTCCTACATAGACACAAAGAAGTACACTAATTAAAAAATTTGAGAAACTGAGAACCAAACAAAAACAAGAAATCTATCAGTATTGGTGATGGAAGTTAACCGTTAATGAGTAGCCATCCTTGATCTAGCCACGTCATCATGATGGTTTGCGTTGGGTGACGTGGCAAGATCTAGGTCAAACAAAATTCACTTTTTTATTAGCAGGATTAGATTAGTTTATTTGAGGTGGGGTCTTCTAGTCGGGATTTGAGGAATCAAAAGGGACAAAAACATGGGCCCCAAGATCCCATGTCCGTCAAAGAAGAGATTCTGGGTAAGATGCGGGTCCACTTGTTGTATGACCGTCGGATCTGAAGAATCGGACCCATTAGAGTCTTCCACGTCAAATCACCGACCACCGGAGTGTCCCCAGAAAAAGCTTCTTCGCCAACCAGGAGGGACTTTCCACGGTCTCATTGGTCAGAAAGCACAGGGTCGTTGCTTCGACCGTCGAAAGCACAAAAAAGAAATAAACAAAACAAAACAAAGCAAAGACCCTAAAAAAGCAAAGAGAATAACCGCGACCCTACACAAACCAAGACTCCCTTGTAGGGCACGGCTTACCTTGACCGGAAATGTCCCCGGCGGGAACTTGGTGGTAAGCAACTCCCTCATCCTCCTCACGGCCTTCACCTTGTTAGCCAAGATGTCGAGCAACGGCAAGAGCTCCTCCGTCTTCAGCGGAAACTGCTCCGTCAGCCACACAGACGGCCTCAAACTCCTCACGTACTCCTTCTCCTTCGTCGGAGGGGGCGGCGCCGCTACCGCCGCAGCCGAGGACCTCCTCCGTGATGGAGGCGGCGCCGCCATCACTGACGGCACGTCCACACTCTTCCTTCCCAACGCTACGAACTCCCTCTCTTCCCTCACGAAGCTACTGTGCCTCCGCCGATTGGGAATTCCGAAATTCGGATTCTCCGCCACGAGAAATCCGTCGTCGTCTTCGTCGAGCTCTAGAGGGAGCACTTGCTCACTCCCCGCCACGTCGGCGTCTCCTCCGGCGACCTTGCGGGACCTGAAGCTGAACACCACATTGTGGACTTCGTAAACCCTAGCTTTCCACTCTCCGACGCTTTCCGTCTTCTCCTGTCTTCTCCAATTGGTTCTCCCGACGAGTTCGGCCTTGGTGACGTCCATCCCCGGCCTGTAAACGCTCGTCTGCGAGCAGAACCCGGCCATGTCGGACTCACTCATCGGCGCCCCAGCGTTCTCGAAGGCGTCGAAGATTTTCCGATTGTCGCGATTGAGGACGAGCAGAGAACCCGACGGAATGTCGTGGCTCTCGTCGCCGTCACCGAGGAAGAGGAAGCTCTGATCGGCACGCTGGATCTTAAGACCATCGAAGCCGGCCAAGGACGTATCTGCCCGGAGATTTCCATCGCGCTTCCAGATCTTATACGTGTCGGAGGGAGCGATCTTGCCGACGAAGGGAATGACAGAGCTCTCGAAGTGGAAAGAGATCTCCATGTAGAAATCGCGCATCCGACGGAGAACAGCGATGACACGTGGCAGGCGGCGGCGCCACTTGGCCCAGGCGGAGCGGTGGTGGAGGCGGAGGAGAATAAGCGCAATGTCGGAGCTCCGGCGGCACAGGGCCTCCTGCAGAGGGTTCCAACCAGCGGCGTTCTGGAGCGAGACATCGGCCCAGGCGTTGGCAAGGGTACGACAGGCGACGGCGTCGTTTAGGCGGACGGCGATGTGGAGAGGGGTCTCCCTGTAGGGGACGTCGCGGCGGTCGAGGACAGCGGAGATCTTGTCGGCGAGACGCTCCTGCGCGAGAGAGTCGGACTCAGAGTGGATCTGAGTCGGCTCGGCGAGTCGAGGGAGTGTCAAGACGATTCTAGACAGTGTTGTGCGGTCGCCGAGGACGATGGCGTAGTGGACGGGGCTGTGGGCGTAGTCCTCAGGCTTGATCGCCGGAAACGACGTCGTCAGCGGACGCCGACGACGACTTTGCCATTGCGTTTTGAATTACTCTTCTTTTTTAGTCTTACGTTGAGAAAACAAAGCAAAGCCCAAAAATAAAAAAGTTTGTTTTGCTGCCTCTTGTCATTGATCGATAATGTCGTTGGCTTTACCCGGCTGATGAGAGGGCAAAGAAAAGGAATGTTATGGGAGAACGAGCACAGAGAGAGAAGGGGGAAGGGTAGTTTCGTCAGACTGTTTAAAAATTTCCTCGGGAAGTGTGAGCAACGGAAGGAGACCGTCAATGCATATGTACGACACACGCAATTGGCACGACTTTTGCTTTTGCTAAGCCAGTGTCGTAGATATTTCTTTCCATTTTTGTACCATTTTTATACTTTTCTTTTGTTTTTTATTTTTTATTATTTATTTTGAGCTTGGGGTAGTAATGTTAGAGATTGTGGCCCCGTGATTTATTTCAACTACTAACCTCATTTTCTCATAAATGGGGAATTTGAATTTTTTAGAGCTCACTTACACTGGCAGTTTATATACAATAAGACAAATTCAATAAAAAAAAAACAATGAAGAAATTCTTTTGAAGAGTGTCACACAGTCTTAGGGCCTATTGTTACTTACGTGAAGTCTGAGGTTGCTAGGAAAGAAGGAAATGGTAAAAACGATCTTGTTTCTCCTATTATTAATTGTTTATTTTGCCAACTAAACAAAATGAAAAGAACAACATCGTTTTGTTTACAAATAAGATTCTTTTTTCTTTTTTCTTTTTTCTTTTTTCTTTTTTCTTTTTTGTTAAAATTCTAATATATTAGAATCTTTTTTTCGTTTGTATTTTCAGTTGATTGACACTATCACTGCTAAGGTTTTAAGATATGTTTAACAACATAATTAAAACTAAAAGTTAAAACAATTTTACTATAACATATAAAAATTTTATATTATAACAATTTTAGCTATACAGTTAAAATAAAATTGCTGAATACACTTTTAAATTCATAATCTTTGGATACTATTAGGTCGTTTGGATTATTTTATATTAAATTTATTTTTTAATTTTATAAGAAAAAATACTCCGGCAAACTTGGTCTGTGTTTGCCAACCGGCCTGATTGTTTGTTGAATAGGATTAACCATAACTAAAACACATGCTTAATAAAAGTCTTTGTCGGATGAGATATATGATAAAGAGATTACGGAAATCCCAGAAATACCCCGAGCGCATGAACAGTGGAGAAAAGAATGGAATTTTGGGTTTGGGAGTGTTTGGTGTCTGAGGAGTCGGAATTGATTAGAGGGTGGAGTGGGGCCCAAAAAGAGATGATAGGACGGAACAGAACAGAGAGTCAGTGAAGTGAGAGGGGTGAGCGTGCATGTGTGTGTGTCGTGACCGCAACAAGACTGACCGACTCAGAACACGGAACGTGTTTGGTTTCACCCGGACCATTTCCGAACCCCATCTTCCCTCTCTTCTGTGCGACAGTGTCAAGACTCCTGACGAATCCTTGCTCTTTTTTTTCTTCCATTTTTTTTTTACCCAGAATTGTACGTGGGTTTGACAAAATATGCTACTTCTGTTTTTGAATAGTAAGATTTGAATTAATAAGAGTTTTGGCATGAAAGTAAAAATTATTAGTTAAAATTATTATTATTGTAACGTAAAAAAATTTTATATTATAATAATATTTTTTTGTTATAATATATAAAATTTTTATATTATTTATAATATGTAAATTTTTTTTGTTATAATATGTAAAATGTTTATATTATTTATAATTGAGTTAGCAAGGTAAATCACTCTTAACTAATCACATAGTAAATTTTGTCAGTTTCTTGTGTTTTTTATAAAATTTTGGTAAAGTTTGTTTAATAAGAAATTAAAAAAAAAAAAAGAAGGGAGAGAAATTACCAGGAAAATAGTACAATCAAGACGCATTGTATTTAATCTTTCTACAAATAAAAGATTTTAGAAATGTATCTCATTGTAATTTCGTACCAAACTTCATTACATAGTGTGAATTTTATATCCTTGCCTCCAAGTGTTCAAAAATAAAGTACATAATAAAGAAAAAAAAGTAATCATGCTTGTAACAAATTGAAATTATCTTCCCAACCCCATTTGCAGATTAATATTGTAAGTTTATAACTTAAGATGTGTAAAATGGTAGTTATGCATCAAGCCATTGACTCATTTTATATTCCTGCCTTTTTTTCTCTTTTATTTTTTTAAATGCCAAATCGTTAAATTTTATTTCAAGTTTCTTTTTCTTCACACAAATGCCTCTTAAAAATCTTATGTCTTTTGTGAGTTGAATTGGTGAATTTTTTAATTTTTTATTATGGAGTAAAGATTTTAAATTTATAATTATAGTTCGTTTATTGACCATGGTGTTACCTTCTCCTATATATATCATGGTTGGAACGGCCCTTGTATCTATGACATTTAGGGTTTAAACTGCAAAAATTTAAAAGTTAATAGCCAACTTATCAACAATGAATTGCTTGGGGTGTGTTTGTGCTAAAAAAGATAGGCAATTTGTGTTAAAGATGATCAAATTAAGATCTCAAATATCAAACTAACAAAAAATTTGGGGTGCATTCATGGAAATTGCATTTAATTTACATATACTGAAAGCTTGCCACCGACTCACCGCCTCTATAATACTCTCTTTTTTCACCTTTTTCTTTTGTCGTCACGCCTTGGACAATTATTGCTTTTCAACAGTTCTTACTTAGGAGTGCCATGCCAAGATATTTGATTCTTGCCATGCCCAACGGATAATGCATTTTGTACCATGTTTAAGTAAAATAGAAGCAAGCCGTTTTTATTTTTTGGTTAAATTGGGTGTATTTTGGTAGTATATGTTTTGGAAAAGGCAAACCAAGAGAGTATAAGAAAATTTGAGAAAATTAGGAGGAATGCTACTAATCTTTTTGTGTGGATTGAGTTATGTCACAACTAAAAAAAACACTTGTAATTTCGACCAGGACACTTAAAAAAATAATTGTATGGACTAAAAAACCTCAAATTCATTTAGGGTTTATTTTCAATTTTTCTAACGAGTGGAATGGAATTATGTTTGAGAAGAAATAGTAAGTTAGGAAATATACTAAATAAATTATTATGATAGGGTGGTATATTTTAAATATTTTTTTTAGTGTAGCAATTTTCAATCTAAGCTTCCTATTATGACAAATGTCTAGAGTTCCCAAAAATTTTGAGGAAGCAAAGGGGGCCCACCATCCTTATCAAAAGGTAAGGGGTTTTGTTCTCTTTGGGCTTATGTCGAAATCCCAAGGTGGATTTTCTTTTTAGCACCAAAATGGCAAATCCCTTCTCGGAATTCGCTATCAAGTATAGGTGTATGTTTTTCAAAACAAGTTAGACTTATAACATGGTTGATAACGTAGTTTGAGCTAAAAACAAACGATTTGAAACTAATTTTGTCACAATATTCTCTCATAGAATTTGAATACGATCTTTTAAAACTTATATTTTATAAATATTATACATGTTAAAAACTTATTATGTCATTAAAAATATCTAGATTGATGACAAAAAAGATAAAAAGAGACTTAAAAGAGTGTTCGAGTTTGTCTATTTTAATTGGTTGAAAAGAAAAAAGAGATTTAAACAGTTTACAATAATTATTTTAGAAAATAATATAAAGTGATAGTGTAGTTTTCGCTAATTTCCCGTGCATCAAATGAACAAAGTCCATGCCTAAAGCCCATAAAGAAGTCCTTATCATCACCTAATAAGGCCCAAAAACTAAGAAAAGGGGCCCTGAGACTTGACTACATCTACCTCGTAGTGCAACAACACGTGCTAGTTGAAATCTAAATTAACAAGTTGTAACTCGTACCATATAAACCTCTCATACGTTACAATATAAAATAAAAATTTTATTACAATATAAAACTCTTACGTATTACAATATTTCACTCTTAATTTATAGTTCATAGTTATCTAAACACTTTAGAAATTATTCTACCAAAGAATTGAAGTCATCTCTACTTCCTTTATTATTATTATTATTATTACTATTATTTTTATGTTGTTGTTGTTGCTATTGTCGTCATCGTTGTCGTCGTCTGGCTTAGCTTTGTTTGAATTTTCAGCTTGGTCCTATTTTGTAGCCAACCATGCATGACCATATTTCCAAACGCAGCCTTCTTGGGTTCCTCGAAGCCCAGTCTGACCCTACATGTCAGATGTCAACATGTCTTGTGGGGGACATTTCATGCTGTACACCTCAAGCAAACTTTTATAATCCCCAGATATCTACAGAATCCCTTTTATCAAGATACTTCCAGGAATCACAGGAGAATTCCCATTTCTTCGCACTTCACAGCATGAATAATCCCAAGTTGTGACCAGTAACATATGCAGTAAGTACTGCATGACCAATGTTTCCTTAGCACAAAAAAACTAGTTCACATAAAATCACTTCTGAACAATCACTTATATTTTTTGGCTTCCACAAAATCTACATGCCTTCTTTTGAAGCTTGTTTGGTTGCTTCTCCAATTCTAGCAAAAGGGTCTCGGATGGCGGAGACGAGTGGGAGCAGAGAAAACCAAGGGGTGAATTAGCTCAACTTTGTAGCCAAACAGCCAAGTCCAAGGACAAGCAAAAGGAGGTTCCATCTCCTATTATGTGGACTAATTTCCCTGTTGGAATGAAGTAGTCTCTCTTGTGCAACATTTTTCTTTGATTTGCCATGGAAAGGAAGTTATTTTTTACCATTTTGACAAAGTAAATCATTAATTATGCACAACAACCATTTGTTTATTTATTATTTAAGCAATTTCTATTTCTTGAAGAGACAAGCTTGTTAAGAAAACTCATTTTTGCTGGAATTTTCCTTTTACAAGTTTGGATGTAGAATTTTATTCTTAGTAGTTTTTTTTTTTCTCTTTTATTTTGGGTTATGTTACTAACAGTTTTGACAGGATTGTGTTGCATGGTTATGTATTTCTTAAGAAAGTATATGCTGTTAACTTAACTAACAGATGTAAATCAAAATTCAGAAGTTTTCTTTTCAAAGACGATCACATTCTCAAAGTGCAACCCATTTAGGAGTTCAAGAAAGACGTACCGCTACTAGGTTTTTTTACTTTTGTTTTGCTTTTTACTTCAACATGTAAGAGCTTTATATTATTTTTAACAAAAAAATTAGTTTTAACCATATTTGTCAAACATCTCAAGAAGAATGTTCAAAGTTCAAATTCTTTAATACAATCAATTTTATTTCTTTCTTTTTATTTTAAATGAGGCAATTTTTATAATAGAGTTTAGTTGTCGAGATTAGCTTTTTAATAGCCTAATCTATGATCCGAAAGCAATTCTATACTACACGTTGTAAATTTTTAACATGAATTATCAGTAAATCAAACCGTTAAAATTTTAATCCGACAGCTAAAACATTTTACTTTATTGGTGAAGCAGAATTGTCTTCTCTATTATAAGAATTTTCTTTTAATGCATGATAAAAATAGATAAAAAAATAAAAACAAATAAAAAATGTCAAGCAATGACCTATAAAACCTACTGTAATTGGTCAAATTTTATTTAACCCTAAAAGCATTTTCATAATTATTGCATGCCCTACCAACCAGTCAGTCTTGGGAAAATAAAACATGCTCCCCGTCTGTATTTTTATATTGCTGCGTGAGTTCGATTGCACGTTTTGCTTTCTTCCACTCAACGTCAATAAAAAAACAATAATAATAATAAATGAGAGTGCCCAAAGAACCATCATTATATGCAACCAAGAAAAAAGTCAATGCTTTCTCCCAATCAAAATATCCATATATTCTATCTAGCAACAACGACAATAACAAGAAGGAGAAGAAGAAGAAGGAGAAGAAGAAAGAAATAAAGCCAATAAATTTCTTTTAAGCTTAGGTTTTTAGATCAGAAAGAACTAGAGCTAGGTGAATGAAAAGACAGAAATTCAGAATGCTTTTGCAGTTTGATTAGTTTAACGACCATTTTGTGCTTGGACAATTTGCCTTTTGTATACCATGGAAATAAGACAATCTAGGAGAATGCCATTCTTTTCAAACTGATATCAGAAATGACAACTGAAAATACTTATTCTTTATGTTGATAGTTTTGCTTGAGAGAGAGAAATTCTCTTAGCTAGTCAGCTACTCACGTATGTAACCCAAAAAAAAAAAACACAAAATTGAGGAAAAAAAATGCGTTTTTGGTAGGTAAGAGAATTAGATGAATTGTCGTGTAAAGCAAGCTTATTAGGATGATTATGATATAAGCCTTTTTTTATTTTCCAAAAAGCTTACAAAGCTATTGGCTTATACCAAACAAGACTTTATGATGATGAATTGATGATTATGAAAATCCCCACCTGAATTTCAAAAATGTGCCCACCAAACCCAAACGAAGAAATGAGAACATATATCAATCTATACTCTTTATAGAAGAGGGAATCCCATTTGCTAATGCGGGGTTTCCCCCACTTTCTTTCTTTTTTTTCCCCCTTATGGGTCTTCTTTTTTCATTTTTTCAATTTTTTTTAACTTCTTGGTTTTTTTTTTCATTTTCTTCTTCTTCTTCTTTTTTTACCTATGTTCTTCTTCATCTTCTTTTTCAGTTTATCTCGTCCTCTTTTTTGTCCCTTTTTTTTTGCTTCTATTTTTTTTTTGTGTTTTTGGTCCCTTTGTTTTTTTCATTCTCCCCTTTTTCATTTAGAGTTTCAATGCTTCAAGTTTGTCCTTCCCATCATTTTGCTTTTTTTCTTTTAATATCTTTTATGTTTTTAGTTTCATTTTATTAAATTTGTATATTCTTTTGGATGGCTTAAGATGTTATTTTATCAAATGTAACTTTCAAGTTTTATTATTTTTTCTTTCTATTTAAGAAACTTATTTCTCTCTAATCTACTCTAATTGAAATATTTTTTTCAAATATCGGATTACCTATTTTTTTATTGCTAATTTTTCCCAACTACACCCCTCATAAATATTTTTCCCTAAATGTTCCCATTAAATAATTTACTTTCACATATGTTCCTACCTAAATATTTTTATCATGCAATCCCCTCAAATACTTTTCTTTAGTATATATTCTATAAATAAATTGCTATGTAATTCGACTTTTTTTCATTAAACTAAACTATTAGAATAATGAAAAAAACGAGTAAAACTAAATTTCAAATAAATTTTGAAATTTTATAATAAAAAAATTTTAAAAAATGCACACGATCAGCACGTGCGTAACGCTAGTCCATATAAAGACTAAGAAGAAGAAGAAGAAGAAGAAGAAACGAGTGGCACTCACTGTTTTCATTATGAAAAAAAAAAAAAAAAAAGCAGAAGAAGACTAGCACTGACTGTGACACAAAAGCAACTAGCACTCTGAAAGTGTGAACAGAGAATTATCAAGTCATGACCAATAGAAGTTCCATATATTTCTGCAAAACTGAACAACTCAAGATGAATAGTGAATCCCAATTTTTGTTGCCTTTTATATTGCCAAGTGTCATCTTCCAAGCGTTATCCCAAAATATTTCTTTTTTTTTTAATATGATGTGATTCATCCCAAAATAATTTTACATGTGGAGAAGAGACGAATAATGTGGGGTATATCATATGTTCTTTTTTGCGTGGCCACCTATTATTTGTCTGAGAAAAAGATGAAAGGCCCTCTCCTTATTTTTTTCTCTTGTTTGGTTAGAAAGAAACATTTTTCATTTTGTAATCGTTAACTGTAACTTGCTGGGAAAATAAATAATGAAAAAACTAATTCGGTGTTTGGCAGTGGTGGGAACCACTCAGTTTTTACCATAATCTCAGTTATGAACAGTATAAAGCTTTCACATGCTACAGTAACAATAAAAAAATATGCTACAGTATAAAACTCTCACATGCTACAGTAAAAGTGGTTCCTACCACTGGTTCCCACCACCCTTCCAAATAGCCCATAAGAGTTTCCAGTCCAAGGGGGAATTTATATAGTTGCAACAAGTTACGTTTATGAATTATCAAACCAACAATTTGTAAGAAGCTAGGATACAAATAGCATAAGAGAAAATGACAGTTGAGCTATGCTAATCAAGCATACAATTGTCTGCCCATGACACCTAACTACAAATTGACAATCCGGCCATACAAATTAACACCTAACTAGCAACTGCTTTCTAGAGCTATGCATGATTAACTGTTGCTACTCATCTGTCTTAAGACCTTTTTGTGTTTGGTGAGAGAAAAGAAAAATAGGAAGGAAAAATAAGATATTTCAAAAAGACCAAAGCTGAAGTCTTACGAAGGAATTTAAAATTTCTCGTTTAATCTGTTCTCTTTTCTTCATACCAGACATCTATTTCATCAATTTAAATAAAAAAGTTTTGATTTATGTTGGTTTGATTATAGTAATTTTTTTTCACAAAATTTAAACGGTTACAAATATTTATTTTAAATTTTTAACTTGAATCGGCGAAATTGACCATAAATCTTAAATTTTGTTCATTAATTTTTTTCTTCTATCTGTCGTTCCAATTGTCTCTTCTATCAAACAGGGTATTAGATTTTGCCTGTTCGGATGGCAGGAAGTCTTGTTTTGTCTTTGAAGGTCAATTGAAGAAGGTTCAAGGTGGTGGAGGATTGCAAGTCCTGCAAAGGAATATTTGGCAAAAGCAAACTAGTCACTTGATCGATAAAACTCAAAAGTAATAAACTAAAGTTTACAATTTTAAATAGGAAAATTATGCAGCATATTTGAAAACATACGACACAATTTTAACTATAAATTTTTCATCAAGTTAAATACATTAAAAAAAATCATTGCAAATTATTTAACTATTTCTTTACTATATAAAATAAATTTGCCCAAGAGTTTATAAACAAGACAAGAAAAAAAGAATATGAAATTTCAAAAGTATAAAAACATCGTCTTATGCTATTGATTGAACGGTTGTTTTAATCACTAACAAAACATAATATATTCAATCATTGAAAAATTAATCTAACAAAACATAAGTTGCTACCCATAATGAGAAAAAAAGTATAGATATTCTCCGAGGAAAATCATTGTTAGAAATTAGGCTGTTTAGTAGAAAATTCTATACTTCCTATTTTAGTGAGTGCTTAGAAAATGTGATCTTTTTAATGGATTTTTTCTAAAAATTTTTTAACATTTAGTATTTTTTTATTTTTTAAACCCAAAAACCTGAGAAAATCATAAAAGAATAAAATATAAATCCAACTAGTGAGATATTTGTTGGGTTTTGTTGTAAAAATTAGGTATGATTTTTAGATGAAATAATATGGATGAGTTTATTAGAAAAAAAATTCTAAAATTTTTAAAAAACTTAAAGGCTGTTTGGTATTACTTTCAAAATGAATGAAAATATTTTTATTTTAAAAAATAAATTTTTTTAAAAAATTATATTAAAAGTGTTTTTAAAATTTTTACTTTAAAAAACATACAAAAATATTTCTAAAAATTTTAAAAAATAAAAACAAACGGAGCCTTAGTTTCGGCCATTTCACCTGCGTGCGGGTCGTCTGGGTCATGCCCACGTTGGTTGAAACCACATAACCACTGTTTCAATAGGAATTTCTCTTACATATTTTTATGTCTTCGCTTTAAACTTTTAATTTTAACCTATTTTCTAAACAAAAGTCATAAAAACTTTACCAATGTCCGGGTCAAAAAGAGATATGGAGTCTTCTTTTAACTGATTTTCTAAACCAATAAATGTTGTAAAAATTTTACTCCCAAGTACCAATGTCCGGGTCAAAAAAAAGAAATGGAATCTTCTTCCAATTCTCACCTAAAATGTTAGGACGACGATGTTGAGGTTGTAATTTTGTAAAGGCAAGTGCGCCCCACAGCCCACAGAAAAAAAAAAAAGAAGGCCCCAGCCTTTCCTTAAAGAATCTTACCTTTTCCTTTCATTGCTCTCAACTAGTCTTTTAACATATACATAAATACATATATATATAAATCAAATGGGATTAAGTTTTACGTCATGGTCTCAAAATATTCGAAACTCAAAACGTTTCGTTATTTTTTTATACAATTTTTTTTATTTTTCATTGAAACGTTTTTTTCCTTGTTTTTGAAAATTTTTTTTCTTTTAACCATCCAAAAACGTTTTTTTCTTAAAAAAATATGTTCTTTTTTAGTTCTTAAATGGTTTTTATTTTTATTTTTTTATATTATTTTTTGCTAACATGCTTAATGCACTCGTATTATTTTTTGTTAACATGTTTAATACACTTGTACTGCAGGAGTGCGTGCATCGTGCAAGTTTTTCAACTAGTGATGCAAAGTATGCTGATACATTCATATACATACATATGATTATCTTTTTCCGCTAGAAAATGTATATTATATACATTGGGCTTTTATTTTATTTTATTTTTTTTGGTGAAAGACAGGTTTTACTTTTACAGGTTTACGAGATAATTGGTCCAATTATGTTTATTGAATTAAAATATAACTTTAATTTGTAAAAATTTTACAAATGTCTCATAATGATATCATTAAAATTATTTATATGTAATTATATAGTACAATATGTAATATCATTGAAATAATTACTATATCATTAAGAATATTTTTAAGATATTTTAAATATTATGTTAGATTTTAATTTCATAACAATAATTAGGACCTGTATTATAATTTTTTCTTACTTTTACTCCATCATCAAAGTAAGATATTTTAGTCAATTTTATAACTTTTTATGTTAAAAATTTACAACATATGATAGTTATTAAAGTGTTAATCCTATGGCTAAAACATATACTCTAACGATCGTGGAGTAACTCCTTCCACCGTAAAAATTGGCCCATATATTATATACGCATATACAAAGCCTACTTACGTCAATGAATTTCCGTTGGAATATTATATATATATATATATATACACACACCTAATTTTGCTTCGTTCACTTCGCTTTTACCTCTCTGTGTGCCGACTATCCGAAACTCTTTGTTTCTCTCTCTCTAAAAACCAAAAGGAAAAGAAACGTGTAGCCAACATTCTGCTCACCTAACTCTTTGGTCTAACGAGTGAAGTAATCCTTGGTTCTTCTTTAGCTCAAACATTCAAGTAAGACCAAAAAAAAAAAAAATTGACTTTGCCCATTGTATTGTATCTAGATTCTGAAACAACAGATTTGTGTTGCGTATATATCTACGTTTAGTTGGGGTTGGGTGGGTCCAAAATCCACTACCATTCTCGTTTACCTTGACAATGCTCCCTTGGATTTCACCAGAACTCACCAACAACAACAACACCACACAAATGCAACACCACCAACCACACTCTTAGTCTCCTCGTATGAGTTTGGATCTGCCCAAGACTCTTTCCTTTCTTTCTGGGTTCAGAGAGAGAGATTGGGATTGAGATTTGCTGGGAGTCATTATCTATGGCTTTGAATGGTTCTTGCGTCTGGGGTTGTTCTAAAACTCTTTCTTCTCATCTGGGTGCCTCGGATTTCGGCGGGTCAAGTCGTTCTTCTGGGTTTGCTTTGAATCTGAGATACGACCTTCGAAAATGGGAATGTTGTTGTTATTGCTTCGGTGGTTCTTTGGCTCAGACTCAGAGAGCTACAACTCCTGTTGATGATGAGAAGCCGTATGTGCCTGTGGCTGATACTTCTGGCCCTGTTCAACGGGCTCGGAACAATGAGTCTAGAGGATTTCACAAGGATTTGATCCTTCTTCCTAGTAATCTCTCTATCTTTTTACCCCTCAAGTTGTTCCGTGTTCAATTGTCATTGTGAAAGATGTCAACATTAACAGTTGTGTGTTTTGTTTAATCAGCTTATCCTTGTACTAAACAATAGGCTTTTGGATGTTAAATTAGGGAAAAAAAAAAAAAGCAGAAACAAACAAACAAACTTAGCTTGATTTTGAGATGATATCTAAGTGGTGGTGTTAGCCTGAAATGTCGTCTGTGTTTTGGTAATTGGTAGGTTGTTGATTCAGATTTATAACTGGAATAATGCTAGAGAACCCAACTTGTCAGGGTTACATTTAAATTTGGCCCCAAAGGATAGGTGTTGTCATACTTTGTCCTCTACAACTCAAAACGGAATAAAATTCCCCCAACTTATGATCAGGTGCAACTTTGGTATCTGCCATTGGGACATTATTTTTTTAGTAGTTTTAATGATGTGTAGGTCACATAACTAGTTGGTAACGGTTTTTTTTAATCTGGCTTACCCGACAGGCACACTTGATTAAAACTGTTAAAAAAGTAATGCCTTGATGACAGAATTACCAAAGTCGCTACTTATGATTGTGGGGGAGTTTTGTGCCATTTTGAGTTGTAAAGTGCAAAGTGAGACAATCCTATCCTAATATTTACCTTAAATTACACTTCCCCTATTTCAGTGCAGACGCAAAAATCAAACTAAGTGCTATGTTTGTCAAACTAGTTATTATTCCATTCTATTCCAAGAAATAACCTAACATAATTGACAGTCACGGTTTGAGCGTGTAATTCCAACGTCACCCAAACTAGCTTGAAACTAATCAATCATTTTGTTTCTATTTGAATTCCATTGTATTTTTATTGTTGTCCAGATTCTAATCCCTTTCCATCAAACCAAATATCACCTTACCTAGTCTATTTGAATCTACAGTTATGAGTCGATAAATTTCTAACACAGCCACACAGGTTTCTGCCTTTTCATTTATTTGATCACTAAATAGGAGTCTAAGACTTGGTCATTTAAGTTTATGTGATCAAGCATAAAAAACATGCTGAACTAATCTTCTAGTAACATGTTTTTTATTTTTTAATCTAAAAATACTCCAGATTTGCTTCATGCTAATGATTCTTTATTCAATCTCTTTAAACCGTTTCTTATTCAATGTCATGGCTTGAATGCTAAATATAGAACCATTGACTGCAAGTGATTTTTCTCCATCTCCTGCGGATGGTTCAAAAGTGCGGGTTGCTTACCAGGTAAATTATTTGGTCTTCTGTGTTGTTCTTCATCTCTGTAGCATTCTTCTTATTCTGATGATAGCTGTGTGCTCTGTAGGGATTACCAGGAGCATATAGTGAGGCTGCTGCTTTAAAAGCATATCCAAAGTGCGAAACTGTCCCGTGTGAGGAGTTTGAAGCTGCTTTCAAGGTTCATATTACGATTATACTCTTCACAATCATTGGACCTCCCATTGAGAATTCTTTGGCTTTTAGCGTATTCTGATTGAGTGAAAATTCCATTTTGCAGGCAGTTGAACTATGGTTAGTAGATAAGGCAGTTCTTCCCATTGAGAATTCTGTCGGGGGAAGCATCCACCGAAATTATGATTTACTCCTTCGCCATAGGCTGCACATAGTTGGTGAAGTGCAGTTGCTAGTGAACCACTGTCTACTGGGATTGCCCGGCGCAGAAAAAGACAAGATAAAACGAGTTTTCAGCCATCCCCAGGTTGGTCCCCTTTTCTTGAAACGTTTGGCAATAGCAAATTTTTTATCCTTCAGAAAATGGAAATGTTGCAGAAAAATGCTCATTCTCTTTTGATACATTCTCATGGAACTCATCTGTGATTTGGAAGGAGAAAAAAGGGTAACTGCAAATAAAAAAGGGAACGAAAGTGGAGGTTTTGATATAACACATTATTTACAAGACTTTTGGATTGACTTGTGCTGAAACTTCTTATATTTTTAGACTGTACATGCATGTATAAAAGAAGAAACTTTCCTTTCAGATATTTTGTCATGCTAGGCATATATCTACAAAAATTTTCCCGCATTCTAAACAGATTTGTTGCTAACATTCTTACTTGCAGGCTCTTGCTCACTGTGAGAATAAGTTAAGTAATTTAGGCATCATCAGAATCAGTACCGATGACACTGCTGGCGCTGCAAAGGTTATGCACGCAGTCTTCTCTGTTATGTGAGAATATTCAGTAAACATAATTGGAGACTAAAAGTTTCTGATGTTTTTGCAGATGGTGGCTTCAATTGGCCTCAAAGACACTGGAGCTATTGCAAGTGCTCGAGCTGCAGAAATATATGGGCTTGACATTCTTTCAGACAAAATACAAGTAAGGCTTCACATCTCCCTTCTTGGTCACCTAGATAGTGTTTAGGAATTAGAATAGTTTTTTTTAAGCTAAAAAAATACTCGAGGGGGTTAGGATGTTCTGTTTCCCTTCCTATTCAAACTACCACTGCTGTGTTTCATACGTACATTCAACGCTTGAATCTCACACATCCCTTAAATTCCACCATCTTAAATTCCACTATATTTTGTTTTCTTAATATGAAAAAAAAAAAAAATGTTGGTTGTTATAAACTGCAAAGTTGCAGCTCGATTTGATTTATACCTCCATATCATTCTGCAGGATGATGACGATAACATTACTCGTTTTCTGATTCTTGCAAGAGAACCTATCATTCCAGGAACTGACAGGCCATATAAGGTCCTTTTTTTTTTTTTTTTCTCTTTTGTGTCACATAATCAGGTTCTTGTACAATTTCTGAAGATATATATGTAATTCTTCTGTAGACAAGCATTGTTTTCTCTTTAGAGGAAGGTCCTGGGGTACTATTCAAAGCCTTGGCAGTGTTTGCTCTGAGGGAAATTAACTTGACAAAGGTAAACACATGAAAAAATTCGATTATCGATTTACTGTTTTGGTGTTTGGTCTCTATATCAACAGGCTTTAATAATTTTCAGATAGAGAGTCGTCCGCTGAAACAACGGCCCCTACGAGTTGTTGATGACTCCAATGAAGGAACTGCCAAGTGAGTGACATTTCCTTTATTGCTAAAGCAAAACTGTCCAAGTGTATGTATTGCTTTATGTGTGTGTGCATGCACGTGCTTGTGTTTGTATTGAATTTTGCAAACTTGATGGTCGATCCAGTGTAAGGAAATTGCATTGACAACATACTTTCCATTCTTTACGAATTGAATGAAATTTGATGTGGCAGGTACTTCGACTACCTCTTTTACATTGACTTTGAAGCTTCTATGGCGGAGCCCCGTGCTCAATATGCTTTGGCACATCTTCAGGTCGGTCTTTTATCTCATTCATTCGGGAATGCAACTTTACTATCCTGCTTCATTTTATTACCCTTTATTCAGTTATTATAAACAATCAGTAGTTCTCTGTATAGCATTGCCAAAAGATTTGGCTTTATGCAAACATTAGTTATGGTGTTAAAGGCCTCTAGTTTTTAAAGAAGCACTCCTATTTAATCCAATGGGGTTAAAACCCTACTACTTATAAAACTATTGGTCTCAATCTAAAAAGTACAATATGGGTCTCAATCTAAAAACTACACTATATACTATTTTGGGACGCACTATTTTGTGAGTGGTGGGTTTTAATCCCGTGGGGATGAAAAGAAGTTTTCTTTTTAAAGTGTCTAGTTTTGTTGGTGCCCAATATATGCTTTAACAAGTTATGGCAGGAGCCACAATTTTTTTTTCCTCACTGCTACCAGTACTATATATTTCTGAATGTTAGATGACATCACAAACCTATCAGAATCAGAATCATATGCGGACGTGACGAAATCTGATGAAGATCTACTTGTTCTGCAGGAATTTGCTAGATTTCTTCGTGTCCTGGGCTCCTATCCAAGGGACATAAATCCTTAGAAGATACTAAAGATTTGACGTAAGTTCTGTCCCAAACATATTCTACATCAGGAAAAACATGCAAGATGGTTTGACTTCCTATGTTGTAAATGTAAAATATATGATCTTTGTGTGAGCCAATGCCACAAGAGAATAAGTAAAGCTTGGATCACTGATGAGTTTTCAAGCTAGGGAGCAGATATTCCATTTAAAAGTGTTCTTGGTTTATTTTAAAATGTAAATCATTCTTTTTGTCCGTCGACTGAAGGCTACTGGGATTTTGCCGCCAATGATATAACTGGGAGAATCTCAGGCTTACTTTCATGTAATCCGTGCACAGAAACATAGTTCAGTTCTCTTGTTTTTTCCCTTCTTTGGTTCCGGATTTTTGCTTGTGTAACTTGGTGGTGATTAGTGATTCTTCTCACATTAAAACAGTACAGAATGTGAAGCATTTATACGTTACAAATGCAGTACGAGTAGCTTTACATATGTAAAAATTTATTTCCAATTACACATTCAGAATTGACCTCGTCACTTGTCAAGCAGTCTTGACTTGAATTTATTACAGGAAGCCCGAAGCTGCCATATGTCCCTGATTATCCTTCAAGTTGGTTAGAAATTAGTCGGCAGAAGTTTCTTGGGAAAGCCCTGTTCTGAAGTCACGTCGATAGTTTTACCAAAAGTCCAAAAATAGTCTCGAGTTCAGATAGGTGGAATGGGGAATATTCATTTTCTGGCTTTGTGCCATTGTCTTGGTCAGGAAAAAAAAAAGGGAAACAGAGAAGAAAGCTCTTGGTCTGCAAATTTGGTGTTCTAAACCTTTGGGATGTATTCTCAGAGAATAACAAGAAAAACATCTCTGGTTTGATCGTCAGATGCGTTGTTCTTTTTTATCGTATTGTTGGACTGTGAAGAAAAAATCTGAGGTAGGTTTGATCTTGAAGAGTTTGTTCATCAACAGAGTGTCTGATGAATTGTCATACAGGGTTTGGTCCAACAATTTTATATGAAAATGGAGTCATCTTAGAGAAGAGGGCAGAATAAAATCAGATCATATTTCCAAGGCAACGCAATTACATATGGGGATTACACAAACATCAATTTCTTGCCGTTGGTCCACAAAAGTTATACAAGCAACTGCAACACACAAGTAGCCAGCCCATCCTGAAAGAAGAGGGCTTACGAAGCGGCAACCGTAATAAAACTGTCAAATACTTGTCGCTGCAGGACTAACATTTTTTTATAGAAGATGACTAACATTTATTTATAGAAGATAACGTCTGAGTGCTTAATGCATCCTAAAGATCCTAACATTATGCACTTAATCTTCCGTTCTGAGTTCCTTGAGAAAATCTTCATTGTCAACCAACACCAACAAGTCCAGAACGAAGATAACCATAAGCTGGATTCAAGAAAAATTGAGCGCACCCTTGATGCAATATTAAATTCAGCATTATTTCAATAAATTAAAACTCTTTTACACGCTTAATATATACATGGAGGCATATGAAACAGAGAGTCTAGACTTGAGAAATCACCCTAACAAGGAATCCAATCCTTGTATCAATTACCATTAAACTTTTCAAGTTGCTGATGTAGCGGTGAATCAAGTTCACTGGTTACTAGTTTTTTTATACAACAGTGCTGGCTGTACTCAGGATTTGAACCTAAAATCTCGCCTTTGGCTACCCCACCCTTTACCAATCCGGCTAGCACCAGTTGGTGAGTTCGCTGGTTGTTAGTGGCATATTCTATATTGGTTTAGCTATCTTATCTGTCTGATTATTATGCAACTTGTGTCTGGATACTACTAGTAGGAATCAAAACCAAACAGATGAATAAGATATTAAGCTTTAAGGACTCTAGTGAAGACTCACAGTTTTCCAGCCATAACGATCTTAGTGTTGATTCCAGGAATTGGTCCGGGTTGTCGAGTAATCTTTCCTCCAAGCTCTTGTGTAACCAAGTTTAGAACCTCGCCACTTTTGTATACATCGTTGGTACTAATGGCAACCTGGGGTCAATGAGGTATGATCATGTTAAGGGAATTCCTTGAATGATGAGGGTAAAGGAGAAAGAAACTCAAACAGAAACTGTATTTGGTTTGGTGACCTGTGCGTATGCATTTCCCTTGGTATATTCAGTCACACCGTAATTGTAGGTCAACTCTAAAACAGTTGTCTTCTCTTCTTCTGCATACCCCAACATGGCAATGGTGTACCGCATAGCGCATAAAACAAAAAGGGAAGAATCCATAAGTTGAAATGTAGCTTCAGGTGACTAAGATCCTATCCTTCCCGCTAAACATGACGCTTATAATCCTGAAACGAACCTTGTACTCGGGCGTATCAGTCCTCTTCACTACACGCATCCCCAAAGCCTGCACAAAATGAAAGAATGTTGTTGGTAATATCTTTTATCCGATTAAAGACAAAATTAGAGTAAAGAACCTCATAAATTGGTAGTTCACACTTTTTTTCACTCCATTCATTTATTCTCCAGGCATGATTGCTATTATATATTTCCTTGACCACTATAACTAAAACAATTTAATTGATTTTGCAACTATTTCTATCTTTTTCCCCTTTCTTTTTCTTAAGGGGATGCAATCATATTCCTTCAAATGTTAGCGCCTGAAACTCCCTACAGCAGCTTTGTCTAGTTAGGAAAGGGGACAATATATCGAAGAAAAAGCCTACATCACCTTTTCATAAAACTTGATAGAGCGCTCCAAATCACCAACACGAAGCATTACTTGGCAAAGTGGTTCAGGAGTTGATTCCCGTTGAATAAGCTCGAAAGTGTAACCATCAGGGTCCTTCACAAATGCAATGACAGTCTTTCCACCTTTTACAGGACCAGGCTCCCTGGTGACATTTCCGCCCTTGGCCCTGACATGTTCAACCAGTTGGTAAACCTGGGGTTCAATGGGAATCAAAGTTTATTACATAACCATGAAAGGGCTAAATGCCAAATCTTTGGAATGTGTAAAATGACTTACGTCTGGAGTTGCTATTGCAAAATGTCCAAAACCAGTTCCAATATCATATGAAGTCACGCCATAATCTGTGATCAATAAACAAATAATCCCCTTAGAAAGCATATCACTAAGATACATCAACAGTCATGAAAAGGAATAGACAAAAATCTTGATTTCTACAATCAGGTTTAAGACAAGTAAATCCAAGAATCAATCAAAAAGTCATTTTCCATAATCCACATTGTGATAAATTCGAAAACATGTACACCGTTGCAGAAATAATAAATTAATAAAATAAAGAAGTAGCCAATTCATAAATAATTTTTCTGGATGAAGATAAGGCCCTTAGAAATTGTTTTAAAAGCATTGCAAAGAACTGTGAACATAAAAAGATCACTGTATGAAGAATCTCATTCACTTAACAGCTCAGTATATAAATCAAGATAACATAAAAAAAGTAATAACAAAAATAAAAAGATGAGATGACATAAAGTTGTAAGCAGTATTACTGTAAGTTAATTCAACAACAAAGTGAGATTCCTCCGGGCCAAACCCAAGAAAGGCATTCGAGTATTTCTCCTCCGGAACATCTCTTTTCCTCAACAGCTTCATTCCAAAAGCTTCAGTATAAAACCTGAAAGTAGAGGCCAAAAAAAAAAAATAAATAAATAAATAAAAATCAGAAATAAAACATAACAAATTCGATAATAAAACCATTAGACAAGAGAAGAACTTTTACTTAATGGTGCGGTCAAGATCACCGACGCGATAAACCACATGAAGGAATCGGCGATTGTCCTTGGTTGGCCACTCCAACAATTCAGCGTTAGGAGCAAACGCCGTGGAAGCTGCTTCAGCCTCCGCCATATTCTTCAACAATCGCTACAAAACTTCCTGTTCTTCATTAATACACAAAATTCAAAGAACCCCAAATTCAAGACAAAGTAAGTATACAAACATATATATAATCTGATCAGAATCAAAATTCCAATACTAGTTATCGCCATCAAAAGTTTCACATTGTTAATTAAGAAATGGAAAACATCAGAAAGGTGCATGATTTAAGGAAAATGCGCTAATTCAAGAAGATCAAATGATAGTAATTTTAGTCTCATATTCCAAACTACCGGAGAGAAGACAGAGAAAGCTTACCAGAGGCGAGAGAGAGCTAAGTTGACCGTGAATGGAAATTGTAATGTCCCAGAAACCTCCGTGAACAGTGTCACTGAAATTGGACAAACTTATATAATATCTCCGGCTGTGGTGCTTGCGAAAGTGACCGGCCTCTTGCTAGTGTTTTTGCCGGACAAGTCTAAGCATGCCATTTTTTTTTTTGATAGAGTGAGCATGACTTTTGCGTATTTATTAGAAAATTAACCGTCGTCTTGTTCCTGACCTCCTTAGCGGGCTCTATTCAGAGGGTCGAATAAATTAAGGACAAATTTGCTTGTTTAGCCTTGACCAAGGTTCAAAATCCCATTTTTCAGCTTGCGCTTGTTTCGAGGTTATGGTTAATCCGATCTGTGTGTGGATATTAGTGGTTGTATCATTTTATATTGAATGCAATTTCCCTTTTAGAAAAAATATGACCGTTTAATTTTGTTTTTAGAATTTTTAGAAATATTTTAGTATGTTTTTTTAGACAAAAATTTTTAAAACACTCTCAACATAATTCTTAAAAATTCTTATTTTTTAAAACAAAAATATTTTTATCTGTTTTAAAAACAATACTAAATAAATGATTTTACATCTTGATATTTGGCACCGTGCTCTAACGTTTGGACAAAGCGTCATGGACAAAAGAGACTACCTTGTGTAAAAGGATAATTATTATTTTGACATTTTGTATAGAAGTGAAATATTACATTGTTACTTTATTATTTAAAAAATTTAACATAATACCCTGAAATTTTTAAAAATATTGTTTTTATATTTTGAGTTTGTAATCCTGTTTGGTAATGTTGTTATTTTGGTTTTGTTTTTGAAAAATTTTGAAAATAAAAATGTTTTGAAAAATGTGTTAAAATTGTTTTTGAAATGTGTTTAGTTGCATATTTTAACAATAATATTTTTTTAAAAAAATTATTGATATGAATAAAACTCAAAATTGATTAATAATATATTGATAATTTTTTTATTGGTATAAACAAATCGAAGAGCTTTCAAAAAAATGAACAAATTGAACAGGAATTCCTCTTCTTCTTCCTCTACTCCGGTGAGGCCAAGGTCTTGGGTGACGGCCCACACGACGATGACGTCGATGGAGCCAGCCCCACGTGATGACGACGACGGCGGTGGAGCCAGCCCCATGACTAATGACAACAACTGAGCCATCTCCACGCTATGGCTTCGCTAATAGCCCTCTTGCAAAAATCGACGACCATTGCCCAATCGACAGCGCCAGTAGTGATCGATGCCTCTTGCCCTTATTTGCCACCTAGCCACGCAAACATCAAAGCTCCACGAGAGCTTCCCCTCTCTGTGCTATAGTTTGCCAGCGTTGGGAAGGGGTTGGGGCCGGTGGGCTGTGGTGGGGGTGTTTCAGTGAGGCTATGCTCCGGCAAGGCAGGGTCTCCAATGTGGTTGGGACCGACGGTTGTTTGTGGAGATCGTCGGAGAGAGTAAGGGTAGTGGGAGGGGGGAGGGGTTGCTGGGCCTCTGCTGTTTTGGTTGGATTAATCGAGTTTTGGAAAAATTGAAAACAAGTTTGTTTGTTTGTTTTTTATTTTTTTCTTTTTTTCTAAAATAGGTCTTTTGAGGGGGCTTTTTTAGGAATTTTTTTGAGATGTATGGATCTAAGATTTTAACCAAACATGTCTTCAAAACGATTTTTATTTGTTGTGTTTTCGAAAATGAGAGAAAACATTTAAAAAAACAAATAGTCTGTTTGGAAAGTAAGTTAGAACTGAAACACTATAATATGTGAGAGCTTTATTGTAACACCCTTATGTGGAGTTAGCAATATTGAATAAATAAAAATCAATTTAAATACAATATCATTTCAAAACAATAAAATAATGCCCATAGGTCTTTGAAAATAAACAGAAAAGAAAAATAAACTGTAAATACAAACCATAATTTTACTATAGCACCAAATATTAAAATACAGTTATCATTATTATAGTACAAATTTTCAAATAACTTAACACAGCCACCACAAAAGTAATACGAATCTTATATGGTCTAGACGAGTTACTAATAAACAAAGTTCTTCCAACATGTAATCAATAGTGTAGATGCTTATTCCTCGTCAGACAGATAGCACTCAATTCCACCTGATGATGTAAATATAATAGGGATGAGCATCAACATGCCCAATAAGGAAAACCATTACTGATCTTAAGCTTTTATTCATTACCACATTAAATCTGCATGGTTGGTTAGTCACATCATTATCTAGATTATGAGATTTATTATGATTATATTCTGTGGATATCATACTTAATCATTACCGAGTTCTATATATATACATACATATAAATATTACAATTCATCATTATTTCTAGGTATCCACATTCAATAGAGTATCACTCAACTCATCGAAACCCAAATGGGCGTACTTGACCACCTTCCAATCATTCAAAGGGTGTTTTGATGAGGGGACATCAAGCCTTGGGTCCTCACCAAGTCGATTATTGTACAGTGCATTCTGAGACTTTCGACCCAAGGGAGCGTCATCACCTCTTCCTATTTTACCTGTCAAGGTATTAGTGTCCAAGGACGTAACCGCTGCCCTCTTCACATCTCACAATTCTGCTATATTCAGTCGTTATTTATAAAGTCAGTCTTCCTAACCATGCTTATCAATTTAGAACATGTATCAAATCATTATGTTTCTTGCTGTATAATATAGGACGAGTTCCACATCATTATGTTATAGATATAATCATATACATTTAAAATATCATATACATATCTTGCAATATAAAACAACCAAATTTTAATTTACCAAAACCTTACAAAAGATGAGTAATAGAGTCCTTACCTTTTTACAAATATCCACTAATAATCGCCAGCTTACATAATTCACCACGTAAGCTCCAAGTACGCCGTTATTCTAAGACATATAAAATAATCATACTTTAACTTAAATCCTAATTTTTAATTATGTCAACTTATCATTTATTTTTATTAACGCGCCATAATCATTAACGTACTAAAATTGTAAATATCAATTTTTTGCAACTTAATTTTAGTAATTTATAAAATAACAATAAAATAAAAATATATGAATTTTATTTTGGTATGAAATATGTGAAAAAGAATTTTAAAAATAAATAATACGATTTTAAAATCTTTATAATTAAACTAATTAAAAAGTTGGATATTTATTAAAATAAAATTATGTAAAATTACAAACTTTATAGAAAACTATTTATGATTTTTGAAACATAAATTATAAAATAACTACTCTTGTCCTAGTGATTTGACTTCCTACCTAAAGCCTGTTTTTATTAAATTTTTGTATGGAAAAATGACATGTCGTTTTAAGGAAAAATACATGTTGCTTATGGGAAAAACGACATGTAGTTTTGTGAAAACTACATATCATTTTCACCTAGAAATCTTTCACATAGAACCCATAATTCGTTTTCTAAGCTCTTTAATCAAATTCTTAGTTTACTAACAGCTTTTTAAACATAAAAACTATATATAAGCAATACATAATCATCTCTAAACATCAAAAACATATATTTCACAATCTTCATACCAAAATATAGCTTAAAATCAAAGTTAAAGTTTCAGAAATCTAATCTCAAAACTTAGTTCAAAAGTGTTGTTTAATATTGAATATGCTCGAGTTTTCTTGATCTATGAGTTGCTAGGATAAAGTTTATGCGATTTCTGTTGAAAAATTGGTGGAATTTTGAGGTTTGGACTGTCGGTATGGTGACTGTCGTGGAAGGAAATGGAAACAGAGGAGGAGGAGGAGAAGAAGAAGAAGAAGAAGGTGAAGAGGGAGACAAAGGTAGGATGTTTTAAAGGAAGAAAAAGAAGGAAAAGAGAAAAATAAAAATAAAAAACATCATCGAGATCCCGTTGAATACGGGATGCTTGTCTGAGAGTGGGTAAGAAACAAAAAAAAAAAAAAAAAAAGAGATGGGGAGAATTTACACGGAGACTTTGAAGGAAAATGCTAAAATGATATTTTTGTAATTAAATAAAAGTTTCAAAGGTATTTCAGTAATTATACTAAATAGAGTAGAAAATTTTTAGAAAAATTAAAAATAAGTAGAATAAACAATATGAAATTGATTTTAGATGCAATAAATTTTTACAAAGTCTAAATTGACACGCTAATAATTAAATCATATACAATTATATCTGTTAAAATAATAGGTGTTACATTTACACTATAACAAACTCTTACTTTTCACTGTAGCATATAAGAGCTTTGCACTGTAGCAAGTTGAAACTTAAAGTTCAAACTTATTTCTCAGATAAAGCCAAAACCAAATGGAGCCTGTGTTTTTTGACGTGAAATTTTGTTTACCGTTTTATTAATGAGTCTCAAATTAATTTTGTAAAATTATAATAGAAAATTAAAACAAAAGATTAAACAAAACTTATCAAATAAAAGTATCTATATGGAGTTATTCATTTTTTTGGTATCATCTATATTTATTTTCTTTTATAGTTTTCACAAAATAATTTAAGGTTCGTTAATAAGAGGATAAGTTAAAAATTTCACATCAAAAAATACGAACTTAAGGTATCAAAATGATATTTTTACAAGGAAAAAACTTCATGGTATAGCTAGGCTTGAGATTTTTACAAGGAAAAATAATAATCGAAAACATCATGTATAAGAGCAATAACTTTCTACGTAGGAATTCTATTCGAGGGGGAAAAAATATATATATATATATTTATTTATTTATTTTAGTTCTAGCAAATATAATGAATGTATGAAATTTGGGGAAAATAGAGTCCAGGGTCGTTAGTGCAGAGTCAAGAGGCTTCAAGAATCTAAAGAACAATTTATATTTAATTAAGTTTTATGAAAATCAATTATATTTAATTAAGTTTTCATAAATTAAAATCTTGCAGAGTGAGCCTCCATCACCATAACAGGGATAGCTTATAGTTCTTTTGACAATTTTTTTTTTTGGTTCCAACTGTTGGGTTGTAGTGTTCTTTTTAGGAACTAAATTTGTACAATATTACGTTCCTTCAACCCAACATAAGGGACAATTCTATCAAAAAAAAAAAAAACATAAGAGACAAATCTCTTTAAATATCTTATCGCTATCATCTAAGCTTATAGTAATGAATTTATAAATTGTATATGATTTACCTTTTTTTCTAGAAATTTCATTTACTACCCATTGGTCTTTCTCGATCGTTCATTATTTTGTGCCTTTCACTTTCACTTTCATTTTATTAATCTATCTTCGTCCTTTTGTTTTGTATTATGTGCACGTTAACGACTCTGGTCATTAAAATTGTAGATTTGTAAAGTAAATTAGAAAATTTTCAAATTTTAATTTATTGTAGTTACTCATGTTAGACCAATAAGTGATTGTTGTATCATGTGAAAAAGTTACTTGCTCCTTATCACTTATAACGATATTAATCCGTTTAAAAACGTGGTTCATACTAAGAATTTGGATTAAATTTAGTTTTAAAAATTAAATTTAATGAGTAAAAATGCTGTAATAAAGACGAATGAGGGCACTGGTTGTAAGTCTCTCCATCCTAACCTTTCGAGTCACGCTGAACCCCACTCAACAATGGTGGTATAACCCTCCCCTTCCCCCTCCCCTTGTAGCAAAAAAAAAAAATCTGTAATAAAATTTGTTTGATGAGTTGCAATTTTGTATTTTGAACGTTGTCAAACATATTACAATACTATAATGTGAACTTTAGTTCAAGGAGAGAAAGACTCTCAGGCCCTTTTTGGTTTAGTTCTCAAAATTGTTAGAAATGTTTTCATACTTTTTTTGAGACAAAAATTTTAAAAACTCTCAGCACAATTCCTCCAAAATTCATATTTTTCAAAACAAAAATATTTTCACATATTTTAAAAACAATACTAAATAGCCTCTTAATTGTATTTTAATATATAGTTTTATGAGACTAATTATACAAATAGAAAACTCCAAATAAGGTCCCATGTTGTTGGCTTAAAAAATTGTAAGCTTTAGACTGGCTATGTGACACCCGTTATTCTCCTAAGGGTATTAAGGTAATTAGATTAATTACCTAGTATATATATAAAAAAAATCAGAAAATCTCTCATAATTCGAAACTCTCTCTCTCTCTACTTTCTCTCTCTAAAAAATTCTCTCTCTCTCCTCAAAGATCGTTTGAGATTTCGGCATCCGTTTTCGACACCTCCCGCACCAATGGAAAGCTCTCGACGAGCTGAGTCCAACGAGGTGCCGCGCCGCCCAAAACGCCGCCGGAGGAGACCACACGCGCCGCCCAAAGTGGCGGCAAAACCCATTTCTTTCCGACGAGATATCTTCGCCGTCCGACGTCCGATCGACGTGATTCTTGTTCCTACACGACCACCGTGATGAGAGGAACAAAACCCACCCTTGGTGGCAGCTCAACAACCGCCGGATTGCTCCGCCCGTCTATTGCCGCCGTGCACCGCCGCCCCCATGGTGGAACTCCGCCTTGCCGGAGGAGGTGACTGACACCACCCCTCCCAATGAGTTCAGAGGATCAAGGGGAGTAAAACCCCTCGATCAATTGCACGGAAGGAGCCGGTTTCGCCGGAGAACGGCCAACGCCGCCGTCAACCGCCGCGGGAGTCTCCGTTTTGGCTCTTCCCAGCCACGTTTCTTCAAATTGGATGAGGGGAAATGCTCATAGGAGGATGGGTAGCAAAAGCCCTCAGCCAATTTCAGGTTTCCATCGTCGGAGAATCAAGATCGGAGCTCATCCATTTCTACCGACGTTGTACTTCACGACCCGCTATGTTAGAGGCAGAATTGGGTGAAATTGACCCCGCCATTGGACTCAGAAGGGTCGATTTAGGGGGGGTAGGCCCGAGCCCAGCTGCCAACGGACCCCGATTGACGCCGGTCAACGACGGTCAAAGTCGGTCAACGCCGGTCAACGGTGGTCAACGCCGGTCAACGGCCAGTCAAAGGCCAAAATGGGATTTTGTGATCCGGACCTCCGATCGAAGATCCGAGACCGCCTCCTGACTCGTTTCGATGCTCTGGATGCAATGGTGACCTCCGTTCGAGCAAATTCCACTCCGATGAAAATCATCTGGTACCGACTGCACGCGAATCGAGGCGATTCAAACAGCAGTATCGGAGTCCAGAATGACGTTTTCAAGAATGTATGATCTCCAGGAAGCATTCCTAGCCATTCATAGTCGCTCGAGGAGCACTACAGAGGATGCTTCATAGATACAGCGAGATACAACTGGATCTGCTTTGCTTGGAGTTCAAGATCAAGGGAGTATGGAGCTAACGTTAATTGATTCCAGGATTAAGAGACTGTTGATAAGCTTGAAAGGTAGGGATTCTCTTACTCATCTTTTGTGAGGTTTTTATAGAATTAAAATTGATTGTTTTGCTGCAATATATATATATCTATGTTGAACTGATATTATATGTGTATCACATATGAAACTATGACATGGACTCGTCTTGTATTGTACGGCGAGGAACATAATGAATTGACACATGTTATAAATTGAGAAGCATGGTTAGGAAAATTAACTCTATTAATAATGATTTAATATAGAGAAATTGTGAGACATGAAAGGACGACGGTTACGTCCTTGGGCATAAATACCCTAAAAGGTAAAATAGGGGGAAGGTGATGACGCTTCCTTGGGTTGAAAGTCCCAGAACACACTGTACAGGAATCGATTTGGTGAGGACTCGGGGCTTGATGTCCCCTCACCGGAACACCCTTGGAATGTTTATAGGGTGATCAAGTGCGCCCATTTGGGTCTCGATGAGTTGAGTGATACTCAATTTAACATGGATACCTAGGAACAATGATGATTGGTAATATTTGTATAAATGTGTAATTATGACACTTGGTAATGATTAACTACGGTATCCATAAGATGTGATCATAATAAACCTCATAATCTGGAATATGATATGACTTACTAACCATGCAGATTTTAATGTGGTAATGATAAAAACCTAAAGGTGAGTAATGGCTTTCTCTACTGAGCATAGTGTTGCTCATTCCCTTATGTTTATATCTTTTCAGGACTCACTAAGTGTGAGGTGGCTACGAGAAATATAGTTGAGGAAGTGATGTAGCTATATTACATTGGGACTGCTTCAATTGTTGAGAATGTTCTTCATGATAATGTAAGCATCAATTGTTACTTTCTGTGACTGTATTACAATGTGTTGAGGGTTAAAATGATGATGACAACAGTTTATATTATTAAATTTAAGGTGCTACATTAAAACTGTGGTTTATTTGTCGTTTATATTTTTATTTTTGAGTTGAGAGTTTTCATTTAAGTCCCGGGTAAATTTTATTTTTAAGGTTTTACTTTTATTATTTATTTTTATTTTATCTCATTAAAAACTGTTAACCCCCATATAGGGGCGTTACAGGCTATATAAGCTTCAGACTGGCTACATATGCCGCCTGCTGCATTTAATAATTATGCATACAATAGAGTTCTATATGGTTTGGGTTTTAGGTTTGTTCAATAAATCAATATTAATATTAGTACTATTATTATTTTATAATAATAGAATATAGATAAATAAAAAAGGGCATTATAAGATTGGTAGGATTGTGGTCAAGAGACGGAGGATTCAACTCGATACCTCTATACGTATTAGAGATTTATGCACATAAAATGTGATTAATATGGTATAGGCTAAGAATATGGCCAACGAATATTCCACTTTAAATAAGGTGAAGATTCTAGTTGGTGGCCAAAAAAAGATCCAATAGAATATAAGATAAAGCGGGTGTTGATTAAATAAGTTTGAATAAATCATTTTCTTAATTATTCTTTTTCTAAATATAGATAAAGCGGGTGCTGATTAAATAAGTTTGAGTAAATCATTTTCTTAATTATTCTTTTTCTAAGGTATTCTTAATTGTTTTTTTGTCCGCTAATGCAAATAAAGTTATTTCGATTTAATATTCAAGGAACTACCGATAGAAGTGGCATGATGGAAGTCTTATTTGAAGTCATTATCAACTGATAAGCCATAGGTTTGTTTTGTCATATGGCATATGTTATGCGCTAGTGGCGTACTCCATTAAACCCTGATATATCTAGTGTTTGATAAAACTAGTTCAAATTAAAACTTTTGGTATAAAGTTTTTACATGTTATAATATAAAGTAAAAATGAGTTAAAATTCTCATATAATACGGTGTTTTGAAATAAAAAATTTTAAACTAATGCTCCCAAATATTATTATTGTAACTTATCACAATCCTTACAGTTCCTTCCGTAGTACGAGTAGATTTTGAAAATATATAATATATATTATTAAAGTAGAAATCACTAAAAGATGCCGGTCTTTTTTTTTTTATTATCTTGAGAATTGAACATTTAAATTGCTGGTGGGTGCTCTTTAAATCTATACAAAAACCATTTTATATCCCATCAATTTACTTCTTTCCTTCAAGTAGGCTCTCATTAAACACTTCAACTCTGATGTCATCATATATGTAAGCGACAATTATGTGATTTCTCAACAAATTAGAAGACCAAATGTGTACCTTTCAATCTTAACAATGTACAATATTATTAGCTAATTGTGTTTATTTGGAACGCTAATGATAAACTACAATCTATATATGATGATGGGGACCAAAATTATTCTTTTTTAAAACATATATTATAATTCTATACTTGCATAAAGCGCGCACCATCGTTCATAATGCCCAACCGTGGTCACTTTCTTCATCAATACTTCTTTGGTGCCGTTGGCTTTTTGACGCTTTAAATGAATGAATCACAAAGAATATGTCCTTATAGACCTCCAAGGGCCAAGATTCTACTTGTCGTTTTCATAAAACTTTTTTTATTAGATTTTTAAAGGAGATTCTAACAGCTGTAAAAAAAAAAAATAATTATTTTTTAAGGAATAGTTGGGAGAGAAATTTGTGAGGGAAACATCCCATTCACGTTTGGCATGCTAATTTGCGTCTGGTTTTGTCTTTTTTGACGCTGAAGTGCCAACCGAGCCAAAAGGATACGACACTCCAAATGATATATAATTGGTTAATATTGCATTTTGTTTATTCATGTTGCTAAGCATACCTCTCACTAAAGAATTTTTTGTGTCTGTGTGTGTTGTTTTTTTTTTTTTTTTTTAATTTGATTGAACCCACTAAGCCTTGTTGCTAAATAATAAATACGTCTTTGAATCAAGGAATTTGGATTTTGGAATATTCAAATCTACAAGTGGAGGGAGGGAAGAATAAAATTAGGAAAACATCGTGACCTAGTCAAATCTTGTTTGCATCAATATGGTTTTTTATATTTATTTACTTATTTATTTATTTAATTATAAACAATATAAAAAACATAATGGTCTACAAACTACATTCTCACACTAGTGGAAAAATATGAACATTAGATAGCTCTCACTTTTCTAATATATCTATATATTTATGTATAAATTACAACAATCCATATATATTCTTCTCTTGTGTGAATTTTTTGCATGGCTTTGGACTTGTGGTAGCTGCAATACAAACTGGTCAAAAATTTCCCTGAAAAAAATGTGAACTCAACATCATGTAATATTGTGGAATCAAATCCATTCGTATTTGATCCACATAGAGGGTTGTGTCCATCAAGGTGATGGACAAGTTTTTGTTAGAAACTAATAAGAGATGAGGCTATGATCCCCTTTAATATATATATATTTTTGTGGATTTTAGTACAGTGTATTTTATATATTCTGCGCTTAGCTTGTGTGAGGCTATGATCAACTGAATGATAGGGGCCACTTCTAAATTCCTGTAAAATATTTTTCGCAATACATGTCGCAGTCATTTGTATTTGAGCCAGAAATTTTACGTTTTTAATATATACCAGTGGAAAATATCTGAACCAAAACAGTTGTTTTTTCAATGCGGAAAAAGGAAAGAAAACAAAATTATTGAGATGGCGACGTGGGGTGAATATCATCCACTCGATTAGTACATGTCTGGTACAGGAAAATTGAAATTCTCTCTGTGTTTTTTTTTTTTTTTTTTTGCTTGTTAAATTGAAATTGTCATTATCAGCCAAAATTCTACATTAATTTCCCTTTAATAACTGATGAAATTTCAAAAAGCCATAATATTACTGTTTGTGAACATTTTTAATTTTCTCTTGAAGTTTATCATATAAAAGCACACAAGTCTTCGCCAATCTCGTGTCTCAAGTTTATCCAGTTGAAATTGTCGATCATTGCATTAAATTTGTACAAATGATACGTACGTGAATGGAATTTTGTTTGATTGATGATCAAAGGGGTATTTGCAAAGTTAATAATTATATTTTGAGAAGAATTTCATGATTAATTAAGAAAATATACAAAAAATAAGATATAATTTTTAACCGTTAAATCTCATAATTATATCATATTAAAAAGGATTCGACAATTTAACATAACATTATTATTAATACTATGTACCTACCTCATAATTCTATTATAATTACTGTTATGTTAAATTGTACTATATCTAATAGTTACTGTTACCAGGGAGTATATGTTCCGAGGAAATAATTATTATATAGCTGATTGCATTAAAAAATTATAAGATATTTGATTAAAATAATTGAGAACTTAAAAAAAAAGGTTCCCTAAAAAAAAAATAATAATAATAAAACGAAAGTACCAAGAAGAATCAGGAGATGGGCAAAATCTAAGCTGAATTGACACGTCTCATACAAAGAAAAACAGGGCTTCCAATTCCAAAGCAAAGTCATCACTGTATTGTGGGGGGGCACTTGACGAAAGCGATGACAGAAATAAGACGCAAAAGCAATGAAAATCAGCCACGTAAGCAACATATTTTGTCTCTTCATCGGACGATATCACGTCCAGGTTCAATGAACGGAGAAGGCCGCCCTTTATTAGGATTTCTATTTAATCTTTCTTCCTGAAAATTAACAATATCACACAAACAAGGAAAAAAATTAAAAGTAGGAAAAAAGCTGAGAGAGGAATTCAATTCAATTTTCTGGGGAAAAAATGGCGTTTGCTGTTACTTCTTCTTCATCTGCTGCAATTTCTGGCCCTTCTTTTCCTCGTTCAAGTGCCTCTTCTGAGCTTAAAGGTACCTTCTTTCTCCCTTTGTCTGTGTTATCTGCGTTTGATTCTGTTTGGCTTCTGAGAAAAACAGAGGAATACACGAGAAAATTTGATGGACGGTTTTTGAATTTTAACGATACGTTTATTGGAACTTGTGCGATGAATCTGTTTGAGGATGCGTATTTTCTTTTAAAACGTTTCATTTTCTTTCATATTATCCATTTTTCTTGTTTAATTTAGCCTTGTTGAGGAGAAAATGGAGCCAAAACTTACTTCTTTTATACGTGAATTGAAATTTCGGATTCTTTAGAACTTCGAAGTGTTGGATTTTAGCGAATATTCTTTTCTCTTCGGGAATGTAACGCTAAATTTTTCTTTCGTTAATCTTTTCGCAGCTTCGCTGATTGGTTCAATTAGGCTATTGGAGCGTTCTCATGGCCAGTCTTCGGCTGTGAATCTTTCTCAAAGAAAGAGCGCAGTGAAGCCTCTTAATGCCGATCCCAAACGGAACGATTCGATCGTGCCTTTCGCGGCGACCGCTGTCGCTCCTGGTAAAGATTTGTGTTTTTTTTCTTTCATTTTTGAGTTTTAATTATGGGGTTTTGTAGGTGGCCTTAGAGGTAACTGAGAAATGTTTAAAATTTGCAGAGGTGGAAGAGAAAGAAAAAATAGAAGCCGAGGATTACGAGCAATTGGCTAAAGATCTTGAAAACGCTTCCCCTCTTCAAATTATGGATAAGGCGCTTGAGAAATTCGGAAACGACATTGCAATTGCGTTCAGGTAATCTTCGTTCTTAAATCGCCCTACTTCGGTTACTGTATTGAAGAAATCGATCTATATTTCTTCTTTTTATATGATGGGTCTATTGTTTATTATTATTGTGTTTTGTCTTTTTCTGGCCGTTGATTAGAAAAGATTCCTAATTCAATTGGTGTCATATGATTTAACCTCCTCATGTAGCAGAAGCTTTTCCAACGTTACATGAATCCCTCTGAATCTTATGGCTATAGCTATTTAAATGTATTCTAATTCATTTATTGTCATTAAAGAACACCCATCTGCTACGTGATTATTAACGCATATATATTATTGTGCAGTGGAGCTGAAGATGTTGCATTGATAGAGTATGCTCATTTGACTGGTCGTCCCTTTAGGGTGTTCAGCTTGGACACTGGGAGATTGAACCCAGAAACATATAGATTTTTCGACGCAGTTGAGAAGCACTATGGAATACGCATTGAATACATGTTTCCTGATGCTGTGGAAGTTCAGGCGTTAGTCAGGAACAAGGGTCTGTTCTCATTTTATGAGGATGGGCACCAGGAGTGCTGCCGGGTGAGGAAGGTGAGACCACTCCGAAGGGCTCTTAAGGGGCTGAGAGCCTGGATCACTGGTCAAAGGAAGGACCAATCTCCGGGCACTAGGTCTGAAATTCCTGTTGTCCAGGTAGACCCAGTGTTTGAAGGCTTGGATGGTGGAATTGGCAGCTTGGTGAAGTGGAACCCTGTGGCAAATGTCAGTGGCATTGACATGTGGAACTTCCTCCGCACTATGGATGTGCCTGTGAACTCATTGCATTCACAAGGATACATCTCAATTGGCTGTGAGCCATGCACAAGGCCGGTTCTACCTGGACAACACGAGAGAGAAGGAAGATGGTGGTGGGAGGATGCCAAAGCCAAGGAGTGTGGCCTCCACAAGGGAAATATCAAACAAGAAGATGCAGCTGAGCTCAATGGCAATGGTAATGGGGCATCCCACACAAATGGAGCTGCTGAGACTGACATTTTCAACTCGCAGAACTTGGTCACCTTAAGCCGGAATGGGATAGAGAATTTGGCAAAGCTGGAGAGCCGGAAGGAACCATGGCTGGTTGTGCTCTATGCCCCGTGGTGCCAATTCTGCCAAGCTATGGAAGGATCATATCTTGAGTTGGCGGACAAGTTAGCTGGTAGTGGCGTGAAAGTTGGTAAATTTAGAGCAGACGGCGAACAGAAGGAGTATGCTAAGACCGAATTACAGCTTCAAAGCTTCCCCACGATACTTTTCTTCCCGAAACACTCAGCTCAGCCAATCAAGTACCCCTCGGAGAAACGGGATGTGGATTCTTTGTTGGCTTTTGTAAAAGCCCTTCGGTAGTGCTGCTTGTGGATTATAATGAATCAGTAAATGGCCTGTCATCGAAGGACTCAAGTCCATGGCTCCCATGAAAATTTTGTAGCTATAGCATATATCGGAGCTAGAGTCAACAGACAGTTGGCAAAACAAAAGGGGAATGGGCCTTCATATTCATTTTAGCATAGATTTCGTTGTGCTCTTTCGTTTGAAAACTAAGTTAAGTAATGTAATCGAGTTTTATATTGCCATCTACGTTCTGTTGCTTTTGCTCTCTGTCAGTCTCCAGAAGTTTCGAGGGAGGGAGCTTTTGTTGTCTGGGACGGGTGTTTCTCTCTGGCTGGATGCCGAAGAAAATTGGTTATTGTATTTCGAGTGTCTATTTGTTAAGAGTTTCCGTTCCTATCTCCTATCTCTTACACGAGTTTTGGTTATGGTTAGGACTGTACCAAAAAATCGAAACCGACCGAAAAATTGCTTGACAAAAAAGCTTAAAATTCGATTTTTGGCTCGGTTAACCGAACCGTCCAGTAATGGACGGTTTGGTTTCGGTTTAAAAAATTTTGCTCGGTTTTAAAACTGAAGCGAATAGAATATTTACACATAATTGAGGTAGGGCTGTGTTTTGTTGCTTTGCACTTTCCACTTTCCAGGTTTAGTATTCTTTTTAACGTTATTTCAAAAAGAACCTAAACAATACACGATACATTGTACTATTTTAGCAATTCTTTAACCAAAAAAATAAAATAAAATATAGTAAACTGATAGTACGCTTTCTGTATCCCATTAGATTCTCATATGCTAAAAACTGAATCGACAAATAAACCGACAAAAACATTCGGTTAACCGACCGAATACTCTAGTATGCGGTGCGGTTTTGGTTTGCCAACTTCAAAAACCGACATTTGCGGTTCGGTAACTGAACCGTCCAAAACCGACGGTTTTTAACCGAATAAAACCTTAGTTATGGTAGTGTTAAAATGTCTTCTTTTTCAAATTGAAATTCTTAAAATGTTTTCTCTTTTTTTGTCGCTAATTCAAATTTCTTTTTTTTTTTTTTTGTGTAAGTCCCCCTGAAGCTACATTAGGCCCGGATTAATTTAGAATCGAGTCGGGTCAGACTTATATGAGAAAGCTCTTCTAATACCTATTTTTTTATTCACAAGACTTAAATACGAGACTTTGCTTAAGGAGAACAGACCTCTAGTCACCCAAACCCACAGCATGGGTTTAATTCTCCTCTTAAACTGTTATTTAATCTCATAGTTGTGGCCCATGATCATAAGCAGGCCACAGTATACGCAAGGCCAGATTATACAAATGTTATCTTTTAAATTTGCACACATATTTAAGCTGCAATGGAAGAGGTGCTGTTGTAGAACTTTTTTTTAAGTACAGTATAAATAAAAACTTTTTAAAAGTGTGACATGATATGTGATTTCTCCTCGTAGAAAACACTCTAATAAGCAATATACACCTTGTCTGTTTAATTGGTTAAGTGTAGTTTGATTCAGTTCGAACAACTGTTACACTTTAAATTAATGTTTGGTAAAGCATTCAATTCAGACTAAATAGACAGTTTAAATTGAGCTGAACTACCTAACTAATAAGGTATTTGGTTAGTAGTGGAAACCATTAGTGAGGACCGTTTTTACTGTAGTATATGAGAGTTTTACACTATAGCAATTTTTTTCTTTTTTACTTTAGCATGTAAGAGCTTTATACTGTTCATAACTAAGTTTGTAGTGGTTCATACCCTTAGCCAAACACCCTCTAAGAGTTTAGACATCCTTTCCATTTCAACATTTCGAACCAATATTGAACAGTGATTTCACTCCGATATATTTGTATTTATAATTTAACACTATTATTTTATATTATTTTAATTAAATAACTTCTTTTTACATTTTTCATATTTATTTTTTAATTAAATAATTTTTTCATACTTCAAATCAGAGTTTTCAATACTCATCTAAACACAAATTCAGATTAAATATCTTATTCAAATTAATACTTTAACTATACATTCAAACATTAATTTGGATCATTGTTTAAACTATACAATTTAGATTTTTCTGTTCAAATAAAAAAAAATTCAAACTAAGACAATTCGAACAGACAAAGGAAAACAAAGAAAGGGGGAATACAATTATATATTCATATATGTAGAACCCTCAGATGTTAAATTTGCAGACTTTTTTTTTTTGTTTTGTTTTTACGTGATTACAATTTGATCTAATGGTTAGATACATGAAGTATCTATAAGGATTTCCAGCTTCTGGCGTTGGTAGTGAAAATTTGACAATGTTCCTTCAAATATATACAGAAAAACTAGCATTCAAGATCTTCGAAACTTTAGCGATGACCTGGTTATGATATTGGCACAGAAGCGCAAAACGACTCTGGCCAAGACAAAGCACAAAGACAGAAAGACTAATGATTGCTTACTCTTAATTGGTCTTTTTGAAAGCCCAAAAAATCACAGTCGCACATATCAGTGCTTTCTTTACAGATTTTACTGGTTCTTTTCTTCCCCCTTTCTCGTTCGCATTTATAAAAGTCTTTAGGCCATTGTTTTTCAGCGAGTGAAGGTGTTCTTCTGCAGCAACTTACAAGGTGAAATTAAGAAATGTTAGCAGTCCCTGTCCTTTTTTTTTTAATAAAATTAACGTCGTCTTGGAAATGGCTGAGCTTTCTCATAAGAGTTGGCAGAGTGATCAGCTGGTCGGAAGGCACCAGAAGGAAATTTGCTAAGCAATTGTGAACGACAAATGTTATTGGGTGGCATAAGAAATTGTCCCTTCCATGTTATGGACTATGGCATGGAGTCACCAAAATTCGCGTTGTTAATACATGATCCAATATGCCCAGTTGTGTTTCACCAAAAAAGAAAAAAAAAAAAAAAGGCAATGAAAGTACCCACTTGTAGGATTCCACACGTGGGGGTGCAACTCTCCTAGGATTCCAGCTCTCAAAGTCCTAAGAAATAGAATCTCAACCCTCATTTTGCTAAAAGCATATTTTCTCTCTTTTATCTATCACCACTGTGAGGAACTAAGCCTCGCCTCCCACAGAGAAATTTGAAAAGAACAAGAATAAGCAACAACACAGTGATTTATAGTTCGGATAAAGGTCATCCTACGTCTAATCAGGGCTTTTCAACCTTTGTCAGATCTACCATAGCAACAATTTACACACTAAGAGAAAGCCACTCAAGAACTCTCAAACCTTAGCACAAGGAATTCCTAGGAAACAAACAGACCTTCCCCACCCAGTGCTCTCAAAAATCCCTAACTAACACAGAGAAGAAGAGAACTAAATTAATTCTACTCTGTAACTATCTCCTCTCTTATATACAACGAAAAACACTTCACTTGTAATACAGAGTGCTTATATCTACAATCACCCTTAACTAGAACCAATGACACAAGGACAAGTCATTTAAGGAATGTCCAGCACAAGCTGCAGCCTTGTACTTAACCTCATTGAATAAAATAGTCCTTAACTGTCTTAACTGAATCACAATTAGAGACAATTCTTCACAAATCTCTACCTTGGCCCTAGATTGATGATTCTTCAATAGCTCTGACTAGAATAACCCTTATTCATCAGTGACCTTATTCCACTAACTTCAGTAAGCTCAAGGCACTGAAATAATCTTTGCAAGCAGATCAGCAGGATTGACTTATGTTGCAATCTGCTTTATCACCACCTATTGTTTTGCTACAATATCCCTCAAAACATGTAACTTGACATCTATATGTTGTATTTTCTCATGGAATACAGTATCTTTAGACACATGATTGCACTCTGTGAGTCACAAAACACTGTGACTTTTTCCTGCAGCATACCCAGTTTACTGATCAAGCCTTTTAACCAAAGTGCTTCTTTAACCGCTTCTGTCAAGGAACTGTATTCAACTTCTGTAGTAGAAAGGGCCAGTACATGTTGCAGACTTGATTTCCAACACACAGAATTTCCACCACCAGTAAAAATATAACCAGACAAAGACCTTCTCTTGTCTAGATTTCTAGCAAAGTCAGAGTCACAATAACGAATAACTTCACAGCTTCTACTGTCGTTACCAGAATGTGTTAATTTGAGGACAGATGACGCTTTAACATACCTCAGCAACCGTTTACAGCATGCCAATGAATCCTTCCTGGCCTGCTCATGAACCTAGTGACAAGCCCTACTCCACATGTAATATCAGGTCTAGTAGAGACCATTGCATATATGAAACTCCCTACTGCATTTGAGTATGGAATTGTCTTCGTGTAAGTTGCTTCTAACTCCATATCTTGATCTTTAACTGAGCAAAGCTTGAAATGAGCACCAATAGGAGTAGTTACCACATTAGCCTGCTGCATTCCAAAAATATCTGCTACTTTATTCAAATACCCAGTTTGAGGTAAGGTCAAAACTCCTATTGTTCTGTCTCTTGTAATATCCATTCCAAGAATCCTCTTAGCTGGCCCCAAATCTTTCTTTTCAAATTCTGAGTTCAGTTCCACCTTTAGCCTCTGTATTTCACCCTTATGCTTACATGCTATTAGCATATCATCAACATATATCAGCAAATGGATAAAGGGTTAATCCTTGAGTATTAACTAATACACACAACGATCATATTTAGACCTTGAGAACCCTTTCTTTAACATAAAGTCATCAAACTTGTGACACCACTGTCTACGTGATTGTTTTAACCAATATAGTGATCTTTGCAAAAGACAAACTTTATGTTTATCATTTTTCTTTTCAAATCTTTCTGGCCGACACCTATATATCCTTTCATCAAGACTCCTATATAAAAGGCAGTCTTGACGTCTAATTATTCAAGTTCTAGATTTCGAATTGCAGTCAATGCCAAAACAACTCTAATTAAAGTGTGTTTCAACACTGATGAGAAAACTTCATGGAAATCCACCCCTTCTACTTGAGAATACCCTTTGGTAACTAGTTTCTTACATCTTCAACACCTGGGATACCTGTTTTTTTTTTTTTTTTGAAGACCTGTTTACAGCAAATTACTCTTTGTCCTTTTGGCCTATCAACCAATGTCCACGTATTGTTTTTCACCAGGGATAGCATTTCTTCTTCCATGGCCCTTTTCCATTTAAGCCAATCAACATTTCTTCTGGCTTCTTTATAAGTTGCTGGTTCATTTAACTTTATGCCTTCACTCACATTAAGTGCAAAGGCAATTAGATCAGCACTAGCAAATCTTGAAGGAGGTTTAATCTGTCTTCTAAGTCTATCTCTGGACAATACCTAATTATGTAGTTGATCATCATTATCTTAATTTGGAAATAAATCTTGATATTTTTGCATGTCAGGATCTGTAATTAATAGATCTGTTGTATCCAAGGGACCTTGGTCTTCCACGGTTTGTTCCTGATCAGGTATGGAAACTCCACCTTGATTTAAACCATCTGCAATTTCCTCTTCATTTCCTTGTATAGTAACCTGTGTTAAAGGAATCTGCTAAGCTTGTTTATAGCTTGCTGTAACTTCAGAAGTACTGTTAGTTTTATAAAAAAATTCTCATTAAACACAACATCTCCACCAACAACATTTTTTTTCTAATTTTCTAACAGCTAAATCCTATAACCTTTAACCCCATGAGGATAGCCAAGAAATATTCCTTTTTTCGCTTTAGGACTTAATTTCCCTTGTTTTACGTGGACTTAAGCAATACAGCCAAATGTCATTAGATATGAATAATCAAGTTTGTGATTAGACTAGATTTGTTTAGGAACTTTAAAACTACGTGCAGAGTATAGGGATATATTAATCAAGTGCCAAGCTATAGAGGCAGCTTCTGCCCAAAATTTTTTGAGTAAACCAGATTCATCAAGCATGTGTTTAACCTTATTCATGATGGTTTTATTCATTCGTTTAGCTAATCCATTTTACTTTGGGGTTTTTGTATAAGTATGATGTCTAGAAATACCATGCTCTAAGCAATAAAAATTAAACTCACCACTACAAAATTCCAAACCATTATTTGTTCTAAGCCTCTTGATTTTCTTATCAGTTTGGTTCTCAATGAGAGTTTTCCATTCAATAAACATATTAAAAGTCTGATTCATAGTTTTAAGAAAATAGAATCATATATTTCTTAAATAGTCATCTAAAAAAGTAATGAAATATTGACAGTGAGATGGGGATAGAGGTACCTTAGAAGAATCCCACAAGTCAAAGTGGATGTAGTCAAGGGTAGATTTTGTGCTATGAGTTGCAGCTGCAAACTTTAACCTCTGAGACTTGCCAAACACATTGTTTTCACAACAGCCTAGATTGGTAATGTGCTTTGAATCAAGAAGTCGCAGCTTCCCTAATTCTTGCAGTGTCTTTAGGCTCATATGGCCAAGTCTTCTGTACCATAATGTGGTTTAATACTTGCTGCTTTTAGAAACAACAACTTCTCCCAAAATAGTGGTCCTATGTAGAGTATATAGGCCCTATTTGAGAGATCCCTTCATGACTACTAGAGAACCCTTTATTACCTTTAGTATACCCTTTTCAGCTTTGTAAGTACAACCACTCATATCCAAATTTTCAAGAGATATCAGATTTCTTTTTAAATCTAGTATATGCCTCACTTCAGTCAATAGTTTCACAGAACTATCCCATATTTTCAACTTTACAGGTCCTATCCCATGTATCTAACATGAGACATTATTTCTCATCAATAAATTCTTTGACCTCACCTCCTGATAGGTTGTAAACCAGTCTCTTCTTAGAGTCATGTGAAAGGTGCAGCCTGAGTCCAAGATCCATTCTTATTGAGGATCATCACTTGACACAGTTAAGACATCAACGACCTCATATCCATTAGAGACATTTGCAGTATCCTGAGAGTTATTCTGTTCACTCTTAGGATTGTTCGTTTTTCTCTGTGGACTTTCTGCTAAAGCGTCCTTATTTTTTACAAAACCAACAGGCTTCCTAGTTCTTGACTTGGATCTTGAACCAATTGTGCTTCTTGTCAAGTGATCTTTCTTATCCATGGATCTCCCGTGGACATTTAAACCTTCTGCATTAAACTTGAACTGTTTAGAATTGCTCTTAAATCTAATTCCTTAGAGTAAACAACTCCCATTACTTCTTCCAGAGATAGTGTTTCTTTCCCATATTTGAGAGTATTTCTTTACTGCCCATATTGCTTAGGTAGGGAATTTAACAAGAACAGTCTAATCTTTTTCTTTAACTTTTACCTCAAGATTTGACAATAGCTTTGTAAACTCATTTATATTTTCATTAATAGTTCTATTCTCATCCATCCTAAAACCATAGAACCTTTGTTTCATATAGATTCTATTTGGAAGAGATTTTGTCATATAAAGCTATTTTAATTTATTCCACATATCACGGGTAGTTGTTTCTTTGACAACTTTTCTCAAGATTTGATCACTCAAGCTCATAACAATAGTATTTCTTGCTTCCTTACAAATCTCACCTTTATTTTGGATGGTGTCCTAAATCTTGGATTCTCTCTTAAGGGCTTCATCCAATCCGAGATTGCTGAGTGTAAAGGATGAAACGTCAATCGTCTAAGGAATCCTTGGACTTGTCCTTGTGTGCTCTCTGATTGTTTGTATTGCAGAGTAGTGGCTGTATCTGCAGAGTAGTGGGTGTGCCTGTGTGTACCAGCAGAGTAGTGGGTGTGCCTCGGTATTTTGTATAGTAGTGACAGTACACTTCAGGGAGGCCACTACCTCAGGGAGGCCACTACCTCTGTCCTCTCTGTGTCTCTCAGTCCCTGGTGCCCTCTGTATGCTTATAAATTCTCATTGTCATTGAAAGATCAATAAGCCATTTTTATCATTCAATCACAAGTTCAATTCTTCAAATTGTTTTCTTGGCATCAGAGCCGTTGCTTTGCAGCCCAAAATGGCTTCCAACAATTCACCTCGTTCACAAACAAATTCAACCTCTGAGACCACACAAAATCCTGCAGTCCAGCCCAATCAACAAAATGCTGCTGTTCAGTTCTTTAGCCCCTCTTCTCAGACAATTACTGTCAAGTTGGATGAAACTAACTTTCTTCTATGGGAACACCAGATCTTAGCCTCTGTTTGTGGCTTTGGTTTGGAAAGCTTCCTTTTGGGAACAAACACTTGCCCAGCCGAAATGCTGCCCTCTACGAATGGTCGTCCTGACTCAGTCAATCCTGAGTATGTAGCTTGGTGTCGTCAAGATCAACTACTTGTCTCTTGGTTACTGGCTTCAATGGACCCCAGCATATTGGCTCAAATGGTTGGATGCCACACCTCAAACGACATTTGGGAAGCTCTTCAAAAACTGTTTGGTGCTCGTTCTAGAGCCAGAATTATGCAGTTCAAACTGTAGTTGCAAAGTCAAAAAAAAACTGGCCTTACCATGAGCCAATACTTGGTCAAGATGAAAACCTTGGCTGACATGCTAGCCTCAGTTGGACACTCACTGTCTGATGAAGATAAAATCCTCTATATTGTTGCTGGGCTTGGAAGTGAGTATGACTCTGTAGTCGTTACTGTTACCTCCAAGATAGACTCCTACACCCTGACTGATGTGACTGCTCTCCTTATGGCCCATGAAAATCGTCTGGAACAAAATGTTGTGAATGTCGATGGACCTCAGGCCTCAGCCAATCTAGTAATACAAGGTTAAAGCAAGAAACCAGGCTATCAGCGTTTCCCACACCACCGGAATCAACACATTCCAAACTATGGCAATAATGTTCATGGAAGAGGAAGAGGAGCTCGAGGAGGACGTTCCTGGAACAATGGTGGACGACCTCAGTGTCAGCTCTGTGGAAAAATGGGACACACAGTGCAAAAATGCTACTACCGTTTTGACCCCAACTTCTCTGGTATTCAATCCTCAGCTCAAGGGTCTAGGCACTCCTCTCCTGGTGGAAACTCCACTATGTCTGCCCTGTTGACCACTCCTAACAACATCTCTGATGGTTGTTGGTTCCCTGACACAGGCGCCACCAACCATGTGACCAATGACCTATCCAACTTGAGTATTGCTTCAGAATATGGTGGCTCGAGCAAGCTGTACATGGGAAATGGAACAGGTATAAACATCAAACATGTTGGCAAAACTAGCTTCATCTCACCCTCAAAAATTTTTCACTTGAACAAAATATTGCATGTTCCACAAATCACCAAAAATCTTATAAGTGTCTCACGTTTTGCTAAAGATAATAATGTTTTCTTTGAATTTCATCCTTTTGTGTGTCTTGTTAAGGACCTAGCAACGGGTTCAACTCTACTGCAAGGGAGAACTAGTAATGGCCTATACAAGTTCAATCTCATCTGCAAATCAAATTCCTCGATTTCACCATCATAATCATCAAGTTCAAACCAAGCTGTCTCTCCAGTCAGTGTAGTTGTTTCCTCTCAAAAAAAGGCTGTTTTTCATTCCACAAATCAGCACTCATCCTCTGTCAATGTTGCTGAAGTTAGTCATAGTCTAGAGCCTAAAGTCAGTACATTAGAGTTATGGCATAGGTGTATGGGACATCCCTCAATGAAAGTTGTAAAAAGAACTCTAAATGAATGTAATCTTCCTTACATCAATGAAAAGTCTAGTTCCTTTGTGTGCAAAGATTGTCAACTGGGAAGCAGTCACAAACTGCCTTTCACACCCTTTATCACAAAATACAATGCACCACTTGAATTGATACATTCTGATTTATGGGGCCCCTCACATATACCTTCCTCAAATGGATACAAATACTATATAACTTTCATTGATGCCTTCTCCAGATACACATGGATATATTTTTTAAAACTCAAATCAGATGCCTATCAAAGTTTTCTACACTTCAAAGCACGGGTAGAATTACAATTTGATAAAAAAATCAAGGCCATACAAACTGAATGGGGAGGGGAATACAAATCCTTGAGCACCTTCTTTCAAAACATTGGAATAGCTCACAGACTATCTTGCCCACATACCTCTGAGCAAAATGGAATAGCAGAAAGGAAACACAAACACATCATTGAAAAGTGTCTGACCTTACTATCCCAAGCCTCCTTACCTTTCAAACATTGGGATGATGCAGTGGCAACAACAGTCTACTCAATCAATAGGACCATAACTCCAGTTCTGGGAAACAAATCTCCCTTTGAACTCTTATTCAGAACAAAACCAGATTACACCTTAATGAAACCCTTTGGCTGCACTTGTTACCCTTGGTTAAGACCTTATAACTCTCATAAACTTCAGTTTAGATCAACACCCTGCACCTTCCTAGGCTACAGCCATAGGCATAAAGGATACAAGTGCATGGCATCTGATGGAAAAATATTCATCTCTAGACATGTAGTGTTTGATGAGAACAACTTTCCCTTTGCTTTAAAACCTGCCAATAACCAGTCAAATATCTCAAATATTCTTAATTCTATCCCGGCAGCATCTATGGCTCCTCCAATTAACTCAAGTCAGTCAATGGACTCTCAACCCCTCTCTACTTAAATAAGTTCTCCTGAGATGTCCTCTCCTTCTCACTCCTCGAGTCGCACCTTTTCAATGGACCCACATAACACTCCCATGACATCTAGTCAATAAGCTAATTTGCCAAATACAAATGATGTTTTACTAACTTCCACTACTGATGTTCAAATTGCTAAATCTAACCTCTCTAAACCAGTTGAGACAGGTCCTAGAATACCAATGAATGATCATGCTATGATAACAAGAGGAAAAAAAGGGATCTTCAAGCCCAAGGTATACATTATAGAATCTCTTGACATGAGAGAACCAATCTCAACTACTGAAGCACTAACACACAACCTATGGAAGAAAGCTATGGAAGAAGAGTTCAATGCCTTGCTAACCAACAACACCTGGACTCTCGTTCTAGCTCCAACAGACAGACAGTTGATTGGCTGTAAATGGATCTTCAAAATTAAAAGAAACCCAGATGGAAGTGTATCCAGGTATAAAGCACGACTTGTAGCCAAAGGCTACAACCAAAAGGCAGGATTTGATTTTACTGAGACCTTTAGTCCAGTGGTCAAACCAGCAACAATTCGAGTGATACTTATTGTGGCCCTTGCTAGAGGCTGGAAACTAAGACAACTGGATGTAAACAATGCCTTTTTGAATGGGCACCTACAAGAAACAGTTTATATGGAGCAGCCTCCAGGCTTTGTCCAAGGGGATAGCAAGAAAAATCCCCTAGTATGCAAGCTAAACAAGGCTCTATATGGACTCAAGCAGGCCCTAAGAGCATGGTTTGATAGACTGAAGGAATCCCTGACTCATTTGGGCTTCAAATCCTCAACAGCAGACCAATCTCTATTCTATAGAATTACCATTAACTCCTGCCTTCTTATCCTGGTCTACGTGGATGACATTATAATCACCGGTAGCAATCCCTTAGAACTACAAAATCTGATTGACAGACTGAACAAGAGCTTTGCTCTCAAGGACCTAGGAGATCTCCACTATTTTCTTGGAATAGAGGTGGATCAATTGCCTCAAAGGGGTCTGCACCTTAGTCAAAGGAAATACATTGCAGAACTACTTGTCAAAGCAAAAATGGATGAGGCCAAACCATTGCCTACACCTATGATTACAGGGTCACCACTCTCAGCACAAAATGGAGATGCTCATGAGAATGCTACCCTCTATAGAAGCATAGTTGGAGGTTTACAATATGCAACAGTGACAAGACCAGAAATTTCATTTAGTGTCAACAAGGTAAGCCAATATATGTATAATCCCAAGGATACTCACTGGCGAGCAGTAAAAAGGATCTTAAGATACCTGCAAGGAACCTTGGACCATGGAATCCATCTCAGAGTGCCAAGGCAACTACAGCTAAGCGGGTTTTCTGATGCAGACTGGGCAATTGATCCAGACGATCGCAAATCAACCTCGGGTTTTTGTATTTTCCTTGGAGGAAATTTAATCGCCTGGAGCTCTAAGAAGCAACCGACAGTCTCTAGATCAACCACCGAGGCTGAGTATAGAAGTTTAGCAAATGCTGCAGCAGAAATGATTTGGTTAAAATCACTTTTAGAGGAATTGGGGATCAAATCACCTCACACTCCAATCATTTGGTGTGACAACCTCAGCACCGTGTCACTATCCGCCAACCCAATACTTCACTCCAGAACCAAACACATAGAACTTGATCTATACTTTGTTCGGGAGAAGGTAATGAACAAGCAATTAAGTGTGCAACATGTACCTGGGATAGATCAAATAGCAGACATTCTGACGAAACCACTGTCACTTCTACACTTCAACAGACTCAGACAAAGACTAACCGTTGAAGCTCGCACGACGCTGCGTTTCAGGGGAGGTGTAAAGGATGAAACGTCAATCGTCTAAGAAATCCTTGGACTTGTCCTTGTGTGCTCTCTGATTGTTTGTATTGCAGAGTAGTGGCTGTATCTGCAGAGTAGTGGGTGTGCCTGCGTGTACCTGCAGAGTAGTGGGTGTGCCTAGGTATTTTGTATAGCAGTGACAGTACACTTCAGGGAGGCCACTACCTCTGTCCTCTCTGTGTCTCTCAGTCCCTGGTGCCCTCTGTATGCTTATAAATTCTCATTGTCATTGAAAGATCAATAAGCCATTTTTATCATTCAATCACAAGTTCAATTCTTCAAATTGTTTTCTCTGAGATGAGTAATCATCTTCTCCCTCTACAGATTGAAGCCACTATTTCCATCGAACTTCTCGATCTCAAATTTTGATGTCGACATCTTCAATTAGATCTTCTGGCCAAGAATTAATCCTCTCGATTCTGTCGATACGAATGAAAAAGCGATCATAGAGAACCCAAGATTGACTTCGAATTTGCCCAAGAAACTCTACAAATCCAGAGAGCAAACCACTCTGATACCAGTTTGTCAGGAATTCAGCCTAAACTCCACAGAGAAATTCGAAAAGAATAAAAATTAGCAAGAACACAATGATTTATACTTGGTTCCGATCAATGTGATCCTACGTCCAAGTCAGGGCTAATAATCCTAGTTAGATCTACTATAATAACAATTTACACACTCAGAAAAAGCCACTCAAGAACTCTCAAATCTCAGTACAAGGAATTCCTAGGAAACAAATAGAGCAGTTCTCCGACTAACACAAACAAGAAGAGAACTGAATTAATTTTACTTTGTAACTATCTCCCCTCTTATATACAAAGAAAAACACTTCACTTGTACTACAGTGTGCTCATATCTACAATCACCCTTAATTACAACTAATGATATAAGGACACGTAATTTGAAGAATATCCAGTACAAGATACAATATTGTACTTGACCTCACTAACTAAAATAGTCCTTAACTGTCTTAACTAAATCACAATTAGAGACATTTCTTCACAGCCACCACATGTTTTTATAGCTATTTCGACAGACAGATAAATATGCCTCTGCAAGCTCTTTAGATTTCTAGAGTGTTTGAAAATACAATTGAAACTATAAAATATAGTTTCAACTGACTTTTATTAGAATACTTTTTCTCATAAAATTTGAATTAAAAGTTACATTTTCAAACCTTCTTTTTATAGAACTTGAAGTTAGAACTTATAAAATACTACGATAGCATATAAGTGCTTTATATTATATTTATTTTATACTGTAGCATATTAGAACTTTACATTGAAACAGATCGAACTATGGTTTGGAATTCGGTTCCTTTTTCTGACTATAAAACAACAGTCTTGTATTGTAAATAATTTAACGCCATTACCATATGTGGCTTAATAACAAGTGTAACTGGTTCTTTTCTTGTCTTTTGATGAATTAAAAAAAGCTAATATCTTTTTTTTTTTTTTTTGTCCACCGTTTCAAGTGATATACACTATGGCAACCGACCGAGCCTTAATATAAAATTGAAAAAAAGCAACCACCGAGAAGGGTGGTTGAACAGTGTTTTACATTGTGTATATTCCCTCCCATTGATCACCTACCTTTTCTAGTTTTCTCCTACAAAATGCTATTCCTTTTTCTTCGCAAAAGTGAGCTTTCGTACAAGCAAACTCCATTACCGTGCTTCATTTTATTTGTTTCTTTTTGCTTGACATGGACCATCTTCACAACGTAAAAGTTTTTAACTTTTCACTAATTGCTGTTGTTGGCGCACGAAAAATAATAAAAAAAAACCCAAATGAATAATCAGAAAAATATTAGTCTTCTTTTGGTACCAGTGAGAATGTCAAACCCCAACTGATTGGTGCATTTCTAATTGTTTCATTCATCATCCATCATCCATCGTAATCAAACTCTGCCATTATCAGATGGTGCTTATGGCGTTTGGATTGTAGATTTGAACTGTTAATCAGGACTGAAAATACTATAATCGTTCAAACTCTATAAATAAAAACATTATAACAAAATCAATTCAAATCGGATGTACCAAACATACTATTGTTTGTGATTGATTCTCCGTATTTTTTTTTTAAAGAACGAGCATGGTGTTGTTGTTCAATCAAAATCTGATCTTAGCTAACGAAGGAACATTGAAAGGTTGCTAATCTATAAGGACTTTGAGTAGTTTGTTGTATGATTTAATGGAATATTTTGGGTGACCCACACTCAATATGAATAAGAATATGATGCAGGTTTTGCCGTATAGGCCCGTGACTCGGTCACTGCTGGCTTGGGTACCGCGAGCTATATTCCGTACCTTGTACGCTAGCAAAACAAAACACTGTGTTTGCCCGCTCTTTTGGCCCTTTTCTTGCTGGCAATGTCTTTCACATCAATTTCACTTTTTTTTTTAATATTACGTTACATCAGTATTTGTAAAAATTTTTGACACAACCAATCTTATTTAACCTTATTATACTAAATAACAAGACTCCGTTTGAAAAAGATACCGCATACTAAGTCTATAATTTTAGAGGTAATGGGATTTTAATTTTATAAAAATAAAAAAAATTTTCTTTTAATCATGTAGTTGGTGATACTTTGAGCTGTTAAATTTTTTTATATATTTATTTTTATGCGATATTAATAAGATTTAATGCATAGAAGTACGTAAATTTGTTAAATTTTTATTAAAACAGTAACTAGCTGTTTGGATGCTGGATGAGTAGTTTCTATTATTTTTTTAGTTATAAATAGTGTAAAGCTCTTATATGTTACAGTAACAATAAAAAAAATCGATAAAGTATAAAACTCTCACATGCTACAATAAAAGTGGTTCTAATTAACAGTTTCTATCACTCTTCCAAATACTCTTTAAAATCTTGAATCTCCGCCTCACGTTAAAAAAATAATAAGATTTGTTGTAGAGGAACACTTAAATTTTGTTAAATTTCTATGAAGCAATTTTTTGGGAACATTTTATATACTTGTCCTTTTAGTTTGGGCTTAGAAAGTACATCTAAATTACATATATTTGGCAAAGAAAACAGTCAATGAATAAAAGGTTTTTTTTAATGACTTTTAAGGGCATTTATTTATAGCAAGACTATAAGAGCAATTCCACCACGGATCATGTGTTTTTATGTGTTTGGCCTCTTGTCTTCTCAATCGTTAATTATACAATGTATAAGGTCAGAGACTCTGTTCAAATTGCAGGAACCTTTTAAAATCTCACATCATAAATTCATTTCCTGCATTAACGTACATGATCTATCTTTGAAATTGGCCAGCCAATATTAATCTAATTCATTCAAAAACCCTTTTTCGTCTACTCAAATAATATTTCATCCAATAAGGAAGAAACACTTAAACGGTGTTTGGGAGAGTGATGAGAATTATTAGTTAGAACCGTTTGTAATGTAGCATGTGAGAGCTTTACACTGTAGTGATTTTTTTATTGTCACTATAACATATGACAACTTAAACTACTTATAAGTGAAATAATGGTGTGAACTATTTTTGTCAAACACAAGTTATTTATCAAGCACAAAAAGTCCATAACACTTATTAGGACAAAGAATGGGGGAAAAGGTCCATAGTGAGGCAAACATGATCTACATTGTCACATTGATCGACCCTTTAATTCTTTTTCCTTGTCATGAAATATGGGAAGTCCAATCCTTTTCTTCAACCATTTGTTTTAAATTAAAACCTGAAGACGGAATGGGAAAATAAAGAAATTACTTTTACAAAATTGATAACTTAAATATAATAAAAGAAATAACCATGAGTTAATCACTAAATGGTATAACAAATGAAGTTTGAACAAAAAAAATTTGTGTTTGTATTGTTTAAATTTGATAAAAGAAAATATGGTAAAATAATAAATTTGAATCAAGATTTTTAATTTCAACTTATTTACCAAACGTCAGGTTAATTTACATGTCTGGATCTCTACCCCCAATTGGAAAAAACGCAACAACTTGCATAAATATATATTTTTGTGGTGGAAAAACCATGCATAAATTTCTAAAAAATTAACTTCAATTGAAAGTCTACACTTTCGAAAATAAAATAATATATCAATTCAGATGAAAAAAAAAACAAAAATCCTTTTATTGCAGTGACTCTATGGCACCAACCCGCTCGGAAGGGAAAGAATCAGATCCAGAAAGCACGCAGAGTACGTACTTTTGCTCGTGCCCCCAATTTTCTACTCGGCGCATAAGGCTATTTTGGTCAATTCGGTTCCTTGAGAAACAATAAATTCAAAAAATACAAAAAAAATAAACTAAGGAACACGTCAAGTTCAGAGACTTCCGACACACACGCATACACAAGGGCTCCACTCCAGTAACTTCTTCATTCAAAACCCACGCTGGATTTTCTTTCGTTTCCTCACTTGTCTTCTATCTTCTTACTGTAGATCTCTTAGCTCAATGCTCCAAACAAACCCAGAATAATAGTTGTAATTATTAAATTAACAAAAGAAGAATTATAAGTTATCACCCAAAAAAAGAGAAAAATTTTGTTTTGTTTTGTTCTGTTCTTGTTTGGAATTGGAAGATAATGCAAGGTTCTGTTGGTGAACCAGAAACAGAGGATGAGGAAGCAAAGTTCCAGTTCCTCTTCAATGGCCACCACTAAGCTCGCTCTTTTTTTCATCTTCTACACTTTCCTTTTTTCCACACTTTCACAAGGTAAAACAATTTGTAACCAAAAAAAAAAAAAAGCACCAATCTTTACTCATTTAGTTTCTTTTTTCTTAATGGGTTTTGCGTTATTTTTTATGCGTTTCTTGCAGCTAAGGACAGCGAGCCGTACGTGGGCGTTAACATCGGAACAGACGTTTCGAAACTCCTCCCTCCTTCCTCCGTCGTTTCGTTTCTCCAAGCGCAGAAGATAACCCATGTCCGCCTCTACGACGCCGACCCGGACATGCTCAAATCCCTGGCCGGAACCAAGATTCGGGTCATGATAAGCGTTCCCAACAATGAGCTCCTCGCAATCGGGTCCTCCAACACCACCGCCGCCACGTGGATCGACCGAAATGTCGTCGCCTACTACCCCGAAACGCTCATAACCGGCGTTTCGGTCGGAGACGAAGTTTTGACCACAGTCCCTTCTTCTTCTCCTCTCTTACTACCCGCGATTGAGTCCCTTTACAACGCTCTAGTCTCTTCAAACCTCCATACGCAGATCAAGATCTCGACCCCTCACGCGGCTTCCGTTATTCTCGACCCGTTTCCACCTTCTCAGGCGTTTTTTAACCAGAGCTTGACCCAATTCTTCCTTCCTCTTCTCCAGTTCTTGTCCAAAACTGGCTCTCCTTTAATGATGAACCTTTACCCTTACTACGTCTTTATGCAGAACAAAGGCGTTGTTCCTCTCGACAACGCTCTTTTCAAGCCCTTAACTCCTTCTAAAGAGATGGTGGACCCCAACACTTTGCTTCACTACACAAATGTTTTGGACGCCATGATCGACGCGGCCTATTTCTCGATGAAGAATCTTAACATCACCGATGTTGTTGTTCTCGTCTCCGAAACCGGTTGGCCTTCGAAAGGCGACTCGAAAGAGCCGTATGCCACAATTGACAATGCGGATACTTATAATTCAAATCTCATCAAGCATGTTCTTGATCGTAGTGGCACCCCTTTACATCCCGAAACAACGTCTAGTGTTTATATTTACGAGCTATTGAATGAGGATTTGAGGTCTCCGCCGGTTTCGGAGGCCAATTGGGGTTTGTTTAATGGGAATTTTACGCCAGTTTATTTGCTACATGTGTCGGGAAGTGGCACTTTCTTGGCGAATGATACAACGAATCAGACGTTTTGTATAGCGATGGATGGGGTTGATCAGAGGACATTGCAGGCGGCTTTGGACTGGGCGTGTGGGCCAGGGAGAGCAAATTGCTCGGAGATTCAGCCTGGGGAGGATTGTTATTATCCGAATAATGTGAAGAACCATGCTTCTTATGCGTTTGATAGCTATTATCAGAAGGAAGGCAAGGCTGCTGGGTCTTGTGACTTCAAGGGTGTCGCCACTATCACCACCACTGTCCCGAGTAAGTGGCACTTTCAGCTTTCACTAATGAGGGGAGAAAAATAAATGTTGTTTCCTTTTTGTCATTGAAGTGAATGAAATTGGGTGATTAGTTTTTCTCTTTGGAATTGTAGTTTAGTTGTTAAGTTGGAATAGGGAGAGGAAACAAATTGTGTAGATAAACTTGCTTTGTTTGGTTCTGTTTTTCTCTTCTCTGGTCAATTTAGTCAATAGAGATTGTGTTATGGGCATATGTCTTATTATAGGCTTGATTTACCGTCTAGACTTGTTCTTATTTTTCTTGATTCTATATAATTTTCTTTGAGAGAAGCATTCTTTAAAAAGATAAAAGAAGCGGCTAAGTTAGAAGGTTGGTTTGGTACTGCTAATGAGATACCAAGTCTGGACGAAGGACTAGTTCTTTGATTTCCTTAATTAACAGAACAATATAACAAACCTTTTTATTCTCTTGCTTGCTGTGCTTTAGTCATTAGTGGCAAATAAATGCACATTATTTATGCTCAAGTTTAGCAATAATCACAAGGGTAGGAAGAGTTTTTTTTTTGTTTTAAATATATTTAATAGCTCTGATAAATCATCAGACTAGAGAGTGGTGTGCGGACCCGGCCAGGCATATTTGATACTCTGTAACGGGCAGGGCAGAGAACCTGGAGCCTTGCAAAATGCAATATTATTTTCAGTTTCCCATTCAAAATGATACTGCGATGATGATTTTTGTTTAGACATTGTTTCTTCTTGCTAGTATTACAAAGGTGAAAATACAGTTAAAAAAAGATTCTGGGCCACAGGGATAAGCTTATGTTTCTAGAGGATGTCGGTTCTTGCTATATTCATGGTGACAAACTCTCATTACCACCCATTTCATTATTGTTAAGTTACCTTAAACGTATTTTACGAAAACGTTTGTTGGGGGTAAAATGGGCTCCTCATAGATCTTATGAGTTTTTCTTGTACATTTCCTCTTGGTTGCACACTTCATTTATGGATTCTAATTTATCTTTTTTTCTTTTGGGGAATGTACTTTCAGGTTATGGGAGCTGTACATTTCCTGGAAGGTGAGAAATGCCTTGCACAGGCTCTTCGTTGTTTACCCTTTCTTTTATGTAGCAGAAAATAATTGCCAATAATTGGTGCTGTTGTCAGATTTTAAATATTTTTCTTTTGAGTAGTTTGTTCTTAGCAAAGTGTGTTGATTTTTTGGGTGCAGCAAGAAGGTGAGCAATAAAACAAAGCAGGTAGTGAACGCCGCACATACAAGTGGAGCAGCGGAAAGATCAAGATTCATTGCCTTAAGCAGCAAGGAATTAGTTGTATTTTATGTTGTATCTTTCTCTACTTTGTTATTCATTCATCTAATGACTCCATGTTGATTGAGATTAAAAATAAATCCCATTTTTTTCCCTGTTTAAAATGAAGTGTAATGTAATGTTATTTCTTGATGTTCCGGTGCTTTGTACAGGGGCACTATTCTTATATGCTTTTTTCAGAGACCGAGAGTGCAGTGCATATGATTTTTGGTGAGCCTGAGGCTTTTTTTCTGTAATTAAATTGATTTCTAAAAGAAGATATTGGTTATGTTGATAGCTGTTGCTAGCTCTTTGTTATTGTAATGCCAACTACTTTCTTCAATATTGAAAAGTGAAGACCATGAAGAAAGATGTAGGCTACTCCATGTGTTGTCGAGTGGCCTTTTTTTTTTTTTTTTTTTTTTTTTTTCATACAAGGAAGATGTAAAAAGGAAATATTGGAGACAATTTTCATTACAGGTCTCTTCTGTAGTTTGCCATTTGTAATGTTCCGAAGTTAGATGAGGATGAACATTTCCTTTAAAAAAGCTTGAAAGAACAGCCTTATTATCTCACAAATGTTATGTAGACTGGACTATGCAATATCCTAAATGTGGCAATATGTTAGTAAGGACCATCTTCTTGCATTTTTTTTTTTTATGAATATTATCTTCGTGCATGCTAATATTCACACTTGTGCTGGAGATCCAACACTAATTTATCGATTTGAAATTGAGGTCAATTAAATCAAGAATGTAAAAGCAAAATTAAGGAGAGGCAGAAAATCTTAAAAGAACAATATACCAGTAAAAATCGTAGTCCGCTCTAGCAATTTCTAGGCGTTGTATTCGAGATTGTATCTCTAATTCTCCCTCAATTCAAGAGGATTTATAATACAACGGCGATGAGGGAGTTTAATTCTACCATTTGTAATACAGTGTTTTATTCTCTCATAACTACAAAGAAACCATCAACTTTTGGTGTTATAGGTGATCATCTAATTAAAATAAGATGACAGACATTGTCAGTTTTATCTTTAATGTAAAACTCTCAAATGTTACAAATAAGTTATAATATAAAGCTTTCGTTAACCTTACTCATTATATATTTTTAATCACTAGTAATTATATTTTTTTTTTTCTTTTTTTTGATATGGTGCTTGAGCTTCCATCCTCTGTAGGAGCATGGGCTCGGAAGGTTGGCAATTGGCATTGGCCGAGACATAAGCTCTAGAGGTCGAGAGGTTGGCCGAGGATGGGCTCGAAAGGTTGGCCGAGGATGAGCATGTTTGGGTAGGACCGGTCCGACTTAAGCATGGACTACTACCTTTTTTTCCCCCCTCAAATGACCTGGAGCCTTTTATATGGTGCCAAAAATACCCTCAAGTAACTTGCACTCTATACTACACGTGTGTGTAATAGTAGTGTGTATGTCTCGTCACATTTGTTCTGCGAAACAGAACAGACCAGAGCCGTTGACAACCCCAATAAGTCGTAATCGTACAATTATTGGCGTTCAAAATTCAAATGCCCATAGCCTTTACCGAAACCTTCCTTCATCAATACCTCCTCCACACTTTCAAAATTCAAATGCCCATAACCTTTACCAAAACCTTCCTTCATCAATACCTCCTCCACACTGTAAACCCTAGGTCCGTACCAATGTCTTGGGCCTGCAAAAAATGCACTTTTCTCAATCCTCCCTCTCAGAAATCCGCCTGCCAAATATGTTCATCGCCATCGCTATCATCCCCCTCTTCTTCTTCTCCATCATCATCTTCTTCTTCGATCCCAAAATGGTCGTGCAAAGCCTGCACTTTCCTGAACCCCTACAACAAGACCAACTGTGAAATCTGCGACACCAGAGCCCCCGTCTCATCTCTCTCCAGTTTCGAGGACTTGAACGACACGTCTTCCGGCGCAGAACTCGACTCTTCAATCGGCTCTGTTTTCTTGCCATTGCGGCCTTGCAAGAGAACAAGGATTTCGGACCCGGTTCGACCCGAACCCGATTCTCATGATTTGGGCCGCGGTTTTCAGCCGGTTAAGCTCAATGCCGTCACCGATAAGCCGGCGACTGTGTCTGGTGGGTTGGAACTTGGAAATGGAATATTCTTGCTTCCGACTTTTTGTGTTTTCATGGTTTCTTTTGTTTCTTTCCAATTTATTAATGGTAAAAAGTTAGGAACTTTTTTTTTTTTTTTTGGCTTTTAGTCTCTCATTTGAGGGTTCGTTAGTTTTGAGATATTGCACACGTGCGTAGAAGGAGATGTGTGTGTGTGTGTGTGTATATATATATATAGCTTTATTCGTCTTTCTAAATTTTTTTCTTTGTTTCTTGAGTTCTTTTGGCTAATTATTTTCCTAATTGAATCTGTAGAGCGTTCTGGTTCTGGTAAGAACCTGAACAATTTGAAGATTTTGAGTTACAATGTTTGGTTCAGAGAAGACTTGGAACTTCAAAAGCGAATGAAAGCTCTTGGTGACCTTATTGAATTGCATTCCCCTGATGTCATGTGCTTTCAGGTGCTCATCATTCTTTTTCTAGCTCCTGGAAAAAAAAAAGTACCTTTACTGTTATTGGGATTACTTCTTGTGTGAAAATTTTCATTTTGAAAGTCGCTTTGATCTGCAGGAGGTCACTCCCAATATATACGACATCTTTCAGAATTCCGGTTGGTGGGGAGTGTATAGTTGCTCTGTTTCTAAACAAACGGCTTCTTCAAGGCCATATTTTTGCATGCAGGTAAAACAACCTTCTTTGATTTTATTAGGGCCCAATTTTGTGCTTGGATTATTATGATCAAGGAAAATTTAAAGTGAATGCTTGGGGATGCTAGAGAAATTACACATTGCTCCTTTTAAATTATCTGTCTTAGATAAATTGCACAATAACAGGGTTTTTTTTTTTTTTTCACTGTGTTTAAATTGCACATTAACATTCTTTCACTGAAAATCCTATCATACCATGCTAGCTAATTTAACTTTCTTTGATTGTTCTGGTTTTGGCTTGCTTTAAGGTTATATATGCTTTTGGATACACTTTTCTTTTCGATGTGTGTCGTGCTTGTTTTACTGTTTGTGCAACCTTTTTGTTTGTTTGATGAGAGATTTATGCATGATCTGATTGACATGGAATTTCTTTTTGTAGTTAAGCAAATTGCCGGTGAAATCATTCAGTTGTAGGCCCTTTGGTAATTCTATAATGGGAAGAGAACTTTGTGTTGCTGAAATTGAAGTCCAGAAGGGCAAGCCGTTGATTGTTGCCACTAGCCATCTTGAAAGCCCCTGCCCAGGGCCTCCGACTTGGGACCAGATGTTTAGCAAGGAACGCGTGGAGCAGGCAACTGAGGCTCTCAACTTTCTCAAGGAGAACGAAAATGCCGTTTTTTGTGGCGACATGAATTGGGATGACAAGTTGGATGGTCAGTTCCCTTTACCAGATGGATGGAGTGATGCTTGGGCAGAGTTAAGGCCAGGAGAAACTGGTTGGACATACGATACCAAGTCCAACCAGATGTTGTCTGCAAACCGCACCTTGCAGAAGCGTCTGGATCGTTTTGCATGCAAGTTACACGACTTTAAGATCAGTGAAATTGAAATGATTGGGATGGATGCGATACCGGGCCTTTCATATATAAAGGAAAAGAAAGTTAAGAAAGAGATCAAGCTGTTGGAGCTTCCAGTTTTGCCCAGCGATCATTATGGCTTGCTTTTGACAATATGTGTCCAGTAAAGTCTTGTTGGCAAAGTGAATGATGGAGTCTATGAGGAACCAGAAGAAAAAGTAAACCGTCGAGTTTATGCTTTGTGCTTTTGCAGAGTTTCCATGCGTCATATGCATGCAATTTTGTACAAGATTACCGGTGAAAATGATGTAAACGTGGTACATTTTGTATGGCAACATTTCGAATGAAACGGTTGCACTTTTGAAGTATTTTTGTCATTTTCTCTCTACCATGTCGAAGATGTCCCTGTTCTCGAGGAGTGCTAGACTCTTTTACCTAGATACTAGTCTAATCTTTTGACATGTATCGTCTCAATTTTCTAAACAAACCTATGTCATCATAAGTCATTTTCTAAGAACTTATTTCCAAGAGTGCGACTTTCTTTTTAAACCATACTCACTCTCTTTCTACGCACTCCTTATGAAGAGTCTGTATTTAACACTTCTCCGTTGTTCTCTATACACTTTCGAAGACGAGTGTGAAATAGAATCTGTATATATCATGTATTTAGCACTCCTCCTTTGTGGCATGGCATCTGTCTGGTGATCCATCATGAAGATGAAGAGGTTGAGTGGAAGATGTTGGTGTAACACACTCTTTTGCATCAGACATATTTTTCTTTTCCAATAAGTCATGTATTTACTTATGTTGCGTGAGCATGCCGGTCGGAGTGGGAAGAACTTCGATGCTAAGAAAATAATTGAGATCATCGAGGTCCTTAACAGAAAAACGGTCAGCCAAGGCACAATGTGACTATTGAATTTTTTATTGTTAAAGATTTATGCATGCAGGTACCTCTACTCCAAGGAAAGAATCGGCATGATCTCTATGAATGGCTAACTGCAGCAATCACAATAAGAGACCAGCCGTGGCGCTCTCTAACGGTGTTACTGTTAAAGCATCCTTGGATGTATGACGTGGATAGCTTGGTCATCTTTTGCTCAAAATTTTTAAAGTTTCTCGTTACTTCGGGTCTTATGTTACTATCGTTTGTATTTTCTTCTAATTTTCTTTGTCAATCTTATCTATGTAATAAAAGCCAACGTCTTTCATTTGACGAGTCAAGTGTAGGAAGTCGAGGACCGTTTGATTTAATTTACACTGATGTTTGATGTTTGAGGATTGTCTGTTGTTGAATCTGTTGACAGATATCAATACTAAGTAATTTTTGTTGATCATTTTAGGAGATATATTTGGCTTTATCCTCTATGTTTAAAATCTGATGTGTTCTCTATTTTTTTGGTCGACATAAAGCTCTTCTTGAAAAGTTTTTTTTGATTGTTCAAGTATTTTTATCTGATGTGTTCTCCATTTTTATGGCCAATAAAAAGCTTTCGTTGAAAAGTTTTTTAATCGTTCAATTATTTTTATATATTCTGACGGTGGTGGTGGTGAATAAACTGCCCTAAAGGACTTTCAAAGTTCTCTTGAAATTCAAGACTTAAAAACACCTCCACAGACGCTTCAACATAGTGGCACCGCCGAGTGGCGTCACAAACACACCGACACTGGTTTAACTCTTTTTCATCAAGCAAAAATTCCTCCAAAATATTGGTCGTATGCTTTTCAAACCGCTGTCTATCTAATTAATCTTCTTACTCCGATTATTAATTTTTCCTCACCATACGAAGAATTATTCTCTCGCAAACCAATTTACTACAAAACTCAAGGTTTCTGGGTATTTATGTTTTCCTTGGTTAAAACCGTATACCTCTAATAAACTTGAACCAAAATCTTCTCCTTGTATTTTTCTTGGCTGTTCTCTTCGCCAAAGTGCTTGTATTTGCAGAATATTAGAACTAGTAAGAAATACACTTCTCGTAATGTGCGGTTTGCTGAAACCAACCAACTTTCCTCGACCATCCACAGACTTGCATAATGAGTCATCATCGTCTCTTCCGGTGCTGCAGCGTCCAAACTTCTTCTTAACTTTCCTCTTCCCCATCCGAGCGTTAGCCTCACTCCCTCATGTTCACCCGAGTCACTAATCAAAACCAAAATCTAAACCAGTTCCCTCACATATATAGCATGATAACTAGATTTCAAAATAATATTTTTATACCAAACCATTCTAATTTCAATTTAAATTCAAATTAAAAAATATCAGCACCTGTGTGGTTTCTGACTAGTTGTGTTTACGAACTCTGTGTAGAGGATTGTGGTTCTGGTAAAGGTCGGAACAAGTTGAAGATTTTGATCTGCAATGTTTGGTCTAATGAATGGTAGGAAGTGAAAAAAAAAAGAAAGAACGGAAGCTGTTGGTGACCTTATCAAACTGCATTCCCCTGATGTCATATGCTTTCAGGTGCTCATCGTCCCTCAGCGAAGCCAAATGTCTCCTTACTATGATTACTATTTACATCTTTTGTGAATTTTTCATTTTGATTCTATAGAATTTCTTTTTTTGTACTTGAGCAAACTGCCAGTTAAATCATTTAGCAAAAGGAGCCTTGGCAACTCTCATACTTTTATGGAAAAAACTAGATGTATGAAGCAGGCGAAAGTAGCCCTCAACATTCTCGAAAAGGACTTAAATGTGGTTTTTGGTGGCGACATGAACTGGGATGACGAGTGGATGGTCAATGTCCTTTATCAGGTGGATGGAGTGATGCATGGCCAGAGTCAAGGCCAGGAGAAAATGGTTGGACATATGATACCAAGTCCAACCTGATGTTGTGCGCAAACAAGCACACTTTGCAGGAGCGTCTAGATCATTTTGTTTGGAAGTTGCATGACTACAAGATGTGTGAAATTGAAATGATTGGCATGAATGCAATCCCAGGTCTATCATATCGCAAGAAAAATTACGTGAAGAAAGAGTACAAGTGGTGCAAAAGGTCTGAACTTCCTGTTTTGCCTAGTGATCATTATGGCTTGCTTTTGGCAATATGGAGCCAGTAAAGTCTTTTTGGCAAAGTGAATGCTCGACTTTATAGGCAATCACAAGAAGTAAACGGCTGAGTTTATGCACTGTGTTTTTGTGGAGTTTTCCGAGCGTGATATGCATGCAGTTTTCTATTGATTAACGGTGAAATGATGTAAAGCTGGTCATTTTGTATGGTAAAATTTTGAATGCAACGTTAACACTTTCGAACTATTTGCCATTTTATCTCTATCATGAAGATGTCTTGCTCGACCATCTCTCCCTACGCTCTGCACTTTTTATTTCAATAAAAATAAAAGAAATCTGCTGAGTTTATTCGAGTTTTCCTTTTAAACAAAGAAGAAAAAAAGAAAAAGAAAATCGTGCACCATTCAAGAACCGTGGTTTATGCCATGGGTGATTCTTTTCATCAGTCACATGCCTCTGAAGTTGCAGGCCTTCAAGCCTTAGATAATCATAGAGGATTCCACAAAATGCATCTCCACCCCTGGCCTGTGAGAGAAGTATGGAGTTATCTCCATTAACCAACAACGACAACAACACGTCGATACTAAAAAGCCGATAAAGTCCGTGTAACCCATGCCGGCAAACTGTGTTATCTGCACCCAAGTTCGTTACTTGGAACACCATGTTTGCTTCATCCACATCATTGACATGAACCTGCAAACACAAAATTAATTGGAAAAAAAATATACATATATATATATATTACCTTAAGTCTATACGCTTCTTTATTACCTCAAGATCAGAACATGTTGCTGATGCAATGGCCAATCTTAGCTTGTATGTTCCTTCGGTTACTAATTTGAGATTAAACTTGATTGTCCATCTTGTTGGCAAATATTTATTATCTGCCTCTCTTCTGTAAAATACAACATGTTTGTTGCTCATCAGTTTATCATATTACTTCAGTGAAATTTGGAAAAAAGTACTTCATAAGAATTGGTTAATATAGAATGAAAGACCTGTCCACATGAGCAAAGAACCAGTCTTTTTTTGGATCACTGATGCCGATAGTGAAAACTTGGTCAACTTCAGGATGAACATCAGAGTATCTGTCCCACAAGCCAGATTGTCTGAACCTGTGAAATAGCTAGTCGTAAGAAGTAACACAGAAAAACTTATTAAGAGATATATTTATCTGTGATAAAGATATGAATTTGCTTACTTTTCCGGGCTGTTAACGAATAGCTTGCTGACATACATGGGGTTTACAGCTGGAACATAGTAGCCATTGGCTGCCGATATCCCATATGGTTGGACCATCTCTTATGGGAGCATAAGTGAGCTTGCCAAGTTCTACGTGTGAACCTGAGGATTTTTGATAATCAATACATTACACATGTTGATGTGACATGACTAACCTATTAGAGACGAATATCATGGTAACGAGTTCTGTGTCAAGGTAATCACCAATGAAACCAGGAACCTAGCGATGAAGCCCATACACGCCAGGTATGACATTCTTGATAGTGAAGTTCCCACCTGAATCGGTTTGCACCCAAAACTGGTAACCCGGATCATAAAATCCCAAGTATCCAAATTTCCATCTATTTTGTCTTTACTTCAATTTTTGAAAATAATTAAGGCAGGAACAATTTGAATTTATTGTTTTACCTTGCCTTCTGTTTGCCAAACTCCTTCCTTTGTTGCTGCTGATAAACCAACGTATGCATATTTTGCAGGGATTAGAGAATCAGAAACATATTTGCAGTGAACTGAACAGTTTGATCAGTTTGATTGGGAAGTACTATAGATATATTCTTTTTCCTTTTGACATCAGTGTAAACACTACAGAGCATAACATAATTTCCTGTCTTGGACAAAAAGTCTTCCTGAAACTGAACCGCGCTCTTTAGCGCTTAGATAGTAAGGCGACACGACAAAATCATAAGGCCATGCCTTCTCGTCCAACAGCCTCTAAGATAAAACCGTATATAATACAAACAAATAAAGAATAAAGGTTTATTCAATTTATTCTAATAGAAAAAAAGTTTGCTAGAAAAATGTTAGAAGTTTCCTACTGAACTAACATTTGATAACAATTGATCAAATTAGTACCTGGTTTTTTGCACCTAGCCATAGATTGTGTGCATTTGATACATCCTCGGTTGAATTGAGGTACACAAAGAAGGGCCCGAAAATCTTCCTCCATGTCTCTCCCTCTCCAAAATGAGCTAATATGTCTTCCCCTATATAATGGGTTCCATGCAACATCTGTTGCAGCAGTTAGTCACTTATGTTTAGTTGTTCTAACTTCTGAACATAACTGGTTTGTAAATCAACTATAGAATTCAAATAAGCACATGTCAATTATCGTCTCATAAAGTCAGGTAATCTCTTGTTATTAGAAGCTTTTTAAGTTGTTTGCTTTGCTCGTTTAGAAAATGGAAATAGCCGAGCGATTGTACCAACTGTTTCGTGTTGGAAACTCACAGCGAGGCAGGTTGGACCGGTGCGGGCTGTGACATTTTGCTTTGTAGGACCACCATTTCGAAATTCATGGCTAGGGAAGATTACCCAAAATCCTATAACAGGTTTAGAACTTATCCATCCATGAACCTTACCCTCTTTGTTGTCCCTTGAATACTGATACTTGTGCCGGAATTAAAAAAAAAAAATAGTTCCTTGTTAGTCACGCAATTAATTAATGTGTTTTGGGGAAAAAAATAAGCAGTTCACGTGTATGCATCAACCTCTCTTTTGAGATCTGGATTGATAGGGTTTACTAGCAAAACTGATTCAGGTACAATTAGCTGTTTGCCTCTATCTGGAAGCAGATCTTGAGGAACTGGGATGACTTCTTATCCAAAATTGCCATGTAGTGGAACCTAGTACAAGTGTAAAGAGACACAATTAATGTGCACGTAAAACAAGCACATGTTAAACTCCAAAATAGGACAGATAACAGGTAGATTATCTACTTGTGCGGTCGCAACTTAAATACCATCCTTCCTGAGCAAGGTCAAAGTCGCGGCATCTGGAAGGCCGCTCGTAAATTGCATAGCAGTAGAAGCCTGAGACACCGCTCCTCAATATGTACCTACAACAACAACTTGTCAATTAGGTAGATCAATAACTGGGCAAAACTTGAAATTGAAAGAGCAAATATATATATATATATATATATTAAGACCTTATGTCCACACTAAGTGGCAATTTGCTTCCCTTAGTTGTCGGATCATATGAACTCTTGAACGACACCTCTACATGGTCATTTCTCTTATTGACCACACTAAATTCAGATCCTTTCAGTCTGTTATACGGCAACAAATCAAGTTAGGTAACTATAGCATCTTAGTGTAAAAACGTACAAATGATATCTGTCTTGTCCTCCAGGCCAACTCCAGTTGGAATCCCAGTATCTGCATATTTGATAAACGATTTTAAGCCACAATTTATTTCCTACTTCTAAAAATCATGTGATCAAATCACAAATTGTCACATGTATTTCTATGCCATTTAAATAAAATTATTTAAACTTGACTTGAAGAGCAAGTAACCACAAGTATGACTACCTAGAACTAATCCAATAGTACTTGTACGGTTTTACTTAGTATTAGATTACTAGACTCATCACTTGACTTGGAGTCGAAAAGGCTGTCCATTCCACCATACGTGACACTAGTCAAGTATCCTTGTGGCTTCGATATGGTAAACTTTACTAGCCCATTGTCCAGCACAACCTGAAACATCAAAAGAGGAATGAATATGAGAATTCAGTGAGAGAAACAAAGATTAATTAACTAGTAAAATAGCTCATATACATAAGAAAATTACCCATATAAGGTCCTTTGCTGATCAGTCTCACTTTATTCTTTGACATGGTGGGAACGGGTTTCTCTTCTTTCACTTTCGGTGAAGGCTAAAGTTGGATTGAGAATTGATGATTGCTTCTTGTTGAAGAACAAATGAGTCGTTGATCACTAATGATATTGGTGTGCCTTATCAATCAAATCTGTTATGCCCTTGTCATTTTGTCTACAGATATTGGACATGCTAAAGCCTCAATGATTTCTAAGTGAGTCCATGTAATTTTTTTTTTCTTTTTGGCTGGAAAGTTGGTCAGATTATATGCCGATTGCTTGCGAGTTCTGGTTTATCGGATGAACTATGTTGCTTATTATAATTATTGCCTATTATAATTATTGTCTTTTGAGATGCTCAATTGATTTCGAGGCTCGACTACGAAAATAACGTGTTTTTTAAGGACCGAAAAAACGACAACAAGCTATAAACGATATAGCATAAAAAACGACAATGACTGACAAGGACGACATATTGTAAAACGACAGTACGTAGGAAAAATAGAGGACAAAACACGCGCATAATTTCAAACGAAAATTGGATAGATAATTACATATATACTTGTGTGCATTATATATATATAGATATATTATATATTATATCCTTAACATATATAAAAGAGTGCATATGACTGCATTATTCATTATTTTGTCGTGCTTGCGTTTTGTTGCTTCTTCTTTTTTTTATTAATTTATTAATTTATATCAGAACTTTTCGCTTTTACCATTTCCTCCCCACAAACCATTTCCCTTTATTTGTATATTATAGTCTCGTATTTGGATCTTTTTTTTTAATGCCACCAAATTAGGGTCTTATCTTTTTTTTTAGCTCTTTTTTCCATTTAGGATGTTTAGAAGAGTAGTTTAAACCATGAGTTTGAGGTTGAGAACTATAACATGTGAGAGCTTTACACTATTGTTTTTTATTATACAATATGAGAACTTTACACTGTTCAAAAGTTTAAACTAATTATTTGAACCATTGTTCTAAACACCCTTAATTGTCTCTTACAAATGGTGCTTTCCTTATATTTTATCTTTTATTTTTTTTGGTAGTTTATCTTTTTTTTCTCTTTGTTTCTTTTTATAATGCATTTGGCAGATTGGTTTCAATTGGAGAAATAAGTTTAAAAATTGTAACATGTAAAAACTTTATACTGTATTTGCTTTCTATTTTATATTATAACTGTTGAAAACTTTACATTATAGACGATTTGAATTGGTGAATTCGAATTAGTGTGCCAAACAAAAGATTTTTTTTTGGCTCTATTTATCTACCGTAGCCTTTTACTCTCAATATTCTTCTATCTTTTTTTATTATGTCCGTCTTTCATTTCCCTCTATTTAAGCTTTGTTGATCTCTCTTATGGGTTTCTTAAACTAACAACTTTTACTTTCATACTGTAATAATATTCTTGTTGTGATCAATTCTTACTTTTATTACGATTAATTTTTTGCATTCATTTCATGGTCAAGTGTGTGTATATGCACGCGTGTCAATGTTTTTGGTTTCTCCAAATTAAAAAACTAAATCCAAATTTTACTCTGTTAATAAAATATGCACTTGTGATTTTTAATTAATAAACTATCTACTTTCATACAACATCTCTCATAATAATCACATATAAGGATTTTAAAAAGATAAATAATAATAAAATCAGTTATAAAAAATATCTTAACAGAAAAATACGTTTCATAAAAAAAAGATCATGTCACAAGTCTAATAATTTTTTCCTTTTTAAGAATATATCTTTGAATACATTTGTTTCTCTAACCTATCATACGTATGGACATGCTATATTTTGTTTAAAAATAATCTATTTATTAATTGAGCGATAGAAACAATAAATTTTTTTACAGATGTTGGATCAGTTAGGCCTTAAAAAATATGAATGACCAAAACAAAAAATTATTGTCTCGTTTGTTTCGTGGTTTGAATCACGGTTTGAATCATTTTGTTATAGTATTTTCTTTCACAAAAATTTAAATCTTCATTCAAATACTCGAACCAAACGGGTTCTATATGCCTTCAGAAGTCGTTTGTGTAGCTTTTTTTTTTTTTTTTTTTAATTCATAATCCGCATATTAACTTGTGTGTGTGTATGTATATATATATACACACATACATACATATCACAGAGCGAATTGCCGACAACGACATGGAAAGGACAATGTCCAATAAACGACAAAAATTAGATAGAGAGAGAAAAGGAAATGAGAAAAGAGAAATGCGGTGAGCGTGGATCGAACACGCGACCTTCAGATCTTCAGTCTGACGCTCTCCCAACTGAGCTATCCCCGCGTGGTGTTATTACGGCTCTTATTAATTTATCATCAGAATAAGCTTGCCTATCCTCTGCCCAAAACCAAGACATGATTTTATTTGGCTTTCTTCATCTGGCGCCGCGTATCACTTTTTTTGGCATCCCCATAACATACATGCGAAGCTGGAAAGACAAGACAAACAAAAGACAATTATTAGTACTAGCAACCAAAGAGACCTCTTTTGAGGTCTAAAAACACTTTTTAGAGACCACAAATCACAGTTAAAACAAAGCTTAAATCATGGTGTCCGTAACCATGTACGGCCAAAGGAGTGTACGGATAACTAAAATGGGTCTTCATGCGCCAAAAAAAAAAAAAAAAAAAGGGGGGGGGGGGGGGGGGGGGGGGGGGGGTGGGGTCCACTCCAATCAAAGGTCCTTGGCGGCAAATCACCACTCCTCTTCTATGAATTTAATGCCAACTCCTCTCTTCTACAGTCTAAATTTTACCACCATGGCACCATCCCTATTCCCCACGTGTGTAGGCCAAACATGTGCATAAAGGCAGACATGTGCATAAAAAAATTAATCAATGATGAGTTTTGCTTATAAAAATATGACATATCTGTGGGTTTGATCAATTACCATTAATGACGTTCAAAAAAGTCATCTTTAGCTCCATAAACAGTTTAACTGCACGTGAATGGGGGTAAAAGTAACTCTGATATCCAGGAATTTACCAGACGACAAATTGACTCCTGTCTTTACTCTCTTGAACAGTCAATTTAACGTCTCCTCATCTTATATTATTGGTTAATAAAATACTTGTTCAATGAAAAATCACCCTTAAACACACATCTGGATTCCGGACCAAACTTTGACATTTTCTACCAGAGCAATCCAATCATAAACGAAACTTACGGTCCCTGATTGGATTGCTCTGGACCAGCATCTACCAGATTTTAGCTTATAGTTTTTCTTTTTACGCGCGCATGTCTGACCCAAGAGTCCATTCAGTGACAGCTCACAAGCCATTTCTCCTTGTGCTCTCGCTTGTGTACAAAAACTGACCTTTGTTCAGAAAAATCACTATCCTACAAACATAGAAGGAGAGAGATAAACGAACCAAATGATAGATTTAGAGAGAGAGAGAACACCGGGAGCTTCATCTGGGTTGTTCTGTCCACAAGGGTGTTTTTAAAACTACCTCTCTTTTCTAGATCTACAAATAGTGAAGTACATTGTAGAAAACTTTCTTTAGCTTTGCTACTGATACATAATGAAAGATTGGAGCTTTCTTTGTTTCCTCATTGCTTTGGTGCTCTTCTTTGTTAATGGCGTCAACGGTGAAAACCCATATAGGTTCCTCACTTGGAAAGTCACTTATGGTGACATTTACCCTCTTGGTGTCAAACAACAGGTAGTTTTCATATATTTCCTTCATTTATAACTCTGTTTCTTTTGGGCTTTTTTTAGGAACTATTTCTTTTTGGTTTTGCATTTTCAGCTTTTGGATGTGAGAAAAAGGAGTAACTTTTTTTTAGTTGTGGTTTTGCAGGGGATCTTGATTAATGGGCAATTTCCTGGGCCTCAGATCGACGCCGTCACAAACGACAACTTAATCATCAACGTTTACAATTACCTGAGAGAACCCCTCCTCATTTCGTGGTAATGTAATGATGGCTTTTTATTTCTTTTATCTTAAAAATCTTGTCATCTCATTTTCTGTTTTTTCTCCACAAAATGCTGAAAAGAGCAATAAAAGAGTACATTTTGAATGTGATTATGGCCGCTTCCTTTTTCTTTATTTGTTTGTTACTAGTAATCGGACTATGAGTTGAGTTTTTCAGGGTTTTTTTTGAGTGTTCTAAAAGGGCCTTTTTTTTCTAAAAAAACAAAATATGATGCTCTTGTGGAATCATTAGGCTATCCGAGAAAGTTTACACTCTTTTTCCAAGTTCACCATATCTTATTTGGCTTCCATATTAACTTTCCACAAAAATGTATAATTAATTTTCATTGTTATGACTAATCTCTCCTTGAACGATGAAAAGCAAGCATCTATTAAGGTGAGAAACCTTTGATAAATTGTGGGGTTACTTTGGTAATTTGACTTGATGATATTTTTTTTATTCTATAAGCAATGTGAGCTCTTTTTCAAGCAAAAGAAACCAAAAAGAGGAGCTCTTTTGTAATGACTAATCTCTCCTTAAACAATGAAAAACCAAGCATTCGTTAATGTAGGAGACCTTGCTAAAATATGGGGTTACTTTGGTACTTTGGTCTCAAGAAAGTCTTTGATTCTGTAAGTAATGTGAGCTCTTTTTCAAGCAAAAGAACCCGAAAAAAAAAAACAAAAAAAAAGGAAGGAGGGATTTTTTTTTTTTCCTTTTCTCTCGTTATATCATTAAATTTAAAAACAGGATTGGGGACCAAGTCCAAATAACTTTCTCTTTCTAAGTACTTTTGTCGGACTGTATTTTAGGTCACATTAACAACTGACTTGGCTTAGAATAGTTTTTAATTGGTAAATTTCCGTATTCCAACTAATTAAACTCTTGGGTCTCATAATCATTGATTCTCCGGAGCTATCCCATGATTTATGATTCATTAAAATATTTCTTAACATGGTTGTAATTTATGGTATATTAAAATATTCCGTTTTCCTAACATGGCTATGATTTAAGGGTGCATTATTATATTCTGTTTTATTAAATGACCTCATATGGTGAATGTTACCTTCCACATGCTAGATCCCTGCCTCTCCATCCCTACATCACAAACAAACATTAAATAAATGAGGAAACTTACTTTTTTTACTATATATATACACATATATAGATCCCAGTACTATATTTAGGTCCTGTTTGCTACATAGGATTAGGACTAGGATTAGGATTATTTATCCTAGTCCCATGTTTGATGCCAACCGTAGATTGGATAACTTATCCAATAACCCTAAAATAGTCCCAACAATGTGAGATTAATAATCCCACCGAAACACATAGGATTCCTAATCCCATTAACCCGGATCGTAATATTTCTACAATCTCACAATCCACCTCACCCAAGCACATGTGTGAGATAGTTGTCAGCCACCATTGGAGCTCTTCGTCTGCTACTAAGCACCGCACCCATGGAAGGCCCCCACCATCGCCGGAGTTCGCCAAAGCAGCCCACCCAACTAGTTTGCGACCCCCCCAAACTAGATCTCGTCAAGCACAAGCTAATAAGTGGCGGAGGAAGCAAAAGAGAACTGCTCTCCGGCAATTGTGGGAATGATTTCTTCGGATTCTCCGATGATGTCTTCGGCTATGGAAGTGGTGGTATAAAATGAAAAGCTGTTTGTAGATGTGGAGAGCTGAGGCACTCCATGACCTTGAAAGGAACTCCAATGGAGCTCTTGGACTCTCCAGCAAATGGAAAATGCTCGCTGGAAAGTACTCCGACCGACGATAGTATCTCAGAGGAAGTGTATATGTAATATATGTAGTTTATTTTGTTTATTGATTTCAATTTTTTCTTTTCAGTTTATATATATATATATATGTATGTATGTATGTATGTATATTATAATTATTTTAATTGAGTGTATTTTTTATTTACTTTTATTATCATAATTTGATAATTAGTTAAATAAAATAATTTTTTATTATATTTAATTTAGTCCAATCTAATGTGTGCCAAACATGGGATAGGATTTAATATAATCCTATCCAGTCTAATCCAATTCAATTCTAACTCTATAATTCAATCCAGCGTGTCAAACAAGCCCTATAGTATTGATGAGAGTGAAAACATTTACCAAAGTTACTGTCACTGCCAGATCTACCACTCAAATGGGAATATCTTCATCATAGGACTGCATTTTCTGTGGAACCCACAAACCAACCAAACGAGATAGGATTCAGAGTAAAATGGTCGTGTGCATCTATGACCACTAAATTTGTGCTTGTGTCATTATTTTCCCTCTTTCTTCTTCTTCGTTTGTTTGTTTGTTTCTTTTTCTTTTCTTTTCTTTTTTTTTTTTGAGAAAAAAGTATTAACTGAGGTATGGTCCTACATTATTGTGCCTCCAGAATTAAAATGTCTGGAAGAAGTAGAAATTTGGGGTTGAGAAATTTTAAGTGAATTCTCTGTTAAGAAAATGCTATTAATATTGTACGTCTCTCGACCTGCAGACCTTGGTCAAATTACGGTTAAATTTACGTATTTCTTTTGTTATACTCTGATCTCAATGTGATTTAATAGATCAAAGTTAAATCATACAGCCTGTCTTTGCTATATCATGTTGAGTGAGCTAGTGATGGACTTAGTGTAGGACGGACCAGCTAGTAGACGACAACTTAGTTGGGATGTGCTAGCTATTGCAACGCCAATTGTCCTCTTTCGTCATTCAAATTTAATAGTCTAAAATTAAGCAAAACCATTAAGAGTTTTTTTCGTACTTAACCCAGAATTCTCATTCAATTTGTGTACTTTCCACACCATAGGAAGAGTTGTTTGTTACTTCTAGACTACCAGTGTCTGGTCCCATTAATAAGGAAAAAAATTGTCACCTCACACTGGCTGATTTGGATAAACTTTTTTTTTTTTTTTTTTGGTTCTAAATCCTAAATTTTATGGGGCATAATTTAGATAATACAGAAGTTTATTATTTTTTTTTCAAACAATTTACTTATTGCAAAATAACCAAACCCCCATTCAGCTAAAGCTCAATTGTGAAGTGCCAAAGTGATTATATGTGCAATTCTTTTGAGTGTTCACTGTTGACATGTGACATCTCCCACTTGGGTACGGCAGGGATGGATTGCAGCACAGAAGGAACTCATGGCAAGATGGAGTTTATGGCACCAACTGTCCAATCCTACCCCGTAGGAACTTCACTTATGTTCTTCAAGTAAAAGACCAAATCGGAAGCTACTTCTACTTCCCTTCATTTTTGTTCCACAAAGCCGCCGGTGGGTTTGGTGGCATCAGAATCTGGAGCCGTCCCAAGATTCCTGTTCCTTTCCCTCCTCCCGCTGGAGACTTCACCGTACTGGCCGGTGACTGGTACAAGACAAATCATGCTGTGAGCATCCTATCCATGTCCTTATTTTTCAAATCATTATTTTCATTTGGAAAAAAAAATGTTGGCCATGTATGATCACTCCAACATGGTATCAAAGCACGTGGTACTAAAAAGATCTTTTTCAATACTTCAGATATTGCGCCGGATTTTGGAGAGTGGTCACAATCTTCCTTTCCCCGATGGGCTTCTCATCAACGGCCGAGGTTGGAATGGTTACACGTTCACTGTTGATCAAGGTACCGTTTGTTAAGTGAATTAACAGTTAGAAATTAGAATCTTTGCTGTGTGACCTCATTGTTGTTTTTTCTGAACTTTTTGTTTCGCAGGAAAAACATACAGATTCAGGATATCTAATGTAGGAATTGCCACATCCATTAACTTCAGAATTCAAGGACATTACTTGAAACTGGTGGAGGTAGAAGGATCCCACACGCTTCAAAACACCTTTTCCTCCATTGACGTCCATCTTGGCCAGTCCTACTCGGTTTTGGTGACGGCTGATCAGCCCCCTAAGGACTACTATGTCGTCGTTTCGTCACGTTTCACCTCTAAAGTGCTCACTACAACTGCAGTTCTTCACTACAGCAATTCTTTTCAGGGAGTTTTCGGTCCCGTCCCTGGTGGTCCAACAACCGAGATCGCTTGGTCCCTCAACCAGGCCAGATCAATCCGGTACTTAAAAAAAATTCACTTTCATTGTCACACATACATATTGTCGCTTGATTTTGTCTCAAGAGAAACCTTAAAGTCCGCCAATAAAACAGAAAGGATCTAAAAAAATTATTGATATATTCTCTTATGATTGGTTCCAATATTCGCTTACTTTTGTTTTTGGCCTTCTTTTTTTTTTTTTGGGTAAACTAGTTGGAATCTGACGGCAAGTGGACCAAGGCCTAACCCTCAAGGTTCATACCATTATGGACTGATCATGCCAAGCCGTACGATTGTGCTTGCAAACTCTAATGCTTGGATTAATGGCAAGCAGAGGTACGCCGTCAACAGCGTGTCCTATGTCCCACCAGACACTCCTTTGAAGCTCGCCGATTACTTCAAGATATCCGGAGTCTTCAACCTCGGAAGCATCCCAACCAATCCCACATGGGGAGGTGCCTATCTTCAGACCTCCGTCATGAACGCCAACTACCGCGAATTCATCGAGATTGTTTTCCAGAATTGGGAGAACGATGTTCAGTCTTGGCATATTGATGGTTATTCCTTCTTTGTTGTGGGGTAAAGTCAAGTTCATGTTCTTTTATGCTCAAATTATTCTCAGGTTTTATTTTTACTCGATCCCATTGCTTTCGTTGAATTTATTTTGACGTCTTTGGAATAATTAGGATGGATGGTGGCCAATGGACACCAGCAAGCAGAGAACGTTACAACTTGAGAGACGCAGTCGCGCGTTGCACTACTCAGGTAATACCTACCAGTAGTGTATATTTCTTTAAATTTAGTCAAAATCACATAATTTTTTTTTTCAAAAAGTACATAAAAATGACAGTTTTCAAGACAGATCTGACCGTTAAAAACATATCGAGCATATTTAACTAATGGAAAATACTGCAAAAGATGTCTCCTGTTAACTCAAACTAAAATAATTAATGTTGTCACAATTGGTTCTTGGTGCAGGTCTATCCCAGGTCATGGACTGCTGTCTACATGGCTTTGGACAACGTGGGAATGTGGAACATTAGGTCCGAGAATTGGGCTAGGCAGTACTTGGGACAGCAGTTCTATTTAAGGGTCTTTACCTCCACAAACTCGTGGAGAGATGAAAACCCAATTCCTAGAAATGCTCTTCTTTGTGGCCGGGCCAGTGGTCGTCACACTAGGCCTCTTTAAAATTAATAATTAGCTAGTTTCAATTGGGACAACAAAAATTATTTTGTCACGATAGGGTGACAAGTTTTTAGCAAGGGACTAATCTGTTCCTTGTGAGAAAATTCATTGCCGAAGCTTCACTTGAGCTTTCAAGCTATCTTTCTCTTTTCTATTGTTGTATTGTGCCTTTGGTATGGCTCTAAAATGAAATGAACCTCTCTACTCATGGTCTTTAATTTGTCTCTTTGTTTTATTCTTGAAATGGAATGAATATCCTTTTTCTGTTTCGCAAGGATGTTTTCCACATGAATTTAGCATTCGATGACGTTGTTTAAATCAAGAGTTTGAATTAAAATTTATTTAAAATTTAAATTAAAAAACTCCAATAAAGTTAGTTTAAACAATAGTTTTATAGTTTAAAGTACTCTTAGTGCATAAATTGCCACGTCAGATGTATTTATTAAAGTCTCGTTAGTCAATTGGAAAGCAAAATTGCCACCTAGTTTTAGTTTATTATGGTAATCTTAGTGCACAAAGCTACTTTATGTGTCGTCATATTTACCTCGTGTATTATTATCCTATTTCAATTTCAATTTCAATTTCGGGTTTTAATTCTTTCTTTGTGTTAAAATGACAATTGTTACGTATAGGGTGTTTGGGAATGCATTATTTTATCTTATAAAATTTGAATCAAAATTGGTTGAGATTATATTTTGTAGTTTTAATTGCGTTCTCAACTGCCTTAACAAATAGAAGTGACAACTCCTTTTTGGAAGCAAATTAAGTAGTCTTTAAGTTGCCAACGACAATTTACGCAAAAAAAGGGGGGGAAAAGAGTACAAAAGAGCAAGCGAGAAGCTATTTCAAAGAAACATGAATGTGGTGTTTGGAAGGGTGGTGGGAACCGTTGGTTAGAACCACTTTTACTGAAGCATGTAAGAGTTTTACACTGTAGCAATTTTTTTTATTGTCACTGTAGCATGTGAGAGCTTTACACTGTTTATAACTGAGTTTGTAGTGAGAACCATAGTTCCTATCACTCAGCCAAACAGCAGGGAAGAAATTTTAAACAAACAAGTGGTTATATGAAAAAATGGAAAAAAAGAAAGGGCAAAGTTTTTTCACTGAAAACGGCATTTCGTTCGGCTTAGTATATTGAGAGTGAAAAAGGAGACAAACTTTGAAGATAAGAATGACATGCTGTTTTGATTCTCAAGGATAACCTCGATCTGAAGGCTGGAGGATGAACGACATGTTGTATAAGTGAAAATTGCGAGAAAACTCGAGGCTCAAAATTACTTGTCTTGAACGAGACAACAGCAAACTTTAGAGGACAGATGGTCGTTTGGATTCCGAATAGGTTGTTTGATACATAGGTTTAAAACTATTTAAGTCAGTTCAAATTATAAAAGCGATTTAAACTAACGTTTGATAAAGTAATAATCGAGACCAATTCAAATACGGAGGCAGTTTTAAATCAGCTAAAACGTTCAAAATTCAAATTTTTCCTCTCAAATTCATACAGTTTGAACTATTTTTTACCGTAAAAACTATTTTCATTCTCGTTTTCCTTTCATAAACTATAGTTCTCTAAACACTAGTTCTTCTTTTAAAGTTGGTGTGATGTTATATTCTCGTTTTAAAGTTTTACGTTTCAAACGTTAGTTCAAAACTACTGTTCAAATCATATAATTTAAAACTTATAATTTAAACTATAAAGTTTTAAACCAATCATTTTGAATCCAGGTACCGAACTAACTGTAAATGAAACGACTAACATTCTAAACATTAAACAGCCATTGGTATCTTATGGTACGCATCAAACGACCAGAAACCTAATACAGTAAAACACGTGTCGCTTCCTTTTTTTTAAATGATATAGTAGTGGTGGCAAACTTTTGTTGGGGAGATTTTTAAAAATGACTTTACAAAAAAGTTTTTTTTGGACAAATGACTTCTCTTTTTTTTGCATCAAAAAACAAGTGTTTTGGGTATGAAAACTGCTCCATTTTTTTTTTCCACTCTATTGAGGTTCATTTCCTTGCTACAACTCTTTTTCTTATCTTTCTAAAAAAACTGGAGTAATTTTTCTACACAAAAAGACATGTTTTTTAGTATAAAAACAAAAGAGTTCATTTCTGTAATTAAAATTTTTTTTTTGCTCTTTTTTTAAAATATCCCCTTCTCCTTTTGAAACAACCGGAAAAGTTTTGCTTTTGCATGGAAACGACAAACCATTCCAAACTGGCGGCAAATAATAAAAAAACGACATGTCCTTTACATATCAATTCAAACAATACATCATTATTGTTATTGAAGGGGTGGGAGATAAGGCTTGGAAACAAACATATGAATGAAGGACAAGACGGATCATTCTTGAATAAAAAGTCTACATGCCTTTCTCGCTTATCAATCTTGAATAATCTTTGTACAACAAAAACATTTGGTTTGCCAACTAATCAACTGACCATAAAAATGAAAGTTTAAATTTTGGCCGGGGAAAAAAGAGGGAAAAAAACGAGAAAAGGTAAAGCCAGTGATTAATTACTGAGGACCTGGATAACCGGTAAGCGAAACTGAAGCCTTGGCTTGCACAACATAGAACGGAGAGAGAGTCCTTTTTAAGCTTAAGGTCTCCCGGCTCTAAGACAAGTTTTTGTTTCTAAAATTCCCATTCCTCCTTTGCTTACGACATCCCCACACCTCTTGTCCTTGCTTCTGCCGATCCCAAACAGAAAATATTCCTCCCTCTTGAAACCTCCTCTTTCAAATCCATCCTATACTACATTACACATGCATGCATCATAATATACAACATGTCAAGTACATATATACACCTTCATATAATCCTCCTCCTCCAACACCACCACTACTTGCTTGCGTCACCTAGCAGTGGAATTCGCCCAACGATGGGCCACCGTGACGTCACCCCTGCCTACATGTCGCCACCGCGGTGAAGCCCAACATGCTAAGCATGACTACGTGGCTGATGTGCGTTACTGGGGTTTTTTTTGGGGTATATTTGGTAATCATTTTAATGTGAATATGGGGATAGAGAATGAGTGATGTATGAGTTTGAAGGTGCGGATAGTATTTTCTGCTGGATTTAAGGAGGGTCTTTTTGTCTCCGGAAATGATCAGAGAAGGTTTGAAATATTATTATATATATTGTTGTAATTAAGGTCACTTTTGGTATGTTTCCTTTAGGACATGCATTTGCTTAGGTCGTTATTATTATCTGTGCAGCCTTGTTTAACGCCTGCTTTCTATCTTATTCCCTTTCTGTTTGTTCAATTTTGATAAGTTAATTAATGATAAATTAATAGAGAGTCTCATGACAATATGAGTTAATATCAATGAAGGGTAGATATGTAAATAAGCTTGCATTTGGAAACATATAGATTTAAACTGAAAATACTAAGACAATTTAAATTTTACAAGAGAAGGTATTGTAGAAAAATTAGTTTAAACCAAAATTTTTTAGTGTGAAAAAAACTTGTTTGATTATGTTCAATTTTGGTAAGTTAATTAATGATAAATAAATAGAGAATCTCATGACAATATGAGTTAATATCAATGGAGGGTACGTACGTAAATAAGCTTGCATATTAATAATAATGAATGGTACATATATAAATAAGCTTGCATTTGGAAACACAATTTGAATTAAAGGTTGGAATTAAAAACACTTTAACATTTTAAAATTTGTAAGAGAAAAATACTATATAACGAAACTTATTAATTCGATCAGGTGCTGCCAAACGCACTATAAGTTAAGTATTGTTACAAAAAAAATGCGATAGAAACAAAGAACAAAAATACACAGAGATTTACAAGGAAATCCAAGATGGAAAAAAACCACGGACAGAGGAGAAGAAAATCACTAAACTCGTGAAGATTATAATGGAGGTGTTAGGGAGGCTAAAATTTCCTAATTATCAAACCCTAACGCAATACATCATATATATAGGTATAAATAAAACTCTATAGGCCCAAAAACATAAACTAAACGGCCTAAAAATACAATGGTCCGTATCGCGGGGGCCCTCGGTGAGATCAGTGGTGAGCTACGGGATCAGGCTTATCGGCCCGATCCCTCTGCTACTACCACAGATCTCAGGAAAAATCCTACTTTTGTTTTTCATCACAATTGTCACATCGCGAGCTTTTGGGGTCGGGCCAAACTGAATTCGAGTCACCATACTCTAACAATCTCCACCTTGACACAAATTCACCTTTGTTGATGCTTATCGTACTATAGCAGCGGATCAACACCACGTGCTGCTGCGCATGGTGGATAGCTCTTTCCTACTCGTCTTTGCCTGTTTAGGTGGACCTGCAACAAGAGGAGGGACGCTTCGGAGGCAAGAAGGGAACGGGTTAGTCAACAGACAATGGCTCTCCGACGCTCAAGGCAAGCATTGCTCAACAAAAAAGGGAGCTGGTTAGTTGGGAAGGAACATGCTTGCCTGAATGCAACAAATGCACTCTATTAATAGGTTGCTACTCGAACCAGGTGTTAGATGGGTTTTGCCTATGACCCGTGTGTTACATCAAGGCGTGCCAGGTGTCAGAGGACATGTGTCATGCCCTCTGCCGGCGGATTGGTTCCTATCCGACAGTGAGTTGTCCTTCATCTGTTGACTAGTGATGGCGAGTAACTTTTTGCTTGCAAGTTTCAAGAATTTGATCCAAGCTGGTGTCTGATCTAAGGAGGCAACCATTCATGATGCGACCCAGAGGGCCCTGAAAAGTACCTTGGAAAGACGATCCGAGCTTGTCGGGATTGGTTATTCGCTCCTAGTAGCTCCTGCCAAGCAGGTTGCCAACCACTTGGAGTAAGGTTCCTCGGTGGTGACGCTGAGCTCACCCCCAACAACCTTCAAGAAACAAATCTTCAACAAGTTATCTTCACCTCTTCCATAAAAACAACCCTAAGGGCAAACCTCAACAACAAACACCAAACAAGTCTAACCAATGCTCAAATTTAGATGTAGATAATGACTTAGTCATCATATCGATGGGATTATCATGGGTACTAATCTTGCTCACAACAATATCACCATGACCAATAACCACACGAACAAAGTGATAACGAACATTGATGTGCTTAGTTCTCTCATGAAACATCTGATCCCTAGTGAGAAAAATAGTACTCTAACTATCACAAAACACCGTAGTAATCTACAAGTCTTCATTGAGCTCACCAAATAGCCTCTTTAACCAAATAGCTTCCTTACAAGCTTCAGTGACTGCCATATATTCTGCCTCAGTAGTAGACAAAGTTGTTGATTCTGTAAAGTAGCCTTCCAACTAATAGCATAGCCACCAACGGTAAATACATATCCTATAAGCGATCTCCTCTTATCAAGATCTCAAGCAAAATGAGAATCAACATATCCAATAACTCCGTGTCTAGTCCTCCCAAACTGCAAACAACTATCAGTAGTACCACGCAAGGACCTGAATATCCATTGAACTGTTTTTCAATGTTCCTTACCAAGATTAGCCAAATATCTACTAACTATATTAACTGCATATGATAAGTCTAGACGACAACATACCATAGCATACATGAGGGATCCCATTGCACTAGAATATGGAACTCGAGACATATACTCAATCTCATCATCTGATTATGGAGACTAAGCGAAAGAAAGTTTGAAATGCGTAGCTAATGGAGTACTCACAGTTTTGGCACTATACATATTGAATCTTTGCAAAACTTTCTCAATATACCCTTTTTGACTTAAATACAATTTCCATGCCTTCCTATCTCTTAGAATCTCCATGCCAAGAATCTTTTTGTAGCCCCCAAATCTTTTATCTCAAACTCCTTACTAAGTTGAGCCTTCACCTTTCTGATTTCTTTTTTATCCCTAGCAGCTATCAATAAATCATCAACATATAAGAGCAAATAGACAAAAGACCTATCACGGTTCTTCTTTATGTAGGCACAACTATCATAGTCACTCCTCTTAAACTCATGAGAGGTCATAAATGAGTCAAACCTCTTGTACCATTGCCTAGGAGATTGTTTCAGGCCGTAGAGAAACTTTTTCAACAAACATACATGGTGTTCTTTACCTGAAACTACAAAGCCATCTGGCTGTTGCATATAGATATCCTTGTTAGACATGTATACCATAAGGAGTAAAAGTGTAATAAGTTTTTAGAGACTTTTTTTATCAATAAATAATTTATTTATTGTTTATATATGAAATCTTGTCCTCTTTACATTCATATTTGTTGAATGTATGCTAAGCAAATAATAGTATGAGACTGTCGGTCTAAACCTTAAGAATTGGGCATATGACGGATAGATTATGTGGAAAACACGATTTTTAAGGTGATGGTCTAAATCATAAGATTCACAATCGAGGGAATAAAATTGGGCACTTTATTCATGTAAAAATTGTTATATTGTCTATATCCTTTTTGAGAGATGGTTTGTCTTAACCATCGGAGGTGGACTCTGTGAATAAAAAAATTGACACGTTATCATAGGTGACGATGTGTTGGATTGGGACATAAAGTGAATTGATTTGAATTAATAATTTTATCTCGGTAAATCGATTCACTTTAGACAATCATTTGTATTGTATCTTAATCCTAAGATAATGTGGACTCTTGATAGAAAAATTGGCACATTATCATAGGTGGACTCTATGAATAGTGGGCCCGTTGTCTTGACTTGTATCTTTTGATGTACCAAAGGACGACACCCACATCTTAATAGTGGTATGCATGCTGATACGTTGGAGGCATGACTCTTGATAACGTAGACTTGTTATTCATAGATATAGAATCCATAGCTCATCTTTAGAAGTAATGATATCCTCTTATATGCGTTATCCTATAATTGGAAAACTAGAACGCTCAACCATTTAGATACATAGGTGTAACCGAATAGTATACTGTCTTTGGATGGTAAGTTTTTCGATGATGAGATAATGGAACGTAAGATAAAAATAATCGGGAAGGTACGACAGAACTTGTCCTTAAGCCAATTATGGATTATTATATAGGGATACGATACACTATGATATGTTATGGAGACTTAGCTATACGGGTTTCATAATTCTATGTAGTTCGAGAGTGCAGCTCCAAGCTTTTAGTAGAGTAGCATTGGAGTTGATAATTATGAAATGTATATCTGGGATATTGGATTTTGTAATTATCAGGAGCTTAAGCTATATAGGTCTAATTTGTCCCCTTTGCTAGCTCACAACATCCTGTAATGATACGGCGTGCTTTTTCAATAATTGGTAACTTATGTCAGATTTATTAGATTGGTTGAAATATAGAAGAATCAAATAATTTATGTTTGTTTATCGGTTGAATTAATTTTGTAATAAAATTAATTCAAGATAAACTTGTTGAATTATTAGGATCGGATAATTCTTGTCTGTTTATCGGTTAATTTAATTTTGGATAGATTAGATCAAGATAAACTTGTAGAGTTATTGAGAATTCATTTATTTTCTTAGAGATTATCTAGATAAAGTTGTTTTAATCAGATAACTTCCCTATTGGGTTATTTGAATTAAAACTGAGACTTTATCCTATAAAATCTAGGATGAAAAATAAAAGACTCGTGGAGATATTTATTCCGCAGTTCGGCCTGCCGATCTACATGTTCGGCCTGTCGATGGGGCTGTTTAGCCTACCGATGAGCAAAGGATAAGATTATACATTCTTATGTGGATCTTATCAGATATTGATCCGATTATGATTTTGATCCGTTTTTTGAGACCTAATATGATAAGGACTGAACCTAGGACCAACCTCTATAAATAGGGAGTAAGTTTTAAGAGTTACTCAGATCAATTGAGAGATTAAGAGTGATACTCTGCTCTTGAGATTTGAATACTCCCTTAGAGCTTTTGTTCATAAATCACAAACACTTGCTTTGGGTTCTCTCGATTGGTTGGAAGGAGAGTCACCTGGTGGAAGAGCTGTACATGTGAGCCCACACTCACTCCGGTTGTGGATAGAGAATAGCAAAGAAGACCAGTTGGTTGGGGCTCTTCTGGAATGTTACTTCTCTTCACGATTTTGTGAGGGTTCTTCAGCAATCAAAGGTTAGTAAGATATGGTTAATTTATGCATATAGCATGTCAAACTTGTGTTTTGAAAAATACTCTGATGTAAAATTTTTAAAATTACGTTGCATATTATTTTTCTAACAATCCTCTTCAAGCTCCCCATGCAAGAATGCAGTCTTCACATTTAACTGCTCAAGCTCAAGATCACGCATAGCCACAATACCAAGCAAAGCTCGAATCGAACTATGCTTTACAACTGGGGAGAACACATCCGTGATGTCTACACCTAAAACCTGACTATAACCTTTTGAAACTAGTCTGGCCTTATATCTGGCTTCTTCAACTCCTGGCGTACCATCTTTTCTCTTAAACAACCACTTACAGCGAACAGCTTTCTTACCTTTAGGTAACTTCACCAAATTTCAAGTGTCATTCTTATGAAGAGATTCCATCTCCTCCTGCATAGCAATCATCCATCTCTCAGAGTCATCACAACTAACCGCCTTTGAATAAGTAGAATGTTCTTCACTGCATTCAATACCTTCTACCACTGATAAAGCATAAGCCACCAAATCGGCCTCAGCAAACCTCTTTGGAAGCCTAACATTTCTTCTAGGTTTATCCTTGGTAATGAAATACTGTGATGGTCTCGGTGGAGGTGATGGGGAAGCAACATCTCCATGACTCTTTGAACTTGACTGGGAAGTAGAATCGAATGATGTACCTGTCTCAATCTGAAACTCCACCTGTATGCTGGATCTCTCCTAATCAACATCACTAGATTCTGTAGTAGATGTCTCATGTAACATGGTAGTCTCATCAACACAACATCTCTACCGGATCAGGCCTATCGGCTTGATCTCTCCACTACCACCACATATCTCAATGAAAAATTCTACTTTTATTTTTCATCACAATTGTCACACTGTGAGCTTTTCGAGTCGAGTCAAACTGAATTCGAGTCACCATACTCTAACAATTATCATCCTGAAGCGTTTTTTCCTTTGTATGTTGGAGAGACAAAGAACGTCTAGGAAAAGACCTCCGCCAAAGAATGTCTAGATACCACCAAGAAACTTTTTAGAGAGATTGAACCATATATTACTTTGTTTATTCACTTTTTCACTTTTCATTTTCACCCAGTCACGAACACATTGTTTGAACCAAAAACCAGGCCTGAAATTCCGTGTCTCCGTGTTTCCCTTTTTTTTTTTTTTTTTAATCACAGTCGAAACTCGAAAGGACCAAAAAGAAATTGGGGACCAAAAAAAAAGCTGAACAAAAAGACAAAGCTTCACAACAGAAGTCTTACTTAGTATTTATTTTCTTTAATTCTGTTTCAACCTCTTGGACCTCTCTCTCTCTTTCTTCTTCTTCTCTCTTTTGTTCTCTCTCTCACTTTCTTAATTTGAGGAGACAGGGAAGAATAATATCTCTGAAAATGGTTAAAGATAATCAGAGTCCAGTCAATAATAATGGGTCTCGAGAGTCTTCTTTTGAGAATATCGGCGAATACCGTATTAATAATAATCTACTGTCATCATCACGAAGAATTTGTAAAATGAGGAAGTCCAGATCAGAAGAGAGAATTATGAATGATCATGATCATAATGATAATGATCTGATGATGACAGAGATAAGCTTGAAATCTCCGGTTGTTAGGCCTTATGTTCACTCGAAAATGCCTCGCCTTCGATGGACTCCCGATCTTCACCGCTGCTTTGTGCATGCAGTTGAACGCCTTGGAGGAGAAGACAGTAAGCTCTACACACCTATTTTCTATATATAGTTCAAACAGTATTTATAATCTTTTTTGAAGTTTCAAGTATAAAAAGATTGAGGATTAAAAAGATAATTAAATAACTTAGTATCTATGTATATATATGTTAACTATTTAATACGGGATTTGATGTGCAGGAGCTACTCCGAAAATGGTTCTGCAACTAATGGATGTTAAGGGCCTTACCATATCTCACGTGAAGAGCCATCTTCAGGTTTCGAAGCAAGCTTTTGATTTATGGATTTTAAATTTTATAATTAGAGTTGGAAATTAAGTCTAAATTATTCTTTGGAAATAAAATATTTTTAATTATTAATTTGATCACTTAAGAGCAAAGAGAAATTCCTTTAATTTTGTGTTAGAGGAGGGGGTTCCATTGGGGGTAAAGGTTTGAAGTTTTCCCCTTTTTTTTCCTCTCCTTGTCCTGACGTACGTACGTTATATTATGTTTTTCTATGGACAGATGTACAGGAGCATGAAGCATGAGCAACTGATTCAAGTATAAATGCGAACACCATTTATTATATATTCCTACATGCCCTAATTATGGCACACACTCGTGTAAGTATATCTGCATGAATTTATATATATGTATACACACACATACATAACTCAGTGTAATACTTAAAAAGCTAGCACTAAAATTTACTTGGGCTCCGGTGGCCAAAAATAGTTTGAGCAGACAGTTAAGTACAAATAGAGAGGTAACACATTATAATTATATGCTGCCAAGGAATAAGTCTTCAGTTTATACTTATGTAATTTGAAATTGTCTTTTTCTTGGAATAATTTCTTTGGATTATAGATACTTTGTAGTTTATATGGTAAGAAATTAAAGATTCGTTTGATACGCAAGTTCGGAATGGTATGGTTTAAAACTTTATAGTTTGAATGTGAGTTCTACATATGTAAGATTTAAACGGTAGTTTTAAACTAGCGTTTGGAACGTAAAGGTTTAAAATGAGAATAAAACATTACATCAAGTTTAAAATGAGAACTGGCGTTTGGAAAACTATATTTTATGAAAGAAAAACGAGACTGAAAATAACTTTTACTATAAAAAATGGTTTAAACCGTGTAAACTTGAGAACTGGCGTTTGGAAAACTATATTTTATGAAAGAAAAACGAGACTGAAAATAACTTTTACTATAAAAAATGGTTTAAACCGTGTAAACTTGAGAGAGAGTTTAGATTTTGGGTGTTGTGATTAGTTGAAAATCACCTTTATGGTTTGAATTGGTTTTATTTATTATTTCACCAAATACCAGTTTAAACTGTATCTATAATTTGAATTATTTTAAATAGTTTTAAACATATATACCAAACAGCCTACAAGCTTTCCACCATAAATGAAGGAAAAAAAAAAAGAAAATTCGCTAATTACCTTTAATTAAGACTACTGCTGCTATATCCTATATAGCTAGTATGGAGGTACACAAATATTCATATATGAAAGTGCAATTGCCAAAAAATATAAAGAAAGTCTTCATCATGAAAAGGGGAGCCAAAAGTGGGAAAAAAAGAGCAAAGCAATAAATTTAAGAATCAACCTAGCTATATAAGGAATTATGGTTGATGAACAATGCGTCTCCCTTCCAATTGTCTTCTTCTTCGTTTTTTTTTTTTTTTTTTGAGTTTTTCTCATCTAAGTTTTACTCATATTTAACAGCCCATGATGAAAGTAGGAAAAAGATTACTAATCCTTTAAACTTAAAGATCCAACTTAAACCCAAAAAGATATATTTGTTTATAAGTTTTCCCAGAACAACCTAAAAAAGTAAAGACTCATTTGGTAGTGTTTTTAAAATAAGTAAAAATGATTTTGTTTTGAAAAATGAAAATTTTTAAAAAATTATACTGAGAATGTTTTTAAAATTGTTACCTCAAAAACATACAAAAACATTTTCAAAAATTCTCAAAACAATAACAAACGGGAGAATCGCAAATAAATATTTGTTTCTTTGATGAACAAAATAGTTGACTTGCTGTGAGCATGGATCAAACACACGACCTTACGCTCTCTGAACTAAGCTACCCCTGCTTGGTGATCATCACTGTATAACATTAAAAACAAAGTGTTTAAATTAATGTGGTTTTTAGTAAGTAAATAGTAATTAATTGGTCTGTAGAAGTACCGTATACTCTGATACTTTTCCTTGTCACAGAAGCAGCTATGGCAGCGAAAGAGAAGGACAAGGCAAGGGCACCCTTCCAACATTCAAACTACTACTCACATTTGGACGTCCCTTTCAGTGCTTGTCAACAATATGATTACATCCCAGATAACACCAGCTTAGTAAACTTTTCAGTCCCCCATCACTCCTATGGGACTTGTCACATCGATGACCTTGATCTCAAGATTAATGCCAACAATATTCCAGAACCACAATGGTATGTACATGGTTTATTACCAATGAAGCAATTCTTTTTAATTTCATAAATTATAACTTCACTGTTAATAAAATAAAAAAAAATTAATTTAAAAAATATATTAAATATTAAATTATAGTTTATAGTTTTATAAATAATAAAATTATAATCCCATGAAAATAAAAATAACTTTTCTTACTAATTTTCTTCTCTTTCTATATAATATAACTTAATCTCTTCCTCTTAATTTACTTATATATATAAACAAGATTATAAGATACCTATGACGTTGAACTTATAAATAAGACTCATCTTTTATTAGTTATGGTGTTTAATACTTGTAATGCCTCAACATTTTTCTATATATAGTTTGGTGTTTATTTCATATATGATCAAAGGAAGTAATATTTGTCTTCTACCTTTTGATGCAATTGTTAAATATACAACTTTATTTATAGTTAGTTTTTAGGGAATTATTTCTGTCGCAAGGTGAATATTCTCAGTATTGTGCAATTCCGATCAGCTCGATCTCAATTAAATTTTAACGTACGTATTTTACGAATTTTGATATGATCATTATGATAATTGGTGTGAAATTTAGAAATATGCACAATATTAATAAGGATCACGTTCTTGGTACAAACGTATCTTAATTTTTTTAGGAATAAGAGAATGGATATTTTTCTTCTTCTTTTGACCATGTCTCTTCACTTTGGAATATAAAACAATATTAACGACAAACATAATTTTACTCGTTTGGATAATTCTAAACGAGAATCAATTACACATGTCCTTTTTTGTTCTCATGGTAAAATATTTACAGGAAAAGCAAACAAGACATGTGGAATGTTGGGAAGAAAGTGATAAGAGAGCCATTATCGTCTGAAGTACAAAGTAAAAGATGGGAGTATTGGGAGCACAAACCAAGCTCTTATATCATCTTCAAGGATCTACTCAAAAGATGCACCGCTCATCATCATGAAGTAGTACTCTCTCTCTCATGACTTTCTCTCTCTATGCAGACACATATGTTATATCACACGCACAGAAATATATATATATGTGTATATATATGTATGTACCGACACCGCATGGACGCACATGAGAATAGTACTGCATATATATTCATAAAGCCAAAGACGTTTCTTCAAGCTATGTATAATATTCCGTTTGATATTGATTCAATTTTTTTCAGGAGAGCAATGAATTAAAAGAGAAAGAGTCGATACTGCAAAGAGCGAATAGTACAAGCAAGAGCAATGATAAAGAAGTGGAAGATAAAGCTGCGAAGAGAGTAGTACGTCTAGACGATGGCACACTAGTGTCTCTTTCGATGAGCTCAAAAACTTCCCAGTTGTTCTGGCTTAGTCAAGCCCCCTCAGGGAATTCTGATCTTTCCAATGATGTCTCTCTTGAGCTTACTCTTGCCTCAAAGTCTTGCTCATAATCATCAAAACTTCTTGTGATTTTGGACTAGCCCACATATATATGATCAACTTTTTTGACATTGATATGTTGATCACAAATTTCGCATAGTTATTGTGATTGTCGAATTAGGCTGATAATATTGGTTAAATTTTGCAAAATTGTGACCTTTACTTTGAGTTCCTCATCTCCAAATTCCAAAATAAGAATGATAATAATAACAACAATATATACGTTCGTTGTAGCTACAACTGTATATGTTGTCAATTTGTTAAACTTTAGGTAGAAGATTCGAATTCTATATTTATAATAGAATCAAATATGAAATTATTATAAGATAATAATCACTTGTTACGATGTAATTTTAGCCTTGGTATTTCTCCAAGTCCACTTCATGACCTTTAATATTTTTTTTTAAAAAAAAACCATTAGGATATTGAGGACTCACTAGTGGATTATGGCTTCCTGTAACAACAATGGTAATAACCACGTACTCTAATACCAAAATGAAGGAGAGAAATAGAAAAACGCTTAAGACCACTACTGATATTAAACACTACAACTAATAAAATAGATTCTATTTGTGAGCTTCAAATTATGAGACCAACTCTTTAATGGTATGTGTCACCAGTGTTCCATTAGCATTGATTTAAAAAAAAAATGTGGACTCTTAACGATCAGCGTCTTTGCATGTGAATTTGCGTTCATGGCACAGTAGAGAAATGTACACTTCTAGCCAGGAATTTTATACATATATGCCCACAGTATATAAATTTTGTGTGACTCATTAATTATATAACTGATCCCACGTTTTCAAAAATCTGTGATGAAATTTTGCGCAGTTCAAATGAAATTAGCCTTGTATTTAAAAAATGAGTTTAAATTTATGTGTTCGAATCATTTATTGATGAGTTTAAATTCATGAGTTTGAACCATTTATTTTTCTGTTCAAATTTATTTACTAAACATCTTGTAATATCGCTCTAGGTATGCAATATCTTGACTTCATTTCACTCCATTATTGTTCCTAAAAGCATGTATGCAATTATCTTTTTGCTCCATTATTTAAGGGATCTAAAATAGGATTAATTAGGAAACACGAGGACCTGCTGCGATCAATTATAGTGTAAACACGTGACAAATTCTCCATTTTTAGTGAGTTAATTTCACCACTTAATGATATGCTTATAATTCTATTATACGTTGATTCCTCTCATCTCTGTCGGTCAGCTGAGAATAATCAACATTGTTTATATACTAATCAATCATCAACCATTAAGAGACAACTTATGATAATGGTGATGATCAGCACAAATCTTTAGTGATATGCAACATAATTAAACAAAGTCAGAGTTTTATTTTTCTTGATTGGCCAGTTCGCTGGCTGAATCCCATGTCCGGATACGCTGGAATTTTCTCCAAGCTTATCGGCCGACACGTGTTCGATGGTCATAATTCAGCACAAAATATGGTACCAAGTGATCAGCTTTGTATTATTATTATTTTTTTATTATCGCCTTTTCCTTTGCTTTTTATAGAATAATATGTTGTTGCACTAATACTCCTAGCTTTTTTCAATTTCTTCATAAACTTCTTTTTTTGTTCCCCTTAAAATTTCTTTCTCTCTCTTTTCCCCAAATTTTCTTTTGTTCTTAATTTTAGCTGCTTGCAAATATAAACATGAGTAGTGCAAACACCAACTTTAATTATAATTTTTTGAACTAATTTTAAGTTGTTGTTGTTTTACTGACAAATTTATAAGCAGTGCTATTCCAATCTTAATTTCTTGACTACTAAATTTGTTATTTTTTTTGTTGACGAATATAACATCTTTTAATTTTTTGCCATAACACTACTTATGTTATATTAATTTGGATAAAGGTAGACCAAAAGAGGGAGAAATTATTAGAAGAGTGGGTCAAGTACGCAACTCTAATAATATGCATATGACGAGCACTATCATAAAATTGAAACGTATATATTTCTATAATCTTGAAGCGAGCTGCATACTGAAGTTTTGTAATACATATGCCAATTATGTGGTCGGTCAAATGAATAAGAAATGTTTCTTGATAAATGATATTAAATAGTATTCTAATTAAGAAACAGCGTAATAATATGTCAGTCAAGGATCTTGTTATTATCGCTAAAAAAAACTTGGATTTTTATTCAACAGTTTTTAACAAAAATTTTAATCACAAGATTTTATTGTGATTAATGTGTATTTAGTCACAAACTTTAGTTCAATTTTTATTGTGGCTAAAAGTTTTAGCCACAAGGTTTTTAGCCATGTAAACATTTCGTGACTAAAACCTCATGGTTAAAAATTTTAGTTATAATAAAAATTAAACTAAAATTTATAACTAATTACATACTAGTCATAATGTTTTATTGTGACTAAAAATTTTACTAAAATTATTATGATGAAAGTTTAGTTTTTTGTAGTGTATAATTTTAGAATCTTAAACCAAGTACTATATATTTCGGATTTGGAACTTCACCTCATGCGTGTGTCTATATATGTATATGTATTCTATATATACACACACACACAAATAGCGTTTTAATGGATGAGGATTTAGATAAGTACTTGATCACCAAAAAATAGCTCATAGATGGAAAGAATTATAGTAAGAGATTAGTTATACTTCGGCTGTGATAATTAAATGAATTCATGGTGATCGGAACATAATTTAATGTAATTTAATTTTTCTTACTATATATTTCATAGTTGCAGATGCTTTGAATTGATCTAGAACGTCTGAGCGTAGACCTTACATGCGTGTAACTGGACTCCACTGGAAGAAGAATATAATTAATAAATGGGAAGTTGCTGAAGTGGGAGCAGTTTGTATTCCAATATTAGACGCTAGCAATCACTAGGAATACAAAGCAAATTTATATATATAAATCGCCTAATTTTCTACATAGAAAGAGACAAGAACAGGAAAAGAAGAGATCTTTACAAGATATTACCACAGAAAATTCTACTATCTTTATAGAAGATATGCATTGATTTTACGTTGCGGTATGAATGCCAAAAACCGTAATTTGGCTTAATTAGCTTTCTAATTAGCCAGCTACAAGTATTCTGATAGACCTATCTCTGTCCACATTATACTAATCCTAATCAAATTAATGACCTATATCATCGATGGTGATGGCATGATGATAAGAAAATAATCTATTAGGACTCTCTATCATGATTCTTCTCCTTCACAACGAGGCCGTATTTCTCAATAGATTTGTCAAACATAGTTTGGCCTATTGTGCCTTGAGTTAACCAAATGCCGATAAAAACATGAGTCAAATTCCATGATGTTCTACTGGTGGTTTTAATATATTTTCTTAAGACACCAAAACGAAAACGAGAAGATACCATTGATTTACATTTTTATTAAGAAAAAAATGACATGAATATTATTGTACACATATATGAAACTAGAAAATGTCCCCTGATCCATATGTTACATGTATAAAATATTTGGTCCCTAAAATTCATTTGTCTTTCAAAAGAATAAGATGCTTATAATGAAATGAAGGGATAAGGGTATATATTGGTGGTACAAGGGACCCGTACAGAATAATTTTGAGTTGCCAGGTGTACACTGCAAGAGTAAGCCACTCAGACCAAACCAAACATTCATAACCAAACCAACGTAACTTTTTTCTTGCACTACGTTGGTGATCACGTGGCCATCCACATGGCTAATTCGCTATTTCCACATCTTATTCGTTTGCTTATGTGGACGGTTCCAGCTAATAAAAGTGCATCCACTAAATTTAATAGAATTACAGAAATTCCACGGTATTTAATTTCTTTGATTTAGAAAATGACACGTGGGTATTTTAACAAACTTAGAAATGACTTTGTAAAAATGATCTCCCTACTAGCTACTAGCTTCGCCAAATTGAAGGATTTTTCAACAAGATATATATACAATCACCTACTCCACCATATGATATATATACATATATGATTATATATTCTCTGCTTGACTTATAATAAATGTTTTGCTTCGCTAGATTATATGCAATCCGACAAAAATTATTTGGGTTTGATGAGGAGGAGGCAAGGAATTTAGTCATCTGGCTTTGAGTTTTATAACATATATTTTTAATTTTGTTGACCTCGCAAGACATAGTTAGTGCTTAGTGTTAAACTCCTGCCAATTCCAACTCTCACTTTTGAACAAAATATATTGACCAGTAAAATTGGTTGCCTCTAACTTGCCTTGGCTATATATAGAGGAGACGTTTATCAATGGAGGGCCAAGCAAACTAGTAGCTTGTTGATTTGCTAATTAATAATAATTAGAGCCATGATGGGTACGTACCAAAAGTTTGCTTGCATGGCTCTTCTCGCTTGGAGCATTGTTTGTGCTTTGAGTGAGGAAGTAGATGAAAGCGGTTATGGAAATCCAAACAGATGGACGTTTGATAATGAAAATGATGATGATGACTATTGTTCCTATAGAAGTTGGCGGAGTTGTGGGAGTTTTTTCCGCAAAGGAGGTAAGGGAGTGAGTCGTGCTAGAGGGTACGGTGCCGCAGGTGGCGGTGGCGGTGGAGGTGGTGGAGGTGGGGGGAGTGCGGGTGCCGGGTCAGGGCGTGGTGAAGGATATGGAGCTGGAGGTGGAATGGGAGGTAGTGGCAGTGGCGGTGGTGGAGGTGGCGGAGAAGGTGGAGGAAACGGTGGTGTTGGTGGAGGGTCTGGTCATGGGAGCGGGTTTGGAGCCGGCGTTGGTGTTGGTGTTGGGAGTGGCGCCGGTGGTGGTGGTGGCGGGGGAGAGGGTGGTGGTAGTGGTAGCAGTGTTGGTGGTTCAGGAGAAGGGTCCGGTCAAGGCAGTGGCTTTGGTGCAGGAGGTAGTCGTGAACGAGGTGGCGACGGCGGCGGCGGAGGTGGCGGTGGCGGAGAAGGAGGTGGTGAAGGTTCAAATGGAGGTTTTGGTGCTGGCGGGGGTGTAGGAGGTGGTGGAGGCGGAGAAGGAGGTGGTTCGAATGGAGGTCATGGTCACGGTAGTGGTTTTGGGGCTGGCGTCGGTACAAGCATTGGTGCTGGAGGAGGAGGCGGTGGTGGCAGTGGTGGTGGTTCAAGTGGAGGTTACGGTTATGGTAGTGGCTTCGGAGCAGGTTTCGGTTTTGGAGTAGGAGGTGGAGGTGGCGGAGGAGGAGGAGGTGGTGGTGGGGGAGGAGGAGAAGGAGAAGGATATGGTCATCGTGAGGGTAGTGGCTTCGGAATGGGAGGCGGTGGCGGTAAAGGAGAGGGGTTGGGAGGTGGTGGTGGGAAAGGTTATGGTGGTGGGAGTAATGGGATGGGCATGGGATTTGGAATGGGAATTGGAATTGGAATTGGCTTTGGAATGGGAAGTGGTACTACTGGATCTGATGACAATGTTACCAATGGGAAGCACCCTTAGGCCTTTAATTAGCCACGTTCGTCTATAGAAGCTTTTCTAAACATTCTCATCTTTTCACCTTTCTTGATGCGACCGTTGATTTGAGAAAACTGAAGAAGATGTAGTTTGTCCTGTTATATGTATTAATTGTGGCGATGGAGAGCTAGGAAAATGATATGTTCAATATTCATGATAAAAGAGAATTACCTAAATGTATTCATATTATGTTGAATTTATTCTTGTGATCAATTACGTTTGTTCCATATATCGATATCATCGTCCAATCAAGGAATTGAAATTGTTACTATTACAAAGATGTTTAAAAAGTACAGTTGGAATTAAAACTTTTGAACTAAAACTATGTAGCATATTAAAAATTTGTTTATTTTTTCTGATTATTGTATCATGCGAGAGTTTTCAACTATAGTAACTAAAAGTTTTGATTAGAACATATTTTCTCAGGTACCACGTATATTGAGTAATTATGAAATGGTGCACATGAGGAAACAATATCCTTCGATAATTCAATTAAAACTAGTTATTCATCATTCAAAAAAGAAACACACACACAAACTAAGACTGGCTAAAATAAGAAGTAATGAACATGATGATGTTGACTGTATTGACAATACACCCTTCTTCGAATAACATATAATTTCATTAAATTTATTGTGAGTGGGAAAAGGATGCAATGCAAGTAAAAACACGTGCACAAGTAGGCCTTACAAAAAAACAAATTAATACAATCGTGCATGACTGAATTAGTGATCCTATGAAATGATGTATAATAAATAATCAGCTAATTTATGGTGCATGCCACGTAATTCTGTTTGTTCATCCTTCTACTGAAGAAAGATTCTCAAGCTTACTTTTGACAAGACTTGCCATTTTTCTCGTTGGTTGTTGAGGGAAAATCTGGAAATAGATATATGCATGCATTTGATTTATGAGTTTCAACCACAACTTAAATATTATCTTATCCTATTTTTATCTCAAAAATTTAATAAAACATTTGGAACTTGATTTGACTCAATTGGCTTGAACTAGTAAATTCAAAACATGGTGACGTATGAGAGTTTATAGTAAAACAGTTTTTAATTTTTTTAACAATTATTGATTTAAACTAATTGTATGAACCAACTTGCGACATGCAAAATAAATTTGAACAAAAACTTTAGGCCAAACCCATAAACCAAATACATTAGTAATTAAACACGTTAAAAAGATATTGAAATCAAAATGACATTTTCCATGCGTCACAATAGAAAAAACAAAAAGGCGTATGTGTAGTCGCATATCATACCACTTGCAAGCAACTAATGTACCACTAACTATATCCAAATTCCAAACAATCAACGTTACATTTTAATTTAAAGGGTTAATGAGACAATTTGTCCAATTATGTTTATTGAATTAAAATATGACTCTAGTTTGTAAAAATTTTATATATGTCTCATAATGATATCATTAAAATTATTATTACGTAATTATATAGTACAATATATGATATCATTAAAATAATTACTATGTCATTAAGGACATTTTGAAGATATTTTGAATATTATATTAGATTTTAATTTCATAACAATAATTTAGTCATGTCTTATAATTTTTTCTAATTTAAATTCAGCATCAAAACCCACAAGATTTGATTTATAGAATGTTTATATAATATAAAAGAAAACAATTAAAATTTTGAAAAAAAAAGGAGAAAGAAGCAAATGGCAATATTTAATTTTAAGAATGATAAGGGAAATAGTAGATTTTTAAAACTTTTGAAGTAAATAACGCGTTTTAAAAATATTTGTAATAAATAATATAGTTATAATGTAAACAACTTATTTACTGTGTAAAGAAGAATTATTTACATGGTAAACAAATTATTTACAACACAAATTTATACATTATAAATATTTTTAAAACTTATTATTTACTACATTTAGTTTTGAGAAAGTGCAACTTATTATAATTTAAATTAATTTTTTAAGTAAACAGGGTTCAATTTGAAAAATACTACTTCTACGGCATTGTTTTTCAATCTTACTATTTCTACGAGAAAGTTTAAAACATTATAAAGACATAACTGATCATAAGTATTTTAGATTATGGATAGCCAAACAAGTATAATCTAAGGTTTTTTTTGTCTTTTTAGTTGGAAGAAGTTGCATGAATCAAAATAAAAAAATAAATGGTAAAAGAAAATTATAATAATAAAAAAGTTGTATCCTACCTAATTTACTCAATAAAGAGAATGGCATAGTATGATTCATGGGCCGAAGTTTTCGTACTGGATCATTTAGTTCTAGCCCAATAGCGGCCCATAACCTTCCCCTTGGCTTCCATACACAAAATCGTATACCATCGTCGCCACTTGCAGTTTTCTTTCTCCTCCTTTACCCTACCAATAACCAGCCTTCGCTAGAGTCCGTAGAGAAACCACCGAAACCCTAGAAAATGGCGGACGTAGTGCAGTACCGCCTTGAGCGCATGGTCAACGAGCTCGACGACCTCGAGCGTCTCGGCCTCTTCTCGCGCCGCGAGATCGCCGAGATAGTCAAGCAGCGGCGGAAGTTCGAGTACCGGCTCAAGCGTCCGAGTCCTCTGAAGCAGGATTACCTCGCCTACATCGACTACGAGACTCAGCTCGACTCGCTCCGCCGGCTCAGGAAGAAGTCTGTGGCTCGGGAGCTCAAGAAGCAGTGTGGTGCTGACGACAAGAAGAAGAAGAGGAAGAAGTCGGTTTCGGACTTTGCCGGCGTCGTGAGGATTGTTGAGATTTATAGGCTTGCGGTTATGCGATATAAGGGCGACATTGATCTCTGGTTTCGGTATCTTGAGTTTTGTAGACAACGAAGGCATGGCAGGATGAAGAAGGTAACTTTTCTTTTTGTTAATATTTCTTTTCTTGAAAACGGATGTAATGCAATAAGTATTGTGGTTTTAATTGATTTCTCTTTGAAAAGAGAAGCTCGTTTCAAGTGAAGCGCATCTAACTTGGCTAAGTGGAGCTTGATTTTGTTTTTGTTCTTTCAGTTCCTTAATGCTGAAATTTTTAAAAAGATAAACTTTTTTAGAGGAAGAATATTCTTTGTTTTAGTTTGGTTGCTGAGAAAATGACGAAAGGTGGGTAAAGTTCAAAAATTTAAAGGTTAAAGTTTAATGTTTTTGTTTTAATCCTACATTTTTTTCCTCTACCTGCGACATAATTCTAACAAATAGCCAAAATGTTTACGTAGTGATTAGCAAAGCTTAAGAATTTGAAGCTCATTCTGGTTTGTGAAAAAGAGATGAGAAATACGTCTAAAACACTGTAGGTGTTATAAATTGTATACACTATTCTTAGGTTTATTTTTCTAATTAGTGGGACTTTAGGGATTTGTTTATTCTGATCATTTCATGTTTTAATTTGGGAGGTTTCCACAATCAGCCAAAAATTGTTAATTTAGGTGAAATGCATCTTGGTTGTGCCTTCTCTTAGATCCTAAGTAATATAGTGATCAACAAAACTGAAGAATTTAAAGTTTTTTTGGTTTGCTGGAAGAAAGTTGAGAGAACAAGACGGAGAATATTTATCCACTAGGTTTATCGGATTTGCTTCTTTTTTAAAAAAAAAAAAATTGGCATGACTGTACGGTGATCTTATTTATTTATTTATTTTTCCCAATGTACTTATTTCCTATTTAATTTTGCAGGTCCTGGCTCAGGCTATCAGGTTTCACCCAAAGGTCCCAGGACTTTGGATTTATGCTGCTGCTTGGGAATTTGATCATAACTTAAATGTTGCAGCTGCTCGTGCTCTAATGCAGAGTGGGTTGAGAGTTTGTCCTACTTCAGAAGACCTCTGGATAGAGTATCTGCGCATGGAACTCACTTACCTTAACAAGTTGAAGGCTCGAAAGGTTGCTCTTGGAGAGGATGAAGGGACTCTGACCCGTGATCAAAGAGTTGCCAAGGAGAAACAATGGAGAGAAGAAAATGAAGATTTATTTATGCCCCTTAATGATGAAAAAGAAAATAATGAGGCAAATGAGGAAAATAAGGAGAAAACGGCAAAAGTAGATTTGTTCCGAAAGCAAGGGTTAAATGTTTTGAGAACCATATATGCTGGAGCAATTGAAGCTATTCCTTCTAGTCTCGATCTAAGAAAGAGATTTTTTGAGATATTGGAGGCGGTAGACTTGGCTCACTCAGAAGAAATGCGAGAACAACTACTAAGCGAGATGAAGAGAGATTTTTCAACTGAACCAGAGTATTGGGACTGGCTTGCTAGACTTGAATTTGATCCTGAAAGTGCAGAGGCAATGAGTGAAGAACTCATGCTTTCTCGAACACAAAAAGCGGTTCAGGTACAAATCTGCATTAACTTTATTTTTAATTATCAATTCAAAGAATTCTTCTCACAAAGGTTTAGTATTGTTCTCTTGTTTGGATTTCGAACAAGAGAACAATATCAGTGTATGGTATCCTTGCAATCATTCGAGCGAGATCTTCTACTTGCCGTATATCAGTATATGAAACTGAAGTAGACTCAGGTGGATAGTCTAAATGTCTTTGTATTTTGTCTCTGTAATCCTTTGACAAATAATCTTAAATTTTGTCATGAGTAGGTATATGAAGAGGCTCTTAAAGTTGTTCCTTCAGCCAAAGTGGTGAATCTTTATACGAAGTTTTTGATGGGTGCTATTGTTTCCGGGAAAGGAGAACAAGAAATTTCGGGCCTATCTGGTCAATTTACAACTTTAATAGCAAATCTTTTTAAGGTGTTTGAGAAGGCTGAAACAATTGGGTGTATTACTGAGGATCTTGCCTGCCAGCATATTTCATTTTATTTGCAGTTGGGAAGAGTGGACGAAGCAAGGAAACTGGCAGAAAAGCTTTGCCGTGAGAAGTTTTTGGAATCAACGAGGTTATGGCTATTAAAGGCTTCGCTAGAAATTAGACATGTTACAAGGGATTCTGTCTCTCCAAGTAAAGCTGACCTTCTATCCATCTATGGACTCATAAAGGATGTTTTGACAAATGCCTCCATCTCAAAAGCTGAAAGCTTGTGGCTCATGGTATGTGACGTATACTTTCTTTGTCCACTTATTTTAATTGCGATCCAACTAATTTGTATTTGTTACCAGTATTCTTTTGTTTTTGTGATTACCTTTAAACTCAGTGATACGCCATATACGTGATGGCAAATAAAGTTATTAACTTTTGAAAGATGCCAGATACAGCCTCCAACAGTTTCCTTTCGCTGGTTATGTACTTAATTACTCATCGTTCTATAGAAGCTTTAGGTTTCACTAACGGGCATTTTCAGAATCTGGAATGTATATAACACTAACTTCTTATATGCTGCTATTTCTTCCAAGTTTTTAGAAACTGCTAAAATGGCTGAAGATTTAAGCATATGATACTTCTTTTTTCAGGCACTCAAATTGTTTTCAAATCAAAAGGAATATTTTGACAAGCTGGCTGAGATTGCTATCATAGCATTAGCTAAAGATAAAGGCAGTGACGATGGGTTCTCCCTCTCGGCTGCTATCGTGAATTTTGTCTTCCAAAAAGATGGAATTCAAAAGGCAAGAGACATGTACAAGCGGTATGTCGTGAAATGCAAACTAGTAATAATTTATTCTTTTTTTTTGGGTGAAGACTTGTTCGTCTTCATAAGCACTTTGCACTTAGTAACCTTGTGGCTCCATAAACCAAAAGCAATAGTTTAGCGCCGAGTTTATGTTCTTGGTCAAAATTTTAGCTTATATCTTGCTGTTGTTGCAGATTTCTTGCTTTACCCCGTCCAGGGCTTGCTATGTACAGAAATTGCATCGAGTTGGAAACAAACCTAGCATCAATTGGTGATAAAGATGGGCTAGTAAATTCACGGAAGCTATACGAATCTGCACTTGCAACTTACGGCCAAAATGTGAGCTTATGGCAAAATTACCATCGACTGGAAACAAAGGTGAGCTTTCCTGTGCTTTAATTATTGAAGCAAATGCGTGACGGTGGCAATGCCATTTTGTATAATTTGGAATTTGGTTTGTAATTAGGATATCTTCCTCGTCACTTGTTGGCTCTACTTGTTTAAATAAGCACCTTTAATCTATAATGTTGGCACGTTGTTATTTCATTCTCCATGAAGAAAAGCCAAAAGTTCGTTATGTTTTCTGTTACCTGAAAATTTACGTTGATTCGTTTTAGTAAGGCTAATCTAAACGACCTTTTTGTAATTTGACATTCCATTCGATGCCTGAGTATATTTTATGTGGCACTTACACAAGGATTTTGTATCGTTTGCAGATGGGAACATCCGAAACAGCAAGCGCTGTCTATTGGCGTGCTAGAAAGATTTTAAAGGACGCTGCTGCTCTCATTACTCCTGACATGTGAAAGTGAAATTTCGTTGTACATTCAATCCAATTTTGACCTTTTTCAATATTTATTAATATTTAATATTACTATAGTTGGACTGCAAACAAAAAAAGAGTTGTAACGCCAGTTGCATGCTACTGATATCAACCTTTTTTTTTTCCCTCTTTTTTTGGCAACTTTCGACTTCAAATCATATGGACAACTACTAAGTTTACATAGCTTATAAAATGAAGATTAATGGTCTAAACATAAAAATTTTCAAATGTGTAAGCATATACTGTAGCATTTTCCACTTCTACTTTTTTGTTTTTTGAAACCCCCTTTTTCTTCCCTGCTGCGGTGCACTGGGAAACCAGTACCAAAGCAAAATAGATTTTCGTTGTTGTGCTGGCGCTATACTCTCGGCCACTGTGGACTCACCACCTGCATATGCAAACAATTTATTAAGTACAGAGCCAATGCAACCTAAATTTACCATGATCAAAATAAGAAACAACAATTTCCTTTTTCGGAGCCTATATTCCAGTCTTGGAGAGTCAACAACTAACCTCAAGTGTGCTAAACACTAATTGCATTCGACTAGCAACAAGTGATGGCTCCTCAGCTCGTCCCACTACTGCCATTTGCTCTAGTTGAAGAGTCTTCACTGGAAGCCTGCAGACCAGACACCGAAAAATACAAATGTCTATTACAGCCTCATTTAGGAGATCCTACTTTCAAAACAGACTCCAATTTAGAGTGAGAAAGCCAGGTAGGAAGGTGATACTGAAAGAGTTTTCTAAAATGAAAGTTTCAAGTCAATTGCTTCAGATATCTGGAGAAGCCTGAATCATAACATTACACATTGCAAACAGAAAGCACACACAAATAATGTCATATCAGTTTTCATCAACCAAGGATCCTGCACAGCTAGTGCTACAAGAAAGAAATGGAACACGCTGGAAGCATCCTTACCATGCCATTCCCCGCACGTAATATGCATTTGCTATGAGAGCACAAAAGCCCTTCCACTGAAGCCTTACTTCATCCGACACTGGAGGAGTTGATGACCACCTAACTACAGTCGGTTGTGGAGTACACAATATTGTGATGAATATAATGCTCAACCACAAAATGCACTCATCAACCTGCAACACAAGAAAGAATGAAAGAGAAAAAGGGGTTTCACTTGTTTAGTCATTCAGTAAATTTCATAGGTAAACCAGCTCATCACATCTGCATTCTAGGATAACACTACTACACTACGAAATGAAATTTCAAACGGTAACAAAGATGAACCCGTTGCTTCAAATGAAGTAGGCTAAGAACAAGGCTTTTCTGAATAAGACAAGTCAAAAATCACCCCTTCACAGCTATGTTTAATTTTACACCAGGAAATTTTGTAGATGAATACAATGGCATGTTTCTAACTTTCTAATGCAACCATGATAAGTAGTTTTGTTTTCCTTTCAAAAAGAAAATAGATAATTTTGCCTTCACATAATGGATTAATTTGAGAAAGGCGTGCCTCACCTCCTCTGATGAAATTTTGGACTTCAAACTGGTTTTTCCGCCATAACTCTGCATTGCCTCAATTTCAATGCCGGATTCTGTCATATCAGCAAGTTCTTTCCTTAAGCCTTCATCAGTGCATCCCAGTGCATAAGCATTCACCCCGGCACTAATAAACTCCTGATTAACCAAAAATGTTATTCAAGAAATACAATTAAGCAAACCTAACAAAACAACAGATCAATTGTCTTAATTTTTTTCAAAAAAATAAAGAAAATAACCATAGCAGGATAAGGAACCTCAATATGATGAAAAAAAAAATGGAATCGTTTTGATGTTTAAAAAGCCTTTCTTTGTTTCAAAAACTAACAAAAAAAAGAGGTCATTTGACTAAAATTTTTTTTCCCAAAAAGTAATTTTTACAAATACCTCTTTTATGACAATTGAACTTTTAGGTATAATATACTGGTTGTTTGATTGAGTGGTAGGAACCGTGGTAACTCAGTTATAAACTGTATAAAATTCTCACATGTTATAATAATAATAAAAAAAAATTACTACTGTGTAAAGCCTCACATGCTACAGTAAAAGTGATTCTAACCAACGGTTCCCACTACTCTTCCAAACACCCTTATAACCTGTCTTCTTTATATACCTATATAGCGTTGACCTGCCCTACTAGGCTATTATAAAACTCTCCAAAAGGTCATAAAGTTTTAATCTGAATATGAAATAAAATTTGAATTTGTGTTTGGAGAGACAATGAAAATAATTTTTGATTTATTAACGAATCTAATAAAATCTTAATGTTAACCGTCTTAAGAAATATGTAATATGAATTTTAATTTATTCATCTCTTTACTATAAACATAATGAAAAAAGAATCATCTCAATTGGATATCAAATGAAGAAGTTATGATTTTTTTCCCTCAAATATAGGAGAGAGAATTCCAGTTTTTTACTGGAACAAAAATATTTGAGTATCAAAAGTTTAGGGGGAGTAGAACTCGAAAAACTTAGATTTTTAATACTAAAAGGATTTAGAATTTAGAAGAAATAAACACGTATCTAAAAGATTCTTGATATTTAAATCTAAATTTGAATCCATTGAATACCAAGAGTACTCAAAACGAACAACCCCTTAGTCATTGCAACATTGAAATAATTGACATGATGGTTAGAACCATTGGTTAGAATTGTTTTTATTATCGCATATAAGAGCTTGAAACCATAGCATTTTTTTTATTTTTACTGTAATATATGAAAGCTTTACATTATTTATAACTGAGAAGTTAGTTTAAACTGCCCTTTCTAAATAGCCTTGTCCGGAGAGAATGGTTCCACTATAAAAATTGCCCCTTAACAAGCTTTGGAAAAAAAAAAGGCACATCTGTGGTAGAGGCTACAACGTACTTGAGACGCCCTATCAATAGTGCTCCGTCCAACGACTATTTATATTTTGTTTGAAAGAATGGTGGGAACCGTTGGTTAGAACCATTTTTATTATAGCATATGAGAGCTCTATATTGTAGCAATTTTTTTATTGTTAATGTAACATGTGAGAGTTTTATACTATTTATAATTTAGTTTGTGGTGAGAAGGTGAAAATTGTTGCCACACAGCTGTTAGACTTTGGTGTGGGAAATGAACGGTTGGGACTTAGACTGGGAATGAGTTGGGTTTCACCAAACCGTAGCCTTATGCCAAGTCATGAGCTTATTTTTGTCTTTTAGCTGAATTAGTAGAATTAATTCCCACCAATTGATTTCCCTCTGAGCTAATCAAAATTCATAGAACTCTTTAAAAAAAATGAAAACGCAACAATATGTCGAACTCAATGCACAAACATGATCTTAAAACTGCCAAACGTTTTCCAACGCTTTCTCACAGACGAAACACTCAATTTGCATCGACGATGCAAATCATAATTGCAAGCGGAGAACGAAATCAAAGACGCAAACCGACAGCAGATCAGGGTAAAAGAATCATTGGCACGGGATCTCTGCTGCCGGCGGTATTAATCCTAAGAACACTGCCGCGGAGACGGCGGAGGCATCGTCGGAAAAGCAGAAGGAGATCGCAACTACGTTTCTTTTCTTCTTCTTTTTTAATAAGAAAAAAAATTGCCCAAACACTGTACTTCTTCTTCTCAATTTCTTTTTTAGCTTTTTTAAGACTTGAAATTTGGCCCCTTTTTTGGTGTAATTGAAAAAGGAATTGATGCTTGTGAAGCTTGAGATCTTATGCTTTAAATGATCTGGTATTAGATTTAGTACCTCTCTCAATGCTTAAACGCCATAACTACCCATTTTTCATTGTTTCATGATTTCTAAGTTTTTCTCCTTTTTTTTAATGGAAGAATTTCTAAGGATTTGACATGTCATGTTCTGAAAAAATATTTGATTAGTAGGATTTTTTCTTGATTTAATACGGTTAGGTTCATGAAAGCTTTTGTGTACCATCGCTATCAGAGATCGCCACATTCAATCATTGTGGTACAAAAATATGCACTACACATGGTGTCCCTTAAGCGGTAACTAGCGCAAAGCCTCCCAAAAAACAGTACACTATTTTTTCTTTGGTAGAATGCTCTACCCAAAAAAATGTACAATATGTTGACCATATTGAGAGTATTGCTTTGGTATATCATACTGTTTGAGATTTTGATGCTCACATTCACTAAACATGGAATTTAAATTATATTACAGATGCAGTCATGTGTAAGCATTTCGATGAAGTTGTGATCTTCCTTGTGAGTCTGGTCGAGGAAGATGGATGGATGGATCATCATCGTTTAAGAGGAGTTGTGATAATCGTGGGAAGATTGACGAAAATATACACACAAATCCCACATTCGCTAGACATGTTGAGAATAAGCTTAAGAAGATTGACACTACTTGCCTTTATAAGTTAATCTTTTAAGATGAATTCGCAAAAGAGGTATACATCAAACACTCTTTTTTGATAATAAGACCCAAATCATCAAAATAGGAAGGGGAAAGAAATTGGCCATTTATCTTACAATTATTCGGGCATTAAGTTGTTACATGTCCACATTTATCTCCACAACCTAACAAAAAAAAAGTCCCTCTTTTTGAAAAAAGATTTACCCTATGTGCCCTATGTGTGGCATCTTAGTTTCAATAATGATTCTAACTAACAAGCGAGTAAAGCTTTCAGTAGCAACAAGAAAAAAATAAAAAATTATTACAATATAAAACTTTTATATGTTTTAGTTTTCAAACCAACACTTTCAGCTTCAACCACTCTCCTAAGTATCCTGTAAGTGTTTAAAAGTTTTACTTGGGAAGAGGCCTCTTTCAGTCTTTTCGTTCTCTTTAATAAAGAGACATAAGCACAAAATAGATCTCTTCTGTATCATGGGCCTACTAGTTTGGTGGGTAAATCTTAAAATTCTAGTACCAAACTTCTAACTCCAAGTACATTTGGGACATACACACCCACCAAAGCCCAAGTCCATTCCTTCTGGTTCTACCCTTTACAAAGATATCTCACCTAATTTGGCGGTACGTCAGATCACCTGACTGATGCTCCACCGAACTGAACCGTAGACCCCACTTCTGACTTTGAGCCCAAAAGATCTTTGAAGTTTTCAGCCGTTGGATGAGATGAGTACACAGGGGAAGGAAGCGTATGTGAGAAACACCTAAACAGAAGAGAAAAAAGGATTGGATTGGGTACTTGTCCGGTAGTGCCACCACCACTCACTTACGATGGGTTTTCTATTAGGAAGAGGAACCCTCGTCCACCCACCACGCCACTGACCTCACCAACCCATCTTTCTCTCTCCAAAAATATTTTTTTATTTCCTTTTATGCTCACAATTACAACATATATTCGAACATTATCTCTCTCTTTCTCTCTCTGCCATTGCCCGCATCCCATAATACAACAGCAGTCACATATATATATAAAAGGGCAATCTCTCTTTTACTCCGTCTGGTGCGTGAGATGCTCATTTGGGCTCTCAGATTTGCTTTCTTCTGATAGAACACCTACACAACCCATTAACCTCGGCAAGCGTTTTCTCTCTCTCTCGCTCTCTCTCTCTTCCCAAAGCAATTCGCTTGTTTAGCATCTTTTCTCCAATGTCACGTCTGTAGGAAAAAGTTTTAGGATTTTGAGATCTGGGTGATTCTGTTTTGGAAAACATGACAGGGATCTAGATAGCTTTTAGCTTATTGATGTTCAATTCTTTTACAGCGTTCTCTTTTCTTCTTATTGGAAAATATGTATATAAGCCTCTGTTGGATGCAAATATTTATATAATGATGCATACGTATGAAGTTTTTTATTGTATATTTGATTTTCCAATGCCAAATTTTGGATCTTTCCTATATTTTGTGAAGTGGGCTACTGCCTTTTAATGGTGTTTGCTTGAAACTTGTAACATATTCTTGAAGACAGTGAGATGAAATTATTTGAGAAGAGCACTTGAGCCTTTTAATGGTGTTTTGGTGATTCAACGGCACCGAGTAGTCTGTATTGAGTTTCTGCACCGACTCAATTTTCCACTTGATATAGAATAAAAGTACCCTTTTGGAGCTTTAAGCAAAATTTACTTGGATTCCTTAGCGGCTTATTTCTCTGTACATTCTTTTTCTTTCATGTTGATTTATAGTTTAGGGCGAGTGATTCTAATTTTCTGAGAAAATCTTACAATTATCATTCTTTTTACCAATCAAGCATGTAACTTCAAGTGCTATTTGAATTCAATATTCAATCTTGCTTGTATTTATGTTAAGTTCTAATTGTGCTATGGATTTGTCATTTATGGCTGCTTGTTTGATTTTGTTGATTAGGAATTTTTCGCTTAGAAAATGAGAGGGAGTTTATGGCAGCTCGGGCAATCAATCACCCGCCGTCTTGCGCAGGCTGACAAGAAGGCTGTAGCTCGTAGATATTTTGCTTCTGACGCTGGGCTGAAAAAGACAGTTCTCTACGACTTTCATGTCGCCAATGGCGGGAAGATGGTGCCATTTGCTGGGTGGAGCATGCCTATTCAGTACAAAGATTCAATTATGGACTCCACCGTTAACTGTAGAGAGAATGGTGGTCTGTTTGATGTGTCCCACATGTGTGGACTGAGCCTCAAGGGGAAAGACAGTGTTCCTTTCCTTGAAAAGCTTGTCATTGCTGATGTTGCGGGGCTTGCCCACGGAACTGGGACGCTAACTGTTTTCACAAATGAGAAGGGTGGAGCAATTGATGACTCGGTGATCACCAAGGTTAAGGATGACCATATATACCTGGTGGTGAATGCTGGTTGTAGGGATAAGGATTTGGCTCATATTGAGGAGCACATGAAGGCATTCAAAGCTAAAGGTGGGGATGTCTCATGGCACATCCATGATGAGAGATCTCTTTTAGCTCTTCAGGTTTATCCCTTGATTTCATCTTATTTTTTTGTCCAATTATAGTAAATTTTGTTTTTCTCCGTTTTCTCGTCAATTTAAGGATGTCTGTTGGCTACAGATTGTACTTCAAATGATCTGTTGTAGTATCATCAAATTGTTGAATTCAAGTAGTTTGGATTAGAACTCAATCTCCTTTGGAAGAATGCATTGCTTTCATGTGATTCTTTCCCATAACCTTTTACTTTTCAAATGCTTTTTTTTTTTTGGGAGTGCATTTGCTTTTGTTTGCATTAAACAGATTTATATGCATGTGTGTTGCAGAAATACTAGTTTAAAATAATTTACCACGTCTGTCAGATTGTTCATCAGGGACAACCAATTTTTTCAACTTTTCTGATATGAACTCCATCATCTAGAATTTAATAGGGCTTCATTTTGTGCTCATTTTTTTCAATGCTAAATTAACGTCCCTTATTTTAAGTTGGTAGCATCCTTCAAGACTTCATTGATTTCTTATGTGAAGGGTCCACTAGCTGCCCCAACTCTTCAACACTTGACGAAAGAGGATCTGGGAAAGATATACTTTGGACATTTCCGGGTATTGGATATCAATGGGGCAACCTGCTTTCTCACAAGAACAGGGTATGTTTCCCTTTTAGCATCATTCTAGGCTAGAATTTGCAATTTACCTCAAAATGGTCATTGAGAGTGTGTAACTTCCAACGTTGCTACTCGATCTTCTGCTGAGGAAACATGATTTGTATCACCAGTGTCCTGGCAAATACTATGAATTATCTACTTGTTTCACTCTCTCTTTCTTTCCCCACATGCTTTTTTTAAGAGATTTATATCCTTTCGTAAAATACTATAAGATTTTTGCCCTCGTTCTCTCCCACCATATATCAACTCAAGAAGGGCAAATTCTAAGAGGACACAGCTAAAAAAGTGAGTTAAAGGGTGAAGATCCCGTAATTTTTTCTCTGTTTTACTAATGCCTAGATTGTCATTGGCAGATTAAACTATGTAGTGATGATTTTCTATGGTGATAACTGAACAAATCATTTAGAGACTTTAATTAGGACTTTGTGTTTGGTTTCTCATTTTCTGGTAGTTTCTGATTGCCAATCTTACCAATTATTTTACCTTAAAGATTTTCATAATTTCATTGCTCTTTCCTTTCTACCGGGCTGTTTTTAGGTATACCGGTGAAGATGGATTTGAAATTTCTGTTCCTTCCGAGAATGCAGTGGATCTTGCCAAAGCAATCTTGGAAAAATCCGAGGGAAAGGTGAGACTGACCGGATTGGGTGCCCGAGACAGCCTGCGACTTGAAGCTGGATTGTGCTTATATGGCAATGACATGGAGCAACACACAACACCAGTGGAAGCTGGGCTTACATGGGCCATAGGGAAGAGAAGAAGGGCAGAAGGCGGCTTCCTAGGCGCTGATGTGATCCTCAAACAACTTGCAGATGGTCCATCGATCAGGCGTGTTGGGTTCATCTCTTCAGGACCACCTGCAAGAAGCCACAGTGAGATTCAGGATGAGAAAGGTCAAAACCTCGGAGAAATCACCAGTGGAGGATTTAGCCCCTGCATCAAGAAGAACATAGCAATGGGGTATGTGAAATCCGGGTCCCACAAGTCGGGGACCAAAGTCAAGATTGTGGTTCGAGGAAAGGCATATGATGGGGTTGTCACCAAAATGCCATTTGTACCTGCAAAATACTACAAGCCATCCTAAATCAAGCGCAGCTTTTTGGATCAAGAATAATCTAATTGGTTTATCTTGGACACCTTTTTGATATAAAAACCTCAACTACTGCAGTCAATGCTAATTTGAATTCTCTGTTCTCCACGTTCAGATTGGAATGAAATATGTTTCTTTTCTTGACTCGCCTTGTTTATGTTTCATCAGTACCAATAATAAATGCTTGGATCATATATAGAGTTCAAACTTCCTATACAAAGGTGAGCGGGACAGAAATTAATGTGTAAGTATTCAGAGATGCAGTTTTGAGAGTTTCAGCCACTCCAATGGCCAAGTTTGTCTTCTTTAGACTATTGAGTTCAGAAATACCAGATTCAACCTTAAAAAAAATAGTAAATAAAGAAGAAGATGTCTATTTAGAGTAGCGAGAAGCGTCTCCCGTAGGCACCAAATCTAGAGAGCTAAATGAGCTAGCCCTGCAAGAATGGACAGAGACAAATGAGGTGTGCGCGTGTCCTCACATCCTCGGCCCAATGAAAATTATAGGAATCTCTCCAGCTGAAATCACTAAGACCACCATGAGATGACAAAAGGATCCTAATCTTTGGGCCTTCATCGTCTAATAGGTCATGAAATTTAAAAGTCTGTCCGAAGATATATAGTCAATGTCACTACATGGTTAGGTGAATTTTTGCTCGGCAATACTCGAATCTATGATTTAGTAAAAAAAACAAAACCCCAAGTACGACCTCCTTTGTCACCCTACTAACAACATCGGTGGTTGTTCCTCTCTTGTTGTCGGTTATGAAATCATGCTTATTGAAACAAATTATACTTGAAAAAAATTAGCATATTTTAACAAGTTATAACAAATAGTATTTGTTTTCGTTACACACATAGAAACAATTTCTTTATTTTGCCTTTCTTTTTTTTTTAAAAAAAAATGCCACTGCCTTTCTAGGAATTTACCCCTTTTCTGTCAATGGAGAACGTGTCATATTCAAGGAGCTTGGGGAAGTTACAAGGCTAAGGTTGACGTCAACATTTGAAATGCCAATATGCGTCTAATTCAAAATATCTTGAGCATCATATGGATTACTTTCATAACTTTCAACTCCACAAATTGAACCAATGAAAATAAGACTTGCAAAAAACCACAAAGTTTGGTGCCTGCCAACTATCAACTGTTAAATTCTTACATATTGTTACTAGAAATGGGGTTTTAATGAGAGAAATTGATTTTCATAATAAAATAGCTTAATCTCATTGAGGAGTTCCAACCAGTTGGTGTTGGTCATGATATATTCATTGGCTAAAGTAACTTATACGTTAAATAATAATTGTAAAAAAAAAGACTTGTTGAGTTAATTTTTCCATTATAGGAAAATCCAATTTGAAGTTGGAAAAAAAAAATCCAATTTGTAGTTATCAATAATAAAAGGTATTTTTTTTGGTAAAAACCTTTATCGGTGGTATATATTTTAAAGCCGTAAGATTTATTCAAAATTGTTATTATTATTATTATTTAAATTTGACAGCTAATAAATAAATAACTTTGATGGATGTTTTGTTTTGATTCCTACCCTAATAACAAAGTAAAACCATGATTATCTTGACCGAAAAATTTTTACCTGATCTAATATATATATATATATATATATATATATATATATTAGATTGATATTGTTAGTGATCCAACTTAAACCTGTGTCCAAATCCAACACCAACATAAAATATTTAGACCATAGCACGAAAGTCAAAAGACCACCGTTTCATATTAGACTGCTTGAGAATTATTGAGACCATGTCAATATGATATTTGGTCCAACGTTGCATCAAGAAATTTCTCTTTCAATCAGCACATTATTGATACGAATAGTTGGGAAATTTGAATGTTAACACAGATTTTCAAATTTGTGTAGCAAGAAAAGCTGAAGACCATTATCTATAAAAGAATCTCCACAACGTCATCCATGATATACAGTAAACAACCGACAAAATTTGGACGTGCTTTTTTAAAAAATAAAAAAATAACGTTAGACGTGTTATTTTCTTAAAAAAGCTGTCTTGGAAACTTTAAGGATGACGTTAATTCTATATCATATGTTTGCCAATTGTGTGAATTAAAGAAAAAATATATACACAATCCAAAATGATTGTTGTTATATGGGACTTGTATGGGATTCCTTGGTCTTTGAAAAGGGTGTCTAAATTCGAAAAATATTGGTTTCTTTTTTTCATAGACAAGTGGACAAAACGAGATTTGTTTTATTAAAAATGCTAATATTGTAAAATATACAAATAAGTTCACTTTTAATTACGTCAACCCAAAAGAATAAGGTTTAAGTGATGTTTGATTCATTAATTTAAATTGAAAAAACTTCAGTTTGAATTGATTTTGTTACAATATTTTTTCTTAAAGAATTTGAATTGGTTAGCAATCCAAACGTCTTATCAATTTAACTCTATACAAAAGGGGAAAAAAGAACAAGGAGAGTGTAGGTTTGGGTGTAATGCATTGGGTGCCGGAGTATATTTGATGTTGTTATAGTCATTTTTTTTTCTATACAATAAGGTAAGATTTGTTTGAGATAGCTTGTATTTTTATTTTTAAGCAGTGGAATAAGAAAAGCATAAGCTAATTGACTTTTTAATTAATCAGCGTTTTTATAGTGTATGAAAAAGTGTTTTTTCTTTTTATTTCATAAGCTAGATGGCTGGCTTTTTAATTAATTAGTGGTTATATGGTGCATGAAAAAGTATTTTTTTATTTCAAAAAAGATTTTGAATCTATTTGGTTATAAGTCAAAAGCTCTTATTGGCATAAAAGGTAGTGTAATTCAAGGATATAAATGGAACTCTAAATTTGTTGTTGTTAAATAAAAAATAAAAATGTAAATAAAAAAGCTTTTTATAATTACTTTTGGCATGCTTTCTCTTATAAATATCTTTAAAAGCCAAAAATTCATCGTAATTGATCATCTAAACAACTCCAAAAATGCTTATAAGCCAAAAAAATAACTTTAAAAAAGCGATTCCAAACAGGCTCGTAGTTGTTTTAGTTCTTTCAATGCTGTTGACATGAAGTTTTGAATTCCATTAAACAAATTTCACTGCCATCCATGCTTCGATTTTCATTTCAAAATATGAAACAAAACTTGGACCTAATACCAAACGAGAAATTCAATTTTGTGACGAAAATTAATGTCACGTCCCAGAGTACGGGATGTGATGTGGCGGTTTATTTAAATTAATTAAAGGAGAATTTAATTAAAAACCAATGGTTTAAGGATCAAATTAAGTGAGAAATAAGAAGATTTCAACCACGTTTTACAAAAGAATTTATAAATATTAAGCAAATAATAAAAATTAATAAAGAACGGCGAGTATGGGTTCCAAAATCCACAACTTGTGCACACACATGGTTATGACAATATCATAAATACAATCACAGTCCAAATACAAAATAAAGTTAAGTCTTACATGCATTGATTAAATAATACAAAATATAAATCAATCCTCCTATTGCTCCTGAGTTCGGTCCGAAGAATCCTCTCCAAACCTAAATAGAAATCCACCTAGAGGGGGGAAATTTAAAACAAATAAAACGTGAGCGAAAGGCTCAGTAGGACTATGTTTTATAAATAATTTAATTTAAAGAAACATGTCATTATTTAGGAGTCATTTAAAAGAAACCTTAAATAAATAAATAAATAAAAGAATAAATTTAAGTAAAGCCGTTATTACCCAGAACAGTTTACTTGGACAACCAGAAATATCAGTTTCTTTTTCCTAGGCAAACCATAGTATCACCACCTGTCACGCCCCGAAGTACGGGAGGTGACGTGGCGGAATATTTAGATTAATTAAAAGAGAATTTAATTAAAAATCGAGAGTTTGAGAATCAAATTAAATAAAAATTAAGAAGATTTTCCACCACATTTTATAAAAGAATTTATAAATATTAAGCAGGTAATAAAAATTAAATAAAAACCGCGAATATGGGTTCCACAACCCACAACTTGTGCACACACATGGTTCTGACAATATCATAAATACAATTACAGTCCAAGTACAAATATAGTTAAGTCTTACATGCCTTGATTAAATAATACAGAATGTAAATAAACTCTCATATTGCTCCTGAGTTCGGTCCGAAGAATCTTCTCCAAACCTAAATGGGAAACCACCTAGAAGGGGGGAAAATTTAAAACAATAAAACGTGAGCGAAAGGCTCAGTAGGACTATGTTTTATAAAATAGTTTAATGCAAAGAAACATAGCATCATTAGAAGTTATTCAAAGGAAACTTAAATAAATAAATAATTTGAGTAGAACCGTTCTGTCACAGAACAGTCTACTCGTCAAATCAAAACACCAATTTACTTTTACCTAGGCAAACCATGATATCACCACCGTAGTGGCCCAGCTGGGTTTCGGGACCTGCCCCCAAGGTCGATCGCTACACGACCCGATCTCTGATATGGCATCATGCCCATGTGTTTATTATCATTATCATTCAAAACCCAATTACCGAGTGTTGTCAATTACATTTATTATGAAATTCATTTCAGGTCACGGTATATTAAAATATAACCGATAAAACCATTTTCAAACAACCGTTGAAAACATTTTGATAGAAATCATTTTCAAAGCCAAATCATTTCAAAACCAGGCTACCAAAGAAATAGGATAGAAGTCCTACCTCAATACTCGTGCCGGTGCCCCACACCGCAATCCCGGTCCGCTATACGTTAGCTCCACGGAACCACGAACGATCCTAGATACAAACTAAGTCGATCAATATCTAGTTCGAGACATTCTATGTTACGGAACCATTTCATGATGTCCTAGTGTGCCATTTGTACCTTTAAAATCATCCTATAAGGTTGGGATTTAAATCAGGGTTCAAAACAGTAAAAACGGGTAAAAATCATAAAAATTTCCATGCCTCGGTCGGCCTGCCGGACGCCCTGCTTCGGCCTGCCGAACTACACAATTCGGCCTGCCGGAAGCAAGGTTCGGCCTGCCGAACATTTCCCCAGATTCGGCCTGCCGGTCGGAAGAACACCGGCCTGCCAATCATCACTTCGGCCTGCCGAACACACAGTTCGGCCTGCCAAACTAGGAAAATCCAGAAATCCCAGCCACGGGTTTCTCGATCCCCAAAATCCAAATCTTGTTTCCAACCTGTTTTTCTCAAATCCCAGGCATGAAAAATAATCATAGTTGATAGAAAAACATTCTAAAACATGTTTGGACTCATTTAAACAAGATTTAGACTCAAAATCCTCAAAAATCCAAAAATGAGAAAATGAGGGGAAAAATGAAAAATCTTGAATTCAATCCATTTTTCTTCAATCTAAGCTTAGATTCTAGTTGTTCTAAGTTCATTTAACTCAAATCCACGGTTTTCTAAGCTTAAACAAACCTAGTTTTGAAAAACACACAAAATTGAAAATTTTGTAAAAAGTTTAGAAATTTTGAATCTAACCTCGAATCAAAGCTTCAATCCGCGTTCTCGGTTGCTGAATCACGTCCCCGAGCTTCCTCCTTGCTATTCCGAAGCTTGGATTCGAAATGGAGTTCAAAAATTTGAGAGAGAATTGAGAGAGAGAGAGTGAGCTGCCGAGAGAGAGAGGGAAGAAAGAGAGAGGTTGCGAGAGTGTGAGGAGAGAGAGAGAGAAGAGGGAAATAAATAGAGAAAATCGGTGGGCGGTTTTACTGTGCGAAAACCATGTGCCGCCCACGGTTTTGTAAAACGGAATATTTTTAACATTTTACAAATTGTTGTGTTTTAAAACTCAAAACATCATTTTAAATCAATAAGAAATCATTTAAATGCATCAATTTAACAAAACAACCAAAAACTCAAAATCCAACCAAATAATCTAATTAAAGTTAAAACTTTAATTATGGCACACTAATTCATCATTTGCATTACATTAACATTAAATAAATTTCGAGACGTTACACCACCGTAGTGGCCCAGCTGGGTTTCGGGACCTGTTCCCAAGGTCGATCGCTACACGACCCGATCTCTGATATGGCATCATGCCTATGTGTTTAATATCATCATCATTCAAAACCCAATTACCGAGTGTTGTCATTTACATTCATTATGAAGTTCATTTCAGTTCACGGTATATTAAAATATAACCGAAAAATCCATTTTTCAAACAACCGTTGAAAGCATTTTAATAGAAATCCTTTTCAAAGCCAAATCATTTCAAAACCAGGCTACCAAAGAAATAGGATAGAAGTCCTACCTCAATACTCGTGCCGGTGCCCCACACCGTAATCCCGGTCCGCTATACGTTAGCTCCGCGGAACCACGAACGATCCTAGATACAAACTAAGCCGATCAATATCTAGTTCGAGACATTCTATGTTACTAAACCATTTCATGATGTCCTAGTGTGCCATTTGTACCTTTAAAATTATCCTATAAGGTTGGAATTTAAATCAGGGTTCAAAACAGTGAAAACAGGTGAAAATCACAAAATTTTCTATGCCTCGGTCGGCCTGTCGGACTCTCTGCTTCGGCCTGCCGAACTGCACAGTTCGGCATGCCGGAAGCCAGGTCCAGTCGGCCGGTCATTTCCCTAGGTTCAGCTTGCCGGATGGAAGAACACCGGCCTGCCGATCCTTGTACCGGCCTACCGAACATGCAGTTCGGCCTCCCGAACTGGGAAAACCCAGAAATTCCAGCCACAGGTTTCGATTTTTCCAAAACCCAAATTTGATTCTAACCTGTTTTTCTCAAATCTCAGGCATGGAAAACATTCATAGATGATAGAAAAACATATTTAGACACTTTAAAACTCATTTAAACAAGATTCGAACACAAAAATCCCAAAAATCTGAAAATAGAAAAAATTGAGAAAAAATGAAAAATCTTGAATCCAATCCGTTTTCCTTCAATCTAAGCTTAGATTCTAGTTGTTCTAAGTTCATTTAACTCAAATCCACGGTTTTCTAAGCTTAAACAAACCTAGATTTCAAAAATGCACAAAATTGAAAATTTTGGAAAAAGTTTAGAAATTTCAAAACTAACCTCGAATCGAAGCTTCAATCCACGTTCTTGGTTGCCGAATCACGTCCCCGAGCCTCCTCTTTGCTAACCAGAAGCTTGGATTCGAATTTGGTACAAAAATTTTTAGAGAGATAGAGAGAGAGAGAGAGATTGCCGAGAGACCAAGAGGAAGAGAGAGAGAGAGGGTGCCGTGAGAGTGAGGAGAGAGAGAGAGGAAAGAAATAAATAGAGAAAATCGGTGGGCGGTTTTATTGTGCGAAAACCATGTGCCACCCACGGTTTTGTAAAACGGAGTATTTTTAACATTTTACAAATAGTTGTGTTTTAAAACTCAAAACATCATTTTAAAACAATATGAAACCATTTAAATTCATCAATTTAACAAAACAACCAAAAATTCAAAATCCAACCAAGTAATCAAATTAATGTTAAAACATTAATTATGACACACTAATTCATCATTTACATTACAATAATATTAAATAAATTTCAGAGCGTTACAATTAACGAAACCGAGAAACAGAATTATAATTATAGTTGTGCTAGAAAGGTTGATATGAACTTCGGTATCGATCAAAAATATATCCAGTTTAAATTTATAAAAATATTGTTGAATAACATTGATACGATGTTGCAAGAACCTTAAGCACATACAAATCATTTAGGTAAAATGTCAACATCTTTTAGAAATATATATGTTTCTCCATATTATTTAGTTGAGAATTTAGATTTTGTGATAAAATCTTTTAATGATAAAAATTTATATATATAACCCTATAGATAAGCGATATAATGCGAAACATATCTAAACATGTAACATTTGTAACTATGTCAATAATATATACAAATATTTTTTTACAAGCTGTATGACACAAAGACTTAAAGAATAAACGAATAATTAATTAATAAATAAGTAATTATCGAAATCTAATTAGATCATGATTAAAATTCAAAAAAGCTTGCTGGCGAACTCGTCAATGGCGGTTCCATTAGCGCGAGAAGAAGCAGATTTCGCTGCGAGATCCTCAAGCTCGAACAGGCTCCGTCCCAACTGCAAAGCCACCTTCATCTCAAACACGTCCTCCTCCTCCTTCTGACTTTCTCTCTCTTCAATCATCTCCTCCAAGAGCTTGAAGAACCCAGCGCAGTTTCTATACATCTCGAAAACCATCCCAACTTGCCCTCCGTGCTGAAAGGCGTTGACGGCGCTCGCCAACGCCCCCGCCGTCACCGCCGCAACGGCTGCTCCTGCGCCGTTACCAACAAACGGAGAGCTGACGGCGGCGACGCCTGTCAATAACGGGCCCGCCACGGCCAAGGCCTTGTTTATCTTCAACGCCAAGTTTCCCAGCCTCTCGTAATCCTCTATATCTTTTCTCTTCACCACCTCGACAATCTCTCTCATAATCATTCCATCGTTATAATTTTCGGACCGCTTCTTTCTCGGCCACCAAACAGCAGGCTCGAAGGTTTCCGGAAACTTCTCGAGCATGGCTCCGATCAAGGGAAGTGGATAAGCTCTGTCGAGCGCCAAAACCCTTTCCATGGCTTCTTCGACGTCGTTTTCGGTCGGAGAACGAAGAGAGAGAATTGTCTGAATATGTGTTTGGATTTGCCTAAACAATCTCGACGCGTGTCGTTGCTCTTCGGCGAGCTGAGAAGGTTGGAGTTTGTTCATCACGAGTAACATTCCCGTGGCGGCGGAGAATAGAAGAGTCGACGACAGCTTCAGAGCCAAACCGACTGACGTTGTTTCCTGCGCCGCCGCCATAGCCGCCACTCCTGCCATGGTGGAAGCGGTGAGGGTGATCATGTTGATGGAGTTTAACAGCAGGGCGTTCCAGTTGTCGCGCTGTTCGCCCATGTTGTCGTGCATTTCGACTCTATCGGCCACGGCTTCAAGAATGGCATATAGCTTGGCAGTAGGGATGGAAGAAGTTTCGTTGTGTTTAACGTTGTTGAATACAACGTCGTTTCTGCTTGGTTCCTCAACTACAAGCTTGTTTGGTTTTGGTTTTGTTGTTGTTGTTGTAATTGGTATTGATTTTGGGAATGTGAAACGGACTTTTGGAAGCTTAGGGACTTGAATAGCGGCGTTAACTAGTGTTCGCTTTGATGATGAAGAAGAAGGATAAGAAAAAGACGAGAATATGAGAGGTGAAATTTGTAAGGAAGCCATTTTTTTTGTTGTCGTTTTTTGCCTTTTCTTTTTGGTTGTTTTTTTTTTTTGGTTTTGGTTTTGGTTTTTGTTTTTGATGAGTTCGTCGATATATGTATGTGTAATTTATAGCATAACAAATGGCAACGGAAAAGGAGTGAGTCGGCTATTGAAATGTTGACTGCCCAACTGGATAGACTCGGCCCACTGGCTGACCAATTCACAGTTTTTAATTGCAGCCTATATATAGGTCTAAAAATGAATAAATATTATTCAAAATTTCTTATCTCTGAGTGAGTCTTGGTCTCTTATTGCAGGTGGTAAAACCATTAAAACCTTTCACTCCACTTCATTTCAGGAGGACTGCGTCTTCCAAACGTTGCCTTCTTCTATTGGGCTCCAATAATTTTTTTTGTTTATATGTAATTATATTCCCCTCAGTTGGGAGGTTGCTTTTGTTAATACAGTTCGAATTTCTTGTTACTAGTAGGGTTTAAAAGTATAACATTGTTCTTTTGGCGATAAGCGTGTGGGTCATGACTCCTATATTTGTTAATGAAAACTTTACTGTCCGTTTTGATACATCGTTTCAAATTGTCCACAATTTAAAACTTTCAGCAACTATATAATATAAAGCAAAGTATAATTACATACAAAACTCTCAAAAATGATCTACAATTTAAAACTTTCAACGACTGTAATATAAAGCAAAATACAGCTATAGTATAAAACTCTCAAATGATATAATTTTATAACTTATTTTTTCAATTTAAATCAGTTTACTAACATCTTATATTAATAATGTTTACCAACTGCATTAAATATTTGTGTATGAAAATTGTTGAACTACTAGACAATTATGTGAGTGTAGCTAAAATGCTAGTAGTTGGGAGGGTGTGTTCATAAATTACAATTCAAATTTCATTTTTCTTTTGGCGAATTACAGGGTATTTGACAAAATTAATTTTAACCAAAACTTTTGGTTGTTATAATGTAAAGCTCTCACATGCTACAGTTTTCAATTTAAAAGTTTTAGTTTTAACTATACTTTTCAGACACCCTATTAAGCTTAAGTTCTAATCACATTTTTAAACACCTTATTAAGTACCCTGGTCCACGTTTATATTTATAGATGATAATAAGACATTTGTGCAAGAAAACACTATTTTTAAATTTTGTGCTAGAAAATACTATAATAAAATTAGCTTGAACTTGTGACTCCTAAACACCCTTTAAATCTTCTTACAAATAATCACCTGATTTAAAAGAAAAAAGATGTGTCTCTATCATCAGACTGAAAAAAAAAAAAAAAATAGATGTCTCTCTCTTTTGATGGAAGTACTATCATAATTTGTACTGGATATGTGAATTTACATAACATGCTTCAACAGTTGAACTACTATAGAATCATCAATTATGTGAACGTACAAAAAAAAATGTATATTACTTTCAGTAATGATATTGGATTTTGATGGGTTTTGATGAAAGTATTACTATGATCCCCAAATTATAAACTCAAATATCTTATTAATTATGTCCACTTGGTTCTTAGTTTACACAAATTTTTGTTCAAAAAAACCTTAATATATGAAAATCGTTACACTTGCATCGCTACATCTCCTTAAACTTGTACTAAAAAATTATCTTAGTCTATAAATTATATGTAGAATAGCACGATGCTAGATCTAGGCATACCAATTCTTTTAATTCAATTTTTACTACCAATTCACAACATCATCCTTATACATATTATCGTGATAATTTTTTAAATATCTACTAATAAAAAGGATATTCCCATTTGTTGCGTGAACTAAACATAAATAATTATGATTACATATTGGATTGTTAGAGATCATAAATTTTAGAAAGAAACAAATTAGTTGAAGGTGGCAATTTATTTGTTTCAAGAGGGTTGCTTTTTATTATAACATTAATTAATAAAAAATACTTTATAAATAACACCTGTTTTAATTATTTTTTGTGTCACTATCACGACAAAAAATCACTAAAAGTTATTGTTATGTTTACAACGATCATTATTTTTTATACTACAATGTAAACATGTAAATTACTACAATTACTAAAATAATATAACGTGATATATTGATTCAAAAAACTAATTAAATAAAATAATATTTATAAAATTTATTTCTTCATTAGCGCTATATAAAAAAATTGCTCTTTTAACTTCAAGGACACGTGCCAGGAATTATAATTATAATTAAAAAATACTCTCTTTTTTTTTTTTTTTCCCAACGTTCATTAACTGTGTGAAGTAGGTTCGAGCAAAAGTGGAGGCATAAAACATTGCTACGACCATCCGTTATCATCACCATATATTTTCAAGACACTTATTACGACATAAACGATCATCTTAGTTCATCACCATATGTTTTCAGTATAGGGTGAGCAAAATAACTGTATAACTGCAAAGATTGCCCAAACCGCGCCCCACCATATGTGTAGTTTTTTTGTACTTTGTAGTTTGATTTGGGATCTATTTAGTACTTAACCGTGTAGTGCGGTTTGGTTTGTAGTTTGAAAACTTTCAAAGTCATAATTAACCAAATCACCACTGCATATTTTCAGTAGTATTATTTGTAAATTGTTATTACATGATTTTAAGTTTGTTAGTTTTTGGTGGCTATTTTTGCTACTACTTTGAATGATTGTTTTTCTTGCTTAGACATATATTTAGAAAGGATTAAAAAAATCATACATTTAAATACAGAAACTTGTAAATTACTGTCACATAATTAGGTTATATATATATATAGACACACACACACACAAATACATATAAAGGACATTATTTTATTTACAGAAATTTGCTAAGTTGTTTGCTTGGTTTAAATTTGTTAAGGGCCAAAACTTCATGAACCACATCTACCACACCGCATGATATTGGTGCGGTTCGGTATGGTTATGTATTTAAATTTTTTTGACCGGTGTTAAAAATTTTCCGTTCACCTCACTTATAGCTTGGTGAAAAAAATTTTAAAATAACCGTCCAAACTACACCCTGCTTACCCCTAATTTTTAAAACATTTATTATGACATAAAATTTCTCACAATTAACATGCGTGGCACTTTTGTTTTCAAAATATGTTTAATTTAGCTTGGTTTCATAGTACATGCAAAAAATAAAACAAAAAATAAAAAATAAAAAGAGAGACTTGACAGTTTGGCACTTTGGGTCCACCAGGCGGGTAACCGTAACCCGAGATGAACCCAGTGATTGTTGCGGCCGCACGAACAAAACCAAAAGGATGGGACAACACACAAAAAAGAACATGTTGCCGACCCGGGCAATCGGTCCCACAAACAATTACTCCAGTTTTAATAATTGTTAAAAGCCGATTATTGTGAGATAGAGAGATATATATATATATTTTTAATCTTCCTCGTTGCCCAACAACCCCGTATGAACAGAGTGATACCTAACTCCAGAGTTGTTGTAGCTGAGACTAAAATTTTTTGAATTTTTGGAATAAATCAATCTCTTCTCTTCATCGAAATTATGGGGTCGATCGCAAAGAAAGGGTTGCAGCAATACTTGATTCAGCTCCAACATCACCCCCTCCGAACCAAGGTTCCTACCGCTTTCTTTTTTTTTTTTTTGCTATTTAGATTCTGTTTTTCAAATGATTTTATCCGTTTATTTGTGGAGAAAAAGAAATTTACCTTTCTGGGTTGTCGATTTTTTTTTTTTCTCCGCGATGACCATGAGAAAGTCAGCGTTCTCATTTTTGCTCTTTTTTTTTTCAAAAGGAGATTTTATTTTTTATTAATTGCAAGTACAGGTAATTACAGCGGGTGTTTTATCAGCGATCAGTGACATAGTTGCTCAGAAGCTCACAGGCATACAGAAACTTCAGCTGAGACGGCTTCTTCTCAAAGTGGTTAGTAACAAACTTCTGCGATATTACTTTTGCACGAACTAGGTTACAATGAGTGCTATGTTATATCATAAACATTCACAAACAATTGAATTTATAAAAGCGGATGCAAAATTGGATCGTCAAATACCTCCTGTTATTGACTGTGTTCTGCAACACTGACTATGTATCACGCTGCGTTTTTGAATTGTTTTCTGAGCACTAACAATCCTCTCTCAGATGGTGTATTATCGTTTAATGAATTGTATGCCCAAGGACCAAAAAAAAAAAAAAAAAACCGAAATTCACTCATTAAACCGTGACCATCACACAGTTTATATACAGTTGAGGGTGGTTAATTGCCCCAAGCACGCTGGTTAACGTTCATTTTGAACGTTCCACGTGGGCCAATCAAAGGTCTAACATGCTAAGGTTATCATGGATGGATATGGATGAAAAACCAATAACCATCGCTTAAAAAGCTGAGCCTGTTCTAAAATTTTCTCTGTTTTTTGTAAAGAAGTCGTGTCTCAATTATGCCTCGAAAATGATAAAGATCAAATCTACAAAATTACTGTAGCGTGGTGTTTGGTTTGATGGAATGGGATAAGAATGTGAATATTAATAGATTGAAGTTAATATTGGAATCACGGTTATAATGTTTGGCTAGTCCGAAATGGAACAATATCTACTTTGATAAAAATACCCCTTAGTTTATTCTTTAATAATGCCTTTATGTGAATGTTGCAACAAACAAGAATGCAGACCTTCTTTTTTTTTCAGTTATAGTCTGCTTGTGTGACTAGAAACTTCAGATACATTGTTAGAGAAATATAAATCTAATGTGTTCTTGAGCTGCAATGTTATAAATGTGCTGTAGGGACGGCTTGCATCATGTACCATGTATTATGCTTTTGCCGTTCGGTAACAATTCAAGTGCTAATATGTTGATTTTCCTTCTTATATCTGCTATACTTGTGTGTTCTCAATAGTGTCTGGCCTGTCTGAATGCAGATTTTTGGTGCTGCTTATCTTGGTCCATTTGGGCATTACATGCATAAATTACTAGACAAAATTTTCCAGGGGAAGAAGGATTCAAAGACAGTAGCCAAGAAGGTATGATTACTCTGCTCGCTCTTAATCTCTGATTAGTGAAGGCCATAATGAAGAAATATCAGGAATTTTTCAGAATCACTTAGATGCCAAAAGGATGTAAATAAAAGAGTTATTTCGTGCTTGGATATAAGAATCATCCAATTCCGTCTCTTTTCCATTAGAAAAAAGGGGTTAATTTTCCTGTGTTTAGGCAGGGCTTGAATGAGGCAGCCAAGAACTGGCTTAACATCAATTAGCTATTCTTTGGAGTAGATTATTGAATAACTGTAGCTTATAGTACAGTCTGGTTCGCTTAAGTCCCAGAGAAAAGGGGGGGAAAAAATCAATTTGAACTAAGTCATTCTAAAAATACCTTATCAAACAATTTCAGGTGCTGCTGGAACAGTTGACTTTGTCACCTTGGAACAACTTGCTTTTCATGGTTTACTATGGATTGGCTGTGGAGGGTAAGTTAACATGGAACCATTCGATTGAACTTCTTTTCTTGACTCAACCGACCGATCCATTGTAAATTTAGTAAATTTAGATTTGACTTTCATGATATTATGAAAAAGTCAAAAGTTAAAAGGACTCTTTATTCTTAAAAGTCAGCCTGAAAGGAATGTCAATTTGCAGAGTGCGTATGAACACTTCACATAATGTACGTCTAGTAGGAATTTTGCATCTTATTGTTACTTTATGAGAATGTGAAATGCAGGAAGACCATGGGTTCTTTAAAGTTGGAATTTTGCTGCTTATTATTACTTTATGAGAATGTGAAATGCAGGAAGACCATGGGTTCATGTGAAAGCTAAAGTAAAGAAGGACTATCCAGCAATACAATATACGTCTTGGACGGTACTACTCTACGCTTGTCAATTATTTGTTTTATTAAACATACACATGGATCATTTTTTATAATCTAACAACATAAATGGAAAAAAAAAAATATTTGAAAAAAAAAATTGCAGTTTTGGCCTGTTGTGGGGTGGATCAATCACCAGTATGTGCCGCTGCAATTCCGGGTGATTCTTCAGAGCGCTGTTGCATTTTTCTGGTATGGAATATGCCTTTTTGCTCTTCTCCTCTGCTCAGGTGTATTTTGATTCATGTCTTTATCATCTCCATAAAAAAAAAAAAGAAAACCAGTATTATGATACCCTTTTCTTTTCATTTTCCATCTCCTTTCAGGGGAATATTTCTAAATCTCCAAGCACGATCCGTGGCGTTGCCAAAGGCCAAATGAAGAAAATAAGTTTCTTATGAGCCTAAGATAAATTTAAAATTAGCTCTTGTTAGTTACCAGCTACTTCTAGTTTGCTCTAAGCTGCTCTCTGTTGATCTAATCATGTACTCAAAATTGGTTATGGATTATAAATCTTCTTCATTGTATGCTGGATCGTATAAGATTCTTCATTATGGCCCGGTGGCTTGCCTGATTAGTTATTCAATGTCTCAACTATGTCTGATTATTAAATAAAGGGTGATTTACCCTTCCATTCAAAACTATACATTCAGTTTTAGATTTCATCGAATTTATACCGTTAGCTTAAAAAAATTATGCATTTTTCAAATAATATTCAATTTTGACATAAGAAATTATACAGAATATTCTCAAATTGAAAAATAAGAGAATTTTACAAATTTTAAAAACTTAACATCAAGGTTTTTAACTTAAAAAAGGTATAAAATATCCTCAAAATAAGTGTTTTGTGTGTTTTTATTTTTCTTTTTCTTTTATTGTTGGGAAGTTTTAATTTTTTCAATTTTACTCAAGGATTATTTGATAATTGAAAAGGTTGAAATCAACCGTTGACTAAAACAAGATATAAATTCGTGTATTAAATTTAATCTAAAAGTATATATTTGATGAGATTAAAAACTGTAACGTAAAACCTGTGTGTCCTTGTGCAATAATGAAAAAAATACAAAACAAAAGATGGATGCTTCCATTCCAAGCTGGTTTTTGCATGCCCTGTTGGTTGAGGTCACACGTGCCGTGCATGTGATGGGTACAGCTCACAGGATTGTGGCCATGTGAGCGAATAAAAAACCAAGCATTTGGTAGGCTTGGAATAAGCAATGGTAAAATCTAACCTTGATTATTATTTTTTATTTTTTATTTTTATTTTTTGGTGGGGGTGTGTCTAATGATCTCGCCTTGTAGTAAGGGTTTGAATCTCATCTTGGATTTTGGGGTTGATTTCTACAATGTTGTAGCCATTTCACTTTTGACCAAATAATCTAGGCAGACTACGTCTTCCATCTGACCATCGCCAAAACTACAAGGGTGTGTATAAATTTAACCAATTGGAAAACTCTTAAAAGGTTAATTGGAAAAAGAGCACCTTATTAGTATTGCACTGAATGGTCACATGCAGTACCATCAAATTTCATTATATATATATATATATATAATTTTTTTTTGTCTATAATACGATAATTATATATGATCTAATGTTTATTATAAATGCACAACACTAATGAAGTCCTAAGAGGTTTATAAAATAGTGAAGTGATGAACTTTTTAAGAGACCGGCAATTCTGATCAATGGGCTGCATTGCAGAGAATCAAGAAACAATACTGAACATTGGAAAACAAATTAAGAGATTCGCCATATCCAAATATTCCATTGTAACGCCCCTATGTGGGGGTTAACAGTTTTTAATGAGATAAAATAAAAATAAATAATAAAAGTAAAACCTTAAAAATAAAATTTACCCGGGACTTAAATGAAAACTCTCAACTCAAAAATAAAAATATAAACGATAAATAAACCACAGTTTTAATGTAGCACCTTAAATTTAATAATATAAACTGTTGTCATCATCATTTTAACCCTCAACACATTATAATACAGTCACAGAAAGTAACAATTGATGCTTACATTATCATGAAGAACATTCTCAACGATTGAAACAGTCCCAATGTAATATAGTTACATCACTTCCTCAACTATATTTCTCGTAGCCACCTCACATTTAGTGAGTCCTGAAAAGATATAAACATAAGGGTATGAGCAACACTATGCTCAGTAGAGAAAACCATTACTCACCTTTATCATTACCACATTAAAATCTGCATGGTTAGTAAGTTACATCATATTCCAGATTATGAGGTTTATTATGATCACATCTTATGGATACCGTAGTTAATCATTACCAAGTGTCATAATTACACATTTATACAAATATTACCAATCATCATTGTTCCTAGGTATCCATGTTAAATTGAGTATCACTCAACTCATCGAAACCCAAATGGGCGCACTTGATCACCCTATAAACATTCCAAGGGTGTTCCGGTGAGGGGACATCAAGCCCCGAGTCCTCACCAAATCGATTCCTGTACAGTGTGTTCTGGGACTTTCAACCCAAGGAAGCGTCATCGCCTTCCCCCTACTTTACCTTTTAGGGTATTCATGCCCAAGGACGTAACCGTCGCCCTTTTCATGTCTCACAATTTCTCTATATTAAATCATTATTAATAGAGTTAATTTTCCTAACCATGCTTCTCAATTTATAACATGTGTCAATTCATTATGTTCCTCGCCGTACAATACAAGACGAGTCCATGTCATAGTTTCATATGTGATACACATATAATATCAGTTCAACATAGATATATATATATTGCGGCAAAACAATCAATTTTAATTCTATAAAAACCTCACAAAAGATGAGTAATAGAATCCCTACCTTTTAAGCTTATCAACAGTCTCTTAATCCTGGAATCAATTAACGTTAGCTCCATACTCCCTTGATCCTAAGGCGTGCATAAGGACAATTAAAACTAAAGCACAACATACAACTACATTCATAAATAAATCATGTGTAAACCTATCTTACTAGTATGCCATTAAAGCTTTTATATAAATCTCTTTTGAATACCACAGTAAACAATTTTTGTCTTAACACAATATAAAATGTGAACAAGTAATCTATATGTTTTAGTCCCTAATAAGATTCATCAATCACTTAGGATAATATTGGAAAGGTTGCAAGACATTAAAGAATTAGGTGGTGAGCAAAGATGGGTTCTTGGTTCAGGTTAGCAGCTGGTATACCATAACAAACTGGCAGATTTACTAGTTTCCAATACAAAAATTGAATAATTCTTAGAAAATAAAATACAACTCCGATTTAGGTTTATGATAGCTCGTTAGAAAGCCTAGGATGCTACTTTTCAAATATGCAAACCAATTCATAAAATTCATTTTAATTTAATCTTAGAATTTCAAGAAATAACCACTGCCCATAGGGGTATTACAAAGTTTAACAATATAAATTTTCTGTCTAGGGCATATACACTTAGACTTCATACATATGCTCCAAAATAGCAACAAACATATACTTAGGTTTAAGAACGCAAATTTGAATAATCCTTTAGTATAAAAGAAAATTTATAAATGAAAGACTAAATTTGTTCATAAGATTCTAACCTCGGATTATGGTTAGTTGGAAGCTTGAAATGGCTTCAAAACAGGTTCCTTTACTTCGGTATGACTGAAATTCTTGCTCAAATGGAGGTGATGGTGGCTGATTTTTATGGCTGCCTTGAAGAAGTTCTCTAAGTATTTTGCTTTAGCAAAGAAATGAGAAGAAGAGTGTGGGAACCGTGGAAGAGAAAGGAAGAAAAGATGAAGTCTTTGAAGAGAAGTGATAGAAACAATTATAGAGGAGACATGTTGAAGCATGTCACGGAGGAAATAAAGAAAATGAGGGTCAAGAGTAGTTGGAAAAGATATCCTTATGTCTCATCTAAAGACTTTAACACACATAATGCCAAAATGACATTTTTGAGATTTATTAGAAGTTCTAAGGCTTTTTAGTAATCATACTAAATAAATATAGGAGAATTTTAGAAAATTTAAAAATAGATAAAAATAAATATTATAAAATAAATTTAAATGAAGCAATTTTTTTTTATACATTAAAAATTAATTTAATTACCTCAATACCCGTTAGGAGAATAACGGGTGTCACAGCTCTACCCCCCTTAAAGAAATTTCGTCCTCGAAATTTCAATTCTAGCAATACTAGTAAAAATTATGATTCCACTATGATTCCAATTCTGAGTCTAAACCGTTAATGTTGTTTGTCCTCCAAATTTAAGTTATCGTATCTCCACTTATTTACTTGCATAATAAATCTTACTCCTAAATCCCTCAATGAGAGTATTTCTGACAAGTTTCAACTTATAACACCGTATAATAGTCTAAGAATCTGATCAGGCATACATATTGACCATACCATGATTCCAGTCCTTCATTGTCCATGGACTGTGATTTACAATCACATTTAAGGAGATTGCTAGAGAAATTTTATATACTTCATCTTTAGCTTCCTTTTCCTTTTTGAGTAAGGAAAAGTCAAATATATTTGATTTCATACCTCAACTAATAAACTAAAACATAATCATAAAACATATATCACAAACACTTCTATTCAAAACCATACATTAAGCTTACTCATAGAGATATTAAACAGAATCTCAGAGTTGCAGACAAACCCGACATATTTTTCATTAAACAGCTATCCTCATGACACAAACATTCAATCCAAATAATATACTCATATTTCATATGGAATATCCCCATAACTGACTCTGGTACTTCCACATAATATTAACAGAATATTACACATTACAAACATAATACGGATACGTTTCGAGAGTACAAGGCACTCCGTATACCAGCTATCCATATCATGCATGCTTAGAGGATACAAAAACATCGATAAACAAAAGATCGGACCTTAAGAAGGATGCGTTTCGAGAGCATCAAGTACTCCGTATCCAGCCATCCCGGCATTAGGCTCAATGAATCTAAAAGATTGAACAACGACGTACCACAAGAAACGCAGAATACAAGGCAAACGGTTATTCGTAACACACGAAATACGGACACACATGCCTACATGCCAAAGATAAAACAAAAAGATTACAGATGGAGATTCAAATCAATTGGCCGCTCCCGGCTTTCCCTTTCCCATTCAAGCTTGGATGTTGCAGTGTCAGATTCTGGATGTATTATTTGCATTTTATCTATCAATTCCTCAGCTGTTGAAGCAGTGACAAAGATTTGTCTCTCCGATTCTGTAGTGATGTTTTCTTCCACAGCGTAATCTAGAAATTTCAAAAGACCGTCATAAAAACCCTTTACGTTCAGCAGTCCCAAAGGTTTGGAATAAAAGCCCAACAATTGCCCACAAGCAACTATAAATATTTCCTCAAGAGTACCTAGACCACCAGGTAATGCTATAAAAGCATCAGAATTATAGATTATGTCTTTAAAATTTTTAGGGATACTCCTGACTCCTTCTCCCTTACCTATGGCTTCCTTACAAAGGTTTCCTTCAACTGGAATATGAGGCCAAATTCTTACATCAGTAGCGTCACTAGACCTAGCTGCTAGTGCCATATTTACCATCATTTTTATACTACCACCCCCATAGATTATGTTAATCTTCTTGCGTGCTAGGACTTGCCCTAAGTGATTTGCAGCTTCTAAATAAGCTTTATCTTTTCCAAGGCTGGAACCACAAAAGACACAGACATTCTTTATTTTCTTCGTGGACTGGGAGGTAGACATATTTGGTTTATAGAAGTGGTTGCTTAATGTCTGCTCCACTTAGACTTCGGGTTCTACATGAGATTTTAAAGATGAGAAATATACAAAAAGGGCCAAAGAGATAGACGAGTAGGTAATGAAAAGGTAATCCAAAGATTTAAACAAAATCTTGTGCGGATAAGAAAGTAAGATAAGGTGATTGATAGTTTACAGAAAATTTGATTCACTTTTTGAAAAAGATTAGACTCTAATTGTATAACTTTTGACAATTGAGAACAATTCGACAGAAGACCCTCATGACACAACTGTAGACTTTTTGACAAATATACACCAAGTCTAGAAATTTAATATAAACGACAAATACTGTAGAACTTTTGAGATTTGAGACACAAATCTTGAAATATCTGGATAAGCTTTTCAAAATTCAAACATATTACTGTACCGTATGTGACGTGTCTGATAAGATAATATATTTCATTATATATATATTTAAGAAAATCATAAATTAAATAAGATATTAACACTTACTGTATCAATCTAATAATCACAATTATTTCAAACACAAAAGCAAATATTCTGAGTAAAAGAAAAACACAAACTGTTGAACATCAGCTAAAACTGCTTCAAATAAGTAAAGACTAAATAACCTTTATAGAGCGATGACTTATTCCCCATCCAGTTTTCTTATGGCTTGGCAAACAGGATCTAGAAATACCATATTCCTGAGGCGTTGTCTTTCTGTATAAAATTTAGGCCAGAGTTTAAAAATAGCTCCTTGAACATATCCACTAGGGTGACCGTGGAGAGGAGGATGGATGCTATCCAAGTTCTCCTTTGAAAGTCCATCCCTACAAAACCTTATTTTATCCTCTCTATTCGTAGACATATAACCAGGTGAAGTACATTTACCGTTACAATTTTGTCTTCCACATTTGTTACAAGTGATCACGATGGCACGAGCTCTTCTTTTCATTGCACTACGACTGGTACCTGTTCCTGGTAAACCGACATCTTGACTAAAGTCACTCGGACGGATTTTCCCCTCTATTAACATTCTCACATCACAAGGGATGCCAAAACGCATAAGAATCCACAACCGAGTAATTCTAGCCTTGTATTTCTTTCTAAGAATCTTTTGGGAGAGTGATGGGAAATACTTTCTCAGGTGTTGGTACTTTGGGTCCATGATGAGATGAAAGAAGAGTAAATAGAAAGGAAAAATTAAGATAGTAAATTGCAGAATCCTAGAATTCCTTCTTCTTTTAGAGAAAAAGAAGAATTTTTAATGAAAAAGAAGAGGATTTGCGATTTAGAGAGAAAATAACAAATTAAGAGAGAAAAAGTGAACTCGGAGAAATAAGGTCTTACGCACAGTAAACGTATATGTAAACAATAATTAAACCACTGTATATGACACGTATAGAGACCACGTGGGAGAGACAGTGTGAATCAAACTGATTTAGGATTTGAACTAGGCCCAAATGTTCTAAGTTGAAAATGGTCAGGTTGTTTCGGGCCTTAACACATTTAGAACGAGTTAAATAACAAACATAAAATTGAAAACCAATTTGTATAAATCTTAAACCCAATTCAAAGTCCACTATAGATAAGTTAAGTATGAACAACAAATCTAATTTAACGACAACAAGGATCTTCCTGAATGATATTTAAAATCATTTCATAACAACATAATCTTCCAGCAACTCAAATAATTTTGTTTTAATCAAAATCTTATTGAACAATACATACACCCATATGTTATTCATAATACTCAACATCTATAAATGGATTCATCATCATTGCTACCAAGGGTTTAGAATGCGACTAACCTTGAAATCAATACGATTTACGTCTTTCAACGTAGACCATATCAACGAACAAAGACACTTGATGTTACTACTTAAGAACATCTACAATCCCCACAATTCTACTTACACAATATCGAATTTCCTCATATAACAAAATCTTAGGTAACCAAAAGATTCACTGATACACTTAAATACAATGTACGTAACGAAATATTCCAATTTTGAGATTCATGCATTCTAGACTTTACACAGTCTCAACAGACCAAAAGTCTAACATTTATCTCTCTCAAGATTCAATACCATGATTCCCAACTTATATCATATTCCTCGAATATATAGAACTTTTAAGAAAAGTTATTGACACTTATGTGCTCCATCGAATCCACAAATAATCATTACTTAGGTTTGAATCAATTACGAAAAATTTGGCATATCTATGTCAAACTTTAAAATCAATAAATCAAGCCTTATATTTCTTATTGTTTTTCACGAGACAAAAGGCTTTTAAATCCTCGTATCTATACGAATTTCTCATCGGTTATACGAATTAGATATGCTTATAGATCCAAATATTATACGAATCTCTCATAAGCATTCTACTTATAAACTCATTCCATATAATTATCATTCCCTCATAACTATTAATACTTTCCTTCTATATAATTATTGTACTCATATAACCATAAGTATTTTCATTCTATGGCCTTTCCATGTTACATCCTTCTAGACTGTATAAATCAATGTGAAGGTTCATTTTGATGATGACAATAAAAATTCAGCTTCAAAACCATCTCAAAAATATATTTTTTTTAAAGTGGTGCTACACTCCCTAGGTTAACCGAACCTAGGCTCTGATACCAAAAATTCTGTAACGCCCCTATGTGGGGGTTAACAGTTTTTAATGAGATAAAATAAAAATAAATAATAAAAGTAAAACCTTAAAAATAAAATTTACCCGGGACTTAAATGAAAACTCTCAACTCAAAAATAAAATATAAACGATAAATAAACCACAGTTTTAATGTAGCACCTTAAATTTAATAATATAAACTGTTGTCATCATCATTTTAACCCTCAACACATTATAATACAGTCATAGAAAGTAACAATTGATGCTTACATTATCATGAAGAACATTCTCAACGATTGAAACAGTCCCAATGTAATATAGTTACATCACTTCCTCAACTATATTTCTCGTAGCCACCTCACATTTAGTGAGTCCTGAAAAGATATAAACATAAGGGTATGAGCAACACTATGCTCAGTAGAGAAAACCATTACTCACCTTTATCATTACCACATTAAAATCTGCATGGTTAGTAAGTTACATCATATTCCAGATTATGAGGTTTATTATGATCACATCTTATGGATACCGTAGTTAATCATTACCAAGTGTCATAATTACACATTTATACAAATATTACCAATCATCATTGTTCCTAGGTATCCATGTTAAATTGAGTATCACTCAACTCATCGAAACCCAAATGGGCGCACTTGATCACCCTATAAACATTCCAAGGGTGTTCCGGTGAGGGGACATCAAGCCCCAAGTCCTCACCAAATCGATTCCTGTACAGTGTGTTCTGGGACTTTCAACCCAAGGAAGCGTCATCGCCTTCCCCCTACTTTACCTTTTAGGGTATTCATGCCCAAGGACGTAACCGTCGCCCTTTTCATGTCTCACAATTTCTCTATATTAAATCATTATTAATAGAGTTAATTTTCCTAACCATGCTTCTCAATTTATAACATGTGTCAATTCATTATGTTCCTCGCCGTACAATACAAGACGAGTCCATGTCATAGTTTCATATGTGATACACATATAATATCAGTTCAACATAGATATATATATATTGCGGCAAAACAATCAATTTTAATTCTATAAAAACCTCACAAAAGATGAGTAATAGAATCCCTACCTTTTAAGCTTATCAACAGTCTCTTAATCCTGGAATCAATTAACGTTAGCTCCATACTCCCTTGATCCTAAGGCGTGCATAAGGACAATTAAAACTAAAGCACAACATACAACTACATTCATAAATAAATCATGTGTAAACCTATCTTACTAGTATGCCATTAAAGCTTTTATATAAATCTCTTTTGAATACCACAGTAAACAATTTTTGTCTTAACACAATATAAAATGTGAACAAGTAATCTATATGTTTTAGTCCCTAATAAGATTCATCAATCACTTAGGATAATATTGGAAAGGTTGCAAGACATTAAAGAATTAGGTGGTGAGCAAAGATGGGTTCTTGGTTCAGGTTAGCAGCTGGTATACCATAACAAACTGGCAGATTTACTAGTTTCCAATACAAAAATTGAATAATTCTTAGAAAATAAAATACAACTCCGATTTAGGTTTATGATAGCTCGTTAGAAAGCCTAGGATGCTACTTTTCAAATATGCAAACCAATTCATAAAATTCATTTTAATTTAATCTTAGAATTTCAAGAAATAACCACTGCCCATAGGGGTATTACAAAGTTTAACAATATAAATTTTCTGTCTAGGGCATATACACTTAGACTTCATACATATGCTCCAAAATAGCAACAAACATATACTTAGGTTTAAGAACGCAAATTTGAATAATCCTTTAGTATAAAAGAAAATTTATAAATGAAAGCCTAAATTTGTTCATAAGATTCTAACCTCGGATTATGGTTAGTTGGAAGCTTGAAATGGCTTCAAAACAGGTTCCTTTACTTCGGTATGACTGAAATTCTTGCTCAAATGGAGGTGATGGTGGCTGATTTTTATGGCTGCCTTGAAGAAGTTCTCTAAGTATTTTGCTTTAGCAAAGAAATGAGAAGAAGAGTGTGGGAACCGTGGAAGAGAAAGGAAGAAAAGATGAAGTCTTTGAAGAGAAGTGATAGAAACAATTATAGAGGAGACATGTTGAAGCATGTCACGGAGGAAATAAAGAAAATGAGGGTCAAGAGTAGTTGGAAAAGATATCCTTATGTCTCATCTAAAGACTTTAACACACATAATGCCAAAATGACATTTTTGAGATTTATTAGAAGTTCTAAGGCTTTTTAGTAATCATACTAAATAAATATAGGAGAATTTTAGAAAATTTAAAAATAGATAAAAATAAATATTATAAAATAAATTTAAATGAAGCAATTTTTTTTTATACATTAAAAATTAATTTAATTACCTCAATACCCGTTAGGAGAATAACGGGTGTCACATCCATTTTCTGCAGCATTTTTAGTAAATCGAGAGAAAAATAATTCAAAAAAAATCACGTGCATAACTTATGTTAAATTTAACCTAGGTAAGTGAAAAATACATAAACGAAAACATACGCGTTGAACACATGTTACCATTGTCAACAACATTTAGTCCAAGTTTTTTCTGTTCATAAATTTATATAATTATCTACTTTGGATCATATTTCATATACGTGCAAAAGTTGCTTTAAACTATTACAAAATAAGATGCTTGAGAAGGACCAAGCCAACCCAAAGCCAAGTCAGCTTTTTGTCCTCCTGCAGGGTCCGTTAATTTATTGAACTGTTCTACCCGTTAAGCCCACAGTTTGAAAGTCAATGAACCAGATTTCCATTTTCAAGTCCCCCAAGCAGCCAAATAGAGGGTTTAGACCAAAAATAAACGACAAGAGTCCAAAATGAGAAGCAGTCTAAGCCGTAGGATTGAGCTCGCTCATTCAAACTTTCAAAACTTTAGAACATATTCATTGACTTTTTCCATTATTTTTGTTATTAATTTTCTTGTATAAATAGCCAGCGCCTTGTTCTCCATCCCAATTCACCACACACTCTCATCTCAAAGAAAAGAAGCCTCATCAAATAACCATTATTATTCACACACTACAGAAAACACCGCAACCAATTCACAACCTTCAATCAATCAAATCAAACCAAAAAAAGAAAAAGTTGTGCATTTTAGAGCCATATTATGGCAACTCTTGTTTCTTCAACCATGTTTTCCGTGAAGGGCACGTCCCAAATCCATGGTTTGAGACCATTAAACATTAGAGCAGCCATTAACATACCAAAAACTCCGATTTCTCTCCCGAAAATCCAGTCTAGGAGTTTCGTCGAGAATTTGGACAACATAACAAGCCGTACCGTGGAACAAATAATAGATCGCTCCAACTCTTTTACTAGACATACGATAATTAGTCCAAATCTCTCGGACGAAAAGGCAGTTATGGCGAAGATGTACGCGATTATGGAGGCTGTTGCGGACAGAGTCGAGATGCACAACAACATCGGGGCTCAGCGCGACAACTGGAACACTCTCCTCCTGACATCTGTCAACTCCATCACTCTCACCGCAGCCACCATGTCCGGGGTTGCAGCCGCAGTGTCAGCTGGCTCATCCGCGGAAGCACTCAAGCTCGGCGCTATAATCCTCTACTTGGCAGCCACCGGACTACTTGCCGTGATGAACAAAATTCAACCGTCACAGCTCGCAGAAGAGCAGAGAAACGCCTCTAGACTCTTCAAGCAGCTTCTAAGAGAGATCCAAACAAAACTCTCCCTCGGAAACGTTACTTCTTCGGACGTAACCGAAACCATGGAGAGAGTTCTAGCCTTGGACAAGGCTTACCCTCTTCCATTATTAGGCTCAATGCTCGAGAAATTCCCCAAGAAAGTTGAGCCTGCTGTTTGGTGGCCGAGAAAAGAAGGTGAGAAAAATATCACTAGATCAAGAGATAGCGGGAAAAACGGTTGGAATGAGAAGTTAGAAAGCGAAATGAGAGAGATTTGCAAGGTCATAGAAAGGAAAGACCTCGAAGATTACTTGAGGTTGAGCAAAAAGGCATTGAAATTGAACAAGGTTTTGGCGATTTCTGGACCAGTTTTAACCGGATTAGGTGCTTTGGGGACTGCGCTTTCTCATCATGGAATGGTGCCTCTTGTGGTCGGAGTGGTTGGTGGGGCCTTGGCCAGCGTCGTGAGCAGTTTCGAGCATGGTGGTCAAGTTGGGATGGTGTTTGAGATGTATCGAAGCAACGCCGGTTTCTTTAGGCTCATGGAGGAGACAATAGAGTCTAATCTTAACAAGAGAGATTTTGAGAGGAGGGAAAACGGTGAGGTGTTTGAGACCAAAGTGGCTTTGCAGTTGGGAAGGAGTTTGTCTGAGCTAAGAAATCTTGCTAATAATTCTAGAAATTCAAGATCAACAATATTTGATGGTGTTGATCATCATGATCATGAGATGGAAGAGTTCGCAAGCAAGCTTTTCTGATCATCAATATTTGTGATTTTTGTCATGTAAATTATGACATGTAGTTGATGTGCAATTTGTACATAATAGTGCTTATAGGCTAACAACATTATAATTTGTTCATTTTTTCATCTCCTTGGTCTCGTTTAAATTTTATCTCGGCTCATTTAATTCTTTTATTCTTGTTTAAATTTTATTCCATGGTGATGAGAAACTGATGTTACAAGGGTAGGTGAGTTACATTGGAAAAAATCTTCTTTTTATATTTTAATTCTGAGGCTCATCATAAATTAAAACTCATAAATGATAAAAAAATAATAGGCCATTTAGCAGTTTGAATTACAGATTGTAGTTCAAACTAAGCTTTTTACGGTTTTTGTGAGTAATAGCAGTAGATTGATGAATTGAAATTCAAATGTGCTATACATGTTTTTATAATATAATAGTATACATATACCGCGTGTAAACTATTATTATATAGTTGCATTACAGCTATCGAAATGTGAACGAAGGGAACTAGAGAAAAGAGTCATGCGTTGAAAGCTGTTTAATATTATTGTCTTACTACTTGGTTCATAACAATAAACCATATAATTGTAATAATTATTATATAATTTTGATGTTGTAAAAATAATATTTTTAAAAATTTTTATAGTTTATGTCCACTCTTATAAATATATCATGTAGTGTAAATTTTACAGAGAAAAATGATCTAGTTTAGGAGGGATAAACATGGTTTTTTAGGCATATAACATAATCTTCCTAATCGTTTGAAAATATAGTCAAATTCAAATATAACAAAAGGAAATTAGATTGAATGGCCTTTTTTATGGCCTCTTTAAAATAAATGGCTATAACGTTTTAAAATTAGGCAAATGGTCCCTTGTCAGCGATAAACTAAGTTTAATTGAAAAACTCCTTGAGTTTATTAGGTTAAACATGTGTCGACCCGCCTTTTCGGGCAATCACTTAACTTTTTTAAACATTGTTCTTAAACATTAATCTTACTTACTTAGTAAGAAAAATACTGAGAAATTTTTTTCTTTAAACATTCTTTAAAACGTACTTAAAAACTATTGCGACTATTTTCACATTTTATATTACAAAATTACATAGTAATTACGATTTTTGTTTTATTTTTTGTTATCTGTAAAATATTTTATATTGATTGCTATACTTCAACTGATTAGTGATTTTATATTATATGTAAAAGTTACCCCATGCCAAGCAAAACTCCAAGTTGACAACTATATTACGTTTGGACAAAACCAAATAAGTTGTAGAATAGGGTTGATTGTGAAAGGAGTTGACCTGTATTTTAAAAAGCACTTTTGTATTAAGAAAATTAGGTAATATGCCGCAATTTTTATATGACTTTAGATTTGTGACGTATTTTGTTGGCTTTTGACTAGTTTATTTTTATGTGACAAATTATAAACTCTTGTATTTGTGATTAAGTACCAGCTGAGTTTATATATATATATGTATCGTCACAAATTATAAACTCTTGTATTTATGATATAAGTACCAGCTGAGTTTATATATATATGTATTATGACATAAGTATAAATGTGTATATCATTCTATGGTAAGCTACTAAAAATAAAATTAAGGAAAGAAAATAAACTACAAAATGGAAAATGAAAGAGCCAGAATCTTTTTAGTTGTCTCCATTATTGAAATGTTGTAGTCATTGTATAAACTTTCAATCATGATGATAGCGACTCTTCTGATTCTTTGCTTTCTGATACTTTTAACACTTGAAACCAATATGGCTCACAAACTCACCACACCATAATTGAACTAGTCTTAATGCGCATTTGATTCTCCGAAGTCTGAATTTACATTTTTTACAAAAATAAATTTATGCTTTTCTCGATATATTTTCTTTTTATTTCATTTCTTTGCTTATTTACTCTTGAATTGGTTGGTTTTGTACCCCTTGGCCCTTCTTCTAGTTTGTTTTTGTGTTCTTTTTGTTGTGCAATTATAATCGAATTCATTAAAAGGAAAAAACAAAAAGGAAAAAAAAATAAAACACATAAATTCCCATTTGGTGAAAGTTACTTCTAACAGCTATATACCAGAACACAAAACCATATTTTTATACCACTTGCTCGATTACAATTAATATATTGTGGAATTAAGGAATTGCTTTTTTCTATTTTAAAAGGGACAATAATTAAAAGGTGAAGTACCTAGTGGTAACAAATTAGCACCAGTATTTTGATCCATATTTGCGAATCAATGAGTATATTCCATATATTGCAGCAGGCGGTTCATGTGCATAAAAACTCCATAATACCACCACCAACCTCTTCATTCTCCACTGTTAGACGTGCATTTGTGTGTGTATACATACATACAGGTTAATTATATAACTATATCTCTTAATTTTAACTATTTTTTAATTTGTTTCTCTGTTTTTAAAACTATAAAAATATCCTTAAAATTTTAAAAACTTATTTCAATTTTATCCCATGAATAGAAAAAAATAGACAAAACAATATGACTACCATTAGAAAGTTATGATAAATATTTTATATATTAAACATAAAAAATCCTAAAACGAAAGATCAAATTTCCAAAAAGATTTTAAGTTTTACGACTTTTTAAATTTTAAAATATATATTTTTAAATTTTTTTAAGCAAGAACATATATTTTATAAACAAATTAGGTTTAGTCACATATATTTTTATCTTATCTTTATGTTTGTTAAGTCAAAAAAGTCTATAAAAGATAAAATTTGAAAAAAAATTTCAAATTCAAAAAATATTTTTGTAGTTTTTAAAAATAGAAAGATAAATTAAAAAATAATAAAAACTACAAGGTATAGTTATGTGACTAACTCTGTGTATATATATATATGTGTGTATATAAATACATATACATGTCGCCTTGTTTATGCATGATAATGTATACTCCACTAGCTTACTGACAATATTCCCCAACAGCCTTAATTCAAGCTTACTTGGTCTTTGCAATAGTCGTTGATACTGATTGGATATCTGGTTGATTGATTAACTACCAACTAATTTAATCAATCCCTTTAAAAAAAAAACTAATTTAATCAATACATATGTACATCAAAGAATAGGAAAAAGACTAATTCTTCAAAAGACACACAAAAAAAAAAAAAGGCTTTGAAAGAATCAAAAGAAGACGGATATATATTGAAGGCCGATTACCTTTGACAATTCTTCGTCGATTTGAGGAAAAAGGAACCTGGTGATTCTTGGTAGTTTTCCAAGTGAGAAGAATATTATGAGACAGATAATACATCAAAAAAAAAACACATAAATACGTTTTTTTAAAAAAAATAAAAAATCCCCTCAAACGTGGTTTTAGTTTAAGTTGTAACCGAAATAATTCTAAAATGATGTATTCTTAAAAAAAAAGAATAACTTTTTTGAGAAATAAGAGACCGATATCTACCAATCATAAAATCTCAGTGAAAAAAGCATCTAAAAGTTAACAGTTTGATTAATAATTCTCTAAGCAAAGACTTAAATATTGAAAAAAAAGGGGAAAAAAAGACATCAAGTAGAGGATTGTATTAATGTATCATCCCTTATTGTCAATGTTTCTGGTGTGTAATTAAGGTGATTTAGGTAATCGCTCTGTGAGTAATGAAGTAGGAGGCCAAACTAATGCTAAAAATGACCAAATTTTAACCGATCAATATTTTATGTTGCTCCATTGTTGTGCAACAATGCTAGTCTCACTGAGTCCTGAACTGCAAGGAATAAAATTGCTATTCCTATTAATAAATAGGGGTTGAAATGCGAATAATGTGCAGCCATAAGGTGCAATAAGAATAGCCAAAAAAGAAAAACATATTAGACGATTTCAGACTTGCACCACACAGCAGGGTTTTCTAACTGGGCGGGCAATGCATTGCTGCCCTTAATGGGATGAGTTTGCCCCGCCTTAATCGGGCACTGCACGGAGCATCACAAGCCGGTTTAGTTAGGATTCGTTTGGTTCATGAGTTTGAATTGTGTGGTTTTCAACATTTTTAATTTTAAACTAAAAATTCTTAAATTATGTGTTTTAGACTGTAATTTAAATGGGTATTTAGACGTGTAAAACATCATAAAAGTGTTTAAATAATGTAAGAATTATGAAATCATGTTCTTTACCAAGTTGCAGTAAGTTGTAAAAGATTAGTTTTAGTTACATTGAAACATAGATAAGATTCAAAACAATTTTAGTCAAATGCACAATGAAACATCAATTTAGATCAAATTCATGAATTCAGACTCACATGAATCTACAAATCAAATGCACTCTTAGTTGGTTTGTACAACAAGGACAGAATTGAGCACTCTGAATACGCAATATTTACATTGAAAAAAATTAAAATCTTTTGGACCTTAGCTTCATATAATATTTAGATATCTTCATAGAACTTGAAAATAATCTAGCCGGGTCAAGGGAATCAGGCCAATAATATTTTGGATCCATTTGTTGTGTGTATTATTTGGACTCAAATTTAGATTCGAGTATCAAGAATCCTTCATATACGTATTTATTTCTCATAAAATCTGAATCCTTTGAGTATCAAGAATCGAAGTTTTTAGAGTTTTGACCTCCTTTAAACTTTTAATATTTGGATATCTTTGCTACAGTAAAAGGTGAAATCCTCTCTTTCATATTTGAGAAAAAAACCATAACTTCTTCATTTGATATCCAAATGAGATGATTCTTTTTTTATTATGTTCCTAGTGAATAGAGGAATAAATTAATATCTATATTGCATTTTTTAAAGATCATTAACTTTAAGATTTTATTAGATTTGGTAAATAAATCAAAAACTATTTTCATTACCTCTCCAAACACAAATTTTAATTTTAGTTCATACTCAGATTAAAACTTAAATGCATATCCAAACATCAATTCGATTAACAATTCAAATCACTAACTCAAATCCTAATTCAAAATAAATCATTAATTTAAATCTATTTATTAAACGGTCGTAACATAGATATCTTTATAGAACTTGAAAATAATCCAGGCAGTCAAAAGGAGTCAAGCCAATAATATTATTAGGGTGTTTGGAAGGGTGGTAGAAATCAATAATAGGAACTACTTTTATTGTAGTATGTGAGAGTTTTATACTGTAACATATTTTTTTTATTGTTACTGTAACATATGAGAGCTTTATATTATTTATAATTAAAATTATGATAAAAATTAAACGGTTTCTACTACTACCAAACACCTCCTGTATATTCCCCAAGTAAAACTAACTATGGAGAGGCGAGGACCAGGCCCAGCGTTAGGAGCCCAGGCCACCTGAGATTGAGGTCTCATTTTCAAGTCTGAAGGACAGAATAAAATTCAATAATCCCCTTTCGTTTTGCCAAAAAAAAAAAAAAAAAGGGAAAGTAAAACTTATTTACATCCCTATGGTGTACATTTGTGGCTTAATAATGAAGACACTGACGCATGACCTCGAAATCATTTCACCGTGACAGTTTCGATCAACAAGACGTGATGTGTCGTTGGACAAAATACCAATTCAAGAGCTGTTGCTTTCTAATTCCTTTTTTTACTTTAAGGGGTGTTGCTTTCTCTCTTGTTTTTTTTTCAGGGACGTCACTTTCTGCCTTTGAAAAGTAGTACTCTACACATTATTTATACGCCTAAGACTAACTAATCTCATCTATGCAACATGATGACCATGTGCACCAAGTTTGCCACCGCAATCATTTTGGTTCGTTGGAAGGGGTTTGAGTCAAACTAATCGTACACTTAAACGTCGAAAGAAAACTCCTGTGCCTTTCGTTTCGGTTTAAAACCGTTTAAAACAATTTAAACTGTTATTTAATAAAATAATAATCAAAATTATTTTAAATCATAAAATAATTTTAAAATGATCAAAATTTTTAAAATTTAAACTTTATTTTATTTTTAAGTTCATACGATTTAAATTATTTTTTACGATAAAAATTATTCTTATTTTTATTTTTTTTCATAAACTATAATTTTTTAAATAATAGTTCTCATTTTAAATTTGATGTAATATTTTATTTTTATTTTAAATCTTTACGTTTTAAATGTCAGTTTAAAACTATTGTTTAAACCATATAATTTAAAACTTACTAGTTAAACCATAAAATTTTAACCACATTATTTTAAACCCGTGTAGCAAAGAAAGCATTCATCTTTTAGTATCTTCTCGTTTTTACCTCAACATATTCTCCTGACCTGCAACTCTTCTTTTTGCTGAGTTCAAAAACCATTATTGTTGTTCATCGTGGTGCAATGGGAATGAGATATATATACATACATACAAACATATGTGATACATATATAAACACATATATAGTTGCTTCCATTTTCATACATGGTCAATACAATATTAATATTTAGCAGATAATAATAAAAAAAGCAGATATTGTTTCATCCTTTCAAATTTTGCCAAGCATGAGTTTCAATGTCAACTATTTGAGACATTATTCCATTTTAGATTAGACTGCGTAATTAGCGCATCTAGTTTCAAGACATGGCATTTCTTTAATATTGAGAACTTGAAGGATTTGACTCATAATGTAATACTACAGTTGATGCCAAAATTTTACACGCTAGTGACTTTACTGGAGCAAGAGAACAAAGCGTATATAAAATTTTACATACCAAACGGGTGGTGCAATTTATATTACTCAGAAGTATAATTGAAAAATAAACAAAGTTGAAAAGACTTTCATTATCCTAAAAACTTAGAGGACAAATGCGTATTTTCATTATTCCTACTGGTTATTGCATTTCTTAAATATTAGGAATACAATGCTAATTTTATTAGTAAGATTTTACCAATAATTTTAGATATCTAGTGAAAAAATAAATTTATTTGCAAATATATATATATATATATATATATATATATATAATTTAAGCTCCTATTTGGTTCGTAAATTTAAACAAAAATTTAATTCTTTTATGAGAAAAAACTCTATAATAAAAAAGTATAACTTGTGGCTCAAATAAAAAATAAACCGGGCTATATAGTTAAACATTAATTTCTTGTTTCAAGTTTAAAAAAATGGAAGTAGAAAAATTATTCAAAATTTATTAAAAAAATTGTGACTTGAGATTGGCTCTGGTGAAACCACAACGAAGGTGCATGGTATACAAAGATTATAAAATTAAACAATAAAAGGACTTCCAAACTGAAAAGGAGAGGAAAATAATAATAATGATAATAATAAGAAAACAATTGAAAGACTTTAAAAACGACAGAAACTTTTGAAGCAGACGATACGTCGGTCTTTATTAAAATGCGGAGAAACCAGAGGTCTCCCTGTCCCTCCTAAGTAACTTCCATTATTGATCCATCAATTCTTTCTTTCCTTCGCTCCGAAAGAGCCTCCGATCCTTCTCTGATTCTCTACTCCCCACCCTACGATACAACCCCTGCAACCTCACCATTTCCACTCCTCAAACCCAAATCCATCCAAGCTTTTGCCTCCTCATTCCGGTTTGAGCGAAGATGATTCAGCTACTGTTCATGGTGGTTTTGTCGGAGATGACGATTATTGTCCTGATGTCGTTCAAGACGCCGCTGCGGAAGCTGGTGATCATGGCGATGGATCGGGTCAAACGCGGTCGTGGACCGGTCATGGTGAAGACCGTGTCGGCGACCGTCGCCGTCTTGCTCGCCTCGAGCGTCTACAGCATGGTCAAGATCCAGAAGCGTTGGATCGACGACGGCGGCGCCAACCCCACCGATCAGGTTCTCATGGCCAAGCACCTTCTCGAAGCCACTCTCATGGGTAAATTGCCTTCCAATTTCGATGTCTATATGATTAAATTACTGATTTTTTTTTTTTTTTTTTGCATTATATGTTTCTCCGTTTTATTATTTTAAATTATTAAATTAGATTTTTCTTTTCTTCTTTCTTTGGTTATGTTCATGTCTTTTTGGTTTTGGTTTGTGAATTTGCGTTTTTTCTTCATATATATAAATGATGAGGAATGAAGGTGGTCGATTTCGATATTTTGGTGATTTCATTTGAAATGTGCTTGATTTGACGACCCATGAAGGTTGGCTGGGATTAAGGATAACAAAGATGATATTTTCTGCAGTTTTATATCGTCAAGTTCATTGTTTTATATATATATATAGAGAGAGAGAGAGATCACTGTTCTATTGATCTTGCTAAATCATGAAAGATGTTACATTTTGTTTTGTGAGGATCACTGTTTTTTTTGTCGTGCTAACTTGTAAAAGAAGTTATCCTTAGTTTTCTGGATCTGGTTGATTTCTTGCCTGAAACCCTTTGTGTGTGTGTGTGTGTGTTTTGAGCATTATTACAATCCGTGATGTGTGTGCGTTTTTTAGCATCATTAAAGTTCATGATCAGACAGTGATTTGCATTCATTATTTCTTTTAAGGATTTTGAAATTGCTTTTAGTTGCAGTTAAGAGTTTCAAGTTCCCTATTATTTGAGCGATGATCACGTAAAAAGTTTGCTGCTTGATGCACACTCTGTTATGTCCTAAACAACGGCGCGTGTGTCCATAGGACCATATCTCTCAGTGGATAACGAAATTAATGAAATGGATTGTTAAAGCTTCTGTTTGTGTGCCTTATTGAATGACAATGCAATATCGGGCTATGTAGTATGTACTATAGCCTTGAGGGCTGGATTTCAGCGAAAGAAAATTTAGGATTTAGAAACTTTTCTATGCAAGGAAAACTGAAGGTTTCATGGTTTTATATGAATCATTACCTTTAGTCGTTAGCTGTTCAACTGTCAGATCCAAGATCAATTCATTTCTCATAGTAGCGACGTTTGCCTCCTTGTTTGGTGTGTATATCTTTTTAATTTTGGGTGCGGGATCTAATCAACTATATCCATGCACGTTTGCTAACAAGTAGAGGAGGCCATATGTCTTTTCATATTTGACATTGTTTGTTACCGATAAAATTAGGTTTAAGTTTTGTTTTATGTTGGATATTTATGATGGTACTTGAGTTCTTGAAGACCGTTAGCATGAAGCATTACTTAAGTTATTGATTCCTCTATCTCTTGATCCCTCTATATTCATTTTTCATACGACCTTAGGTTTAGAAAACTCTAACGCAGGCATGGACAATCAGGTGATTCTCATTCTTCAAGATTGAAGGTTTATTTAGTTATTTATTTATTTTTATTATCATTCTCAATTTTCAAAATCGGAGTTTTTCTTCTGCTTGATTTGTTTTGACCCATTCCGTTATAGTTTGCTTGTTACCGGTTCTGTTTGAATGGTCCTGCTACATTGGTTTATATACGTGTTTTTACTTTTTACATGCATGTTTTTTAGTGTACTTATCTCTTAATCTATACAGAAGCCTTGTCATATAACCAAGGGCTGGAATTCTGATATGTATCTATGTTCCTCTCACATTTATTGACATTCTTGTCCCTTTTTGCTTTGAGTCTCATATTGCTTAATGAGTTTCTTGTTAACCATGGAACGTTGCAATATGGTCTAATTTTGGGACAAATACTTGCAGGATCGTCCCTGTTCCTTGTCCTTATGATAGATAGATTACACCACTATATTAGAGAACTCCGCATACGAAGGAAGACAATGGAAGCTGTGAAGAAGCAGAACCAGGCATTGGAGGATAACAAGACAGGCAGCTCTGATGAAATCAAAGCCAAAGAAGAAGAGATGGCCGCACTACGGGCAACACTCAAGCTGCTAGAATCAGAGCTTGAGAAAAAAACAAAGGATGTACATGCTGCAGAATCCAATGCAGTTGCCTTGCAGAAACAATCAGAAGGATTCCTGCTCGAGTATGATCGTCTACTGGAGGAAAACCAAAACCTACGGAACCAGTTGCAAGCATTGGATCGAGGACTGTCGCGTTCCAGTAGCAAGAAAAATTCTTAAGGAATCACACTGACCTCTTAAGAAAAGGATTCCTTTTCTTTCAATTTTTTGGAAAGTATGTCTTGGTATTTGTTGTGAGTTCAATGATGGATTTGTTGATTAGAGTTCAGTTTTCATACACATTGTAAGTGTGGACAAGGATACAAGAAACAAAACAAGAGAGGAAAATAGGGATTTTAAGTTGTGTTTTACTTTAACAAAGAGCTGGAACGGAAGTAGAATGGAACAGTTGTAGAATGTAGACAACTTGACCGCTTATTCCGGTATGTGTTTTCTATATTCTAGTATAGTACGTAAAATTTGACGACCTAAGGACGGATGCCAATAAATAATATCCCTTTGACTCCAAATGTTTGTCTAGATGACCATTTTAGGTTTCATGAGTTCCCTATTCTGTTAGTTGCAATGTTTTATTTTTGAACTTTGTCAGACACGAACTTTATAGGGTGTTTGGAAGAAGAGTTCAAACTATTAGGTTGAACTATAAATAGTGTAAAGCTTTCATATTTTACAGTTTTCAAAACTAAACTAATGATTTAAACTACTCTTTCAGATACCCTAGTGTTGGATAATCTATTGTAGGATATAAAAGAAAGCATGGGGTAAAGCAACGTCGTTCTACTAATAGAAGTCAAAGGTATAGGGGTAAAACAGAAACGACATGGTCAAGCTTAAAGAAAACGGTACTGTTCCAGAACCGGAACAGAAGAAATTTCTGATAAAGGAAACGTTTGATGTGCTGCTTCAGACTTATAGAAGCAAGTTTGCCACATCAGATGAATAGTCGGACAGCAGCAAATAAAAGGAAGGAATCTGACGGCTCATATAGAGAACGCAAGTCATACCAACATCTATAAATAGGAGAATAAGCAAAACAAAAGGGGACTGGATTCTATTTTCCAAAATTCTACGAGAGAGAATCTAGAGAGAGAAGTTTTATAATTAGAGAGAGTTGTACTTCTTTCTTGAGATCACAGAAATTTATAGAATTAAAAACTTTGTTTTGTTTGGTAAAACCAGAAATCTCCCAAACATCGATTCATATAGATGTAACCGTTGGGTTCCCTATCCCTGATATCTGTAATCTATGCACTTTTAAGAACTTTTATTTTATTTTGTCCTTGACACCAGAATATGTTGTTTAATAGAAAAGGGAAGGTAAAGGGAATTAAAAAGTTGGATATAAAGTTTGCTCGGTAGCATTATTTATCGTTGAAGTAGGACATATTTATACATGTGTATGTATGCCTGAAACGTTTTAGATATTTAGGTAAGGATAAAGTCATGACACAGATCATCAGCGTACGATGATACAAACTTCTCTCCGACTCTGAATCTGGCCTTATTCCATGACTCCTGTTATCAAGGACCTTAGTAAAAATCAGGAGCAGAATGCTTTTTTCTTAAAAGATTGTTAGTATTGAAGGCAGTGAGCGTCATCAAGCCAAGAAAGACGAGTATCGAAAGCATTGACAACACAAGCATTAACGCAGAAGCTATGCCGGCTTTTTCCTTCTTTGCGTATTCAGAAGACGCCAGAGCAACGAGGGTCAGTGGGTATGAGTATGCCCACCACACAATAATGAACCTCCTCATCGATTTCTTGAAAGGTGCTGGTCTGCCAGCCTGTAAAAACAGCAAGCATACAATGATTTTTTAGACAATAAACTACTTTCGTACTCGCACATAAGCTAGAGAGAGTACTTTGTGATAAGGAATAGTGCATGTTTTTCCGAATGTCAGGATATTGTTGTGGAAATTTTTTATGTTGGAAAGAATCTAATGAAAATTTTGACAATTGAGAAACATCTGAGTGCAACTTTACCAGGGACATGAAGAGAAACAGAGAGAAAGAAGAGCATGTTGGAGGCGGTATCAAAAGTTCCAGGGATAGAGGTACAAGTCAAACTTGCCAAACTTGGTGCCGCCGAGAACAAGGAGAAAGTCGGTTTCATCATTGCAGGAAACCTGCCTCCGAAGGCAAAGCGCTGATAAAGAGTCACGAACAGCGCAAAATAGTGTGCCATTCCAAGTGAGTACATGAAAACCGCGCTCTCTTTCCAGCCCATCTGTGCTGCTGCCAAGGCGCCAGCCAAGTTCCCCATCACAGAAATCTGGCTTGTAGGGTTTGCCACCATTGATAGGAACCTTTTCTCGGCGGTGAACCAGTCTCCGTAGATTTTCAAATCAAGAACTAAGATTGGGACAGTGAAAATCCACCATAGAACTTGGCAGAAAAGGGTTTTAGGAACGATCACCGGTGCTGATTGTAGAAGATGAAGCCATGAAATCCAATGAGCGTACAAGTAGTTGGCTCGTATGTGGTGCAAGAACTCGGCTCTCACCATGTCAAAGTGAAGGAAACATCTGAGGATGTAGAGAAGCGACAGCAAAACCAATATCAAAAGCGCGAGGCACCAGAGCAGAAGAAAGCTACACAACTGTATAGATATTAAAAGTGGCATGACATTTTATATATATGTTTAGAGGAAGAGTTTCAATATAACAATTAAATTGTACATTGTAATGTGTGAGAGTTTTATTTACATTGTGACATATTTTGTTTTATATTGTAATATACAAGAGTTTTATACTGCTTGTAGTTGAAACTTTAGAGTTCAAACTACTCTCTTAAATACCTTTAGATAGTCAATTCATCAGTTACCAATTAGTGCAAAGAGGAGACTAATCGCTCGGAGAAGAGTTCAACTCTAGTTTTGAACCATACATTATAACACGTGAGAGATTTACACCGTAGCATATTTTCGCTTTATATTATAGTATGTGAGAACTTTACACTCCTTATAGATTGAATTTTAGAGTTTAAACTACTCTCTCAAACACTTTGGATAGCTAATTTGTCATTTATTAGTTAGCGAAAGAGGAGATTAATTAATAGCTGAGAGAAGAGTTTCAAACTCTTATGTTTGAGCATCATATTGTAAATGTGAGAGCTCTATATTGTAGCATAATAGTGCTTTATATTATAGCATGTGAGAAATTTATACTATTTACAGTTAAAAGTTTAGACCACTCCCCCAGATACTGTTTTGAGGGTTAAGTTCTCCGTTACCACCAGTTAGCGCAAAGAGGAGATTAATATACAGCCAGTCCGGTCAGTACCATACAGCGTTGTTCATAATTAATGTCATTTTTGTTGAAATAGAGAGATTTATAAGAAAATGGTTCTACGTACATGCCAAGACTTCTCTAAACGGGATCAAGTTCAAGATTTCATACCAACCAATTGAAAGGTTCAGGAATATAACTTATATAAGGTTATAATTTTATAAACATATGTATCAATTATGTGAATTCAATATCGTATGAAAACTATAAACATGATTGTTACTAGATTACAGGGGTTAAACTAGCAAGATTGATTCTACTAACTTGATCTTTCTACTAACTTTCCCAGAAACTATTATTAATTAACTAGTCCAACCAGCATCAAGCAAGGACGCAATTCAAAACTGAGAATAATTAAACATGTGTTGTAGTAGTTAATTAGCATAACGCTTATGCATGCATGTGTGTATTTTTTGTTTTGTTTTGTTTTTTTTTTTTTAACTTAAAAAAAAGTAAAAACTTGATTTCATGTACTAAAATTTTGAGAAGATAAATCACTTTAAACCAAGTCTAACTAAAATCCGCAAGCACCTAGTACTAGCAAGATATTTTCCCGCCTCTATACTGGCTTGGATTTTTTTTTTTTATTATTAAAGTCTATTTTCTCTTTGTATTCTCTTATTTCTTGATTTTCTCTCGCTAGTGTAACGCATCATAACTTGTTGGGAGAAAATGTTTAAATTATGTATCAACATATTTTAGATAAGAAAAATAGGAATTAAGATCTATTGTTTCATTTTATTGTCCCCTTAAATGTTGTCTAATTAAGTTTTGACACCTAAATAAATTGTTTAATTACTTTTAATAATATTTTAGGAAATAAATACTTTTAATATTTAGGTCATATTTATATACTTAATAGAGTATTTGGAAGAGTGGTTTATTTTAATGGTTTGAACTGTGAACAGTGTAAAGCTTTCACATACTAGAGTAAAAAGCTATAATGTAAAGTTTTTACATGTTACAGCTCTCAAACCTAAACTGATGGTTTAAATTACTCTCTCGGACACCCTATAAATTGTTAGGTTTAAATAATATGTCAAATACATAATGAGAGGGACAATCAGGGGACAAGAAAATGAGACAATAGATTTGGACTCGAAGAATAGAGCATTTAGTAATTAACTAGACATTATCATAATATATTAATTTTATGAAATGCCTTCAGTTCAATAGTTGGACCAATCCAACACATGTAACATGTTTTGTTTACCGTTGTAACATTGTTGGTAAATTTATGTAACACTCAGTTTGTCTAAATTGTAACACTCAATAAAAATATAGTATACCTCAACACTACATTCAACTTGTTCGAATATTTTCAAGTTATACAAAAAAGCCATAGATTTGTATGAAAAATGTTACGAATATCAGACCGTACCGCCGCCGGATTTAAGACTTGCCATTAATTTCACATCTTTCTTTCCCTTTATTTTATTTGTCATTTTATTCTCATTTTTCTCTGATATATATTTAGGTGGAAATTTATCGAGTTTGCGATGGAGATTTACAAGGAAAAGGAAACAATCTTTAAAGGAAATTGAGAACTTTTTCAATACATTTACTTTGAAGCCTACTCTTGACAGTCTAATGCTACTGAAAAACGAAGAAACCCAACTAGGATAAAATATATTCTCTGGTTCACACACACTCACACATATATTGAGCCAAAATGGTGGAAATACACAACTTGATAGACCGCGTGCAAAGAATCCACCAAGAAATGACACAATGGTGCGTAAAAGCACTTTCATTTAGTTTGGAAAATAAATTAAAAGTTAAAAGTTAGAACTTAAACACTGTAGCATTTGAGAGCTTTACAATGTAGCAAATTATTATCGCATATGAGAGCTTTAAATTGTAATAAGTTAAAACTTAAAATTTCAACTTATTTCTCAAACAAAGCATTTAATTTCTTCTCTCTCTCTTTTTTTTTTTTTTTTGGCTGAAATTTTTCTCCTTTTTTTTTAACTTTTTTAAAGCAGAGCTTCCTTCGTAAATAAGAGAGGGCAAAAAAATGAATTAGCTAGGTTTTTGTTGATTGGTGGGCAATGATGTATTAAGTTCTACTTCTGGTCAAAGTCGTGGCAGTAATTGGGAGATAATGGAAGACTAAAGCAGGATAACGCTATGGATATTTCCCATTTTTTATAAGCTTAGGATTATTTTTATGTTTGTCCTTCAAGCTACATCGCTTATGTCATTTTGTCCCTCAACTTTTAAAACGTATTACTTAGTCTTTTTAAACTTTGTTCCGTTAGTAAATATCCATCTTTTATTCAACTCTGTTAGTTGTTGAACGGTTTTTTGTAGAATATTTTTATATTTTCCCTCCAAACTATATCATTTATATTATTTTGCCCTTGGAATTTCAAAATATGATACTATTACCCTAAGTTTTTTTGTTAGCAAGTAACATTCTCTCCAATTTTGTTCGACTTTAGAAGTCAATGTTTTTTTTTAGCTTTGGAGGAAAAAACCTAAAAGTAAGAAAGGTTTAAGGGAAAAAAAAAACTAAAAAAAAAGATTAAGGAAAAAGTATAATTTTTTGCAATAAGCTATTCCAACCAAAAAAAGAGCTTAAGGAGGAAAAAAAATTACAAAATTTGTTAAAAGAATAGAGCTTTTAAAATTTTTTTTTCAAAGAACACAATCTCTTGTAAAACCTGCCCTTGAATTTTCTTTTTCATATTTGAATGGTATACTGTAAAAACTATTCATGCAAATTGTGAATATATACATTTCCTTAATGTGAATGTCTTGTAAAGTTGAAAGAAAAATAAATAAATGTATTAAGTTGAACAAAATTGGATGAAAGAAGGTTATTTTCTAACAAAAAATGAAAGGATATACTAACACATTTTAAAATTCAGGGGGATGATTGGGGGCTAAAATAACATAAGCGACATAGTATGGGAGTAAAATATAAAAATATTATAAAAAAATTGTTCAAAAACAAACAGAGTTGGATGAAAGTGGATATTTGCTATCCGAATAAAGTTTGAGGAGATCAAGTGATGTATTTTGAAAGTCGGAGGATAAAGTGGCATAAATGACATAGTTTCGGGGAGCAAATATGAAAATAATCCAAAAATTTATTTGTTTTTGGTGAATCACTTTGGCAAAGTACACCGTCTAGATGCACTTCCCCAAAGTAATGAAGCATGTACGTAAAATGTTAGGTATTAGTTCAGCCAAAAGTAAACTTAATATATTGAGCAAGCCATCAAAGTTCTTACTTATTAAGTAATTACTTGAACTTTATTATAAGTGCCCATCTAGAGATATAAAGAAGCAATCAAGATAAGTGAAGATATTTAGCTACAATATTATTGGCAAATTATAGTCAAGATAAGAGAAGAAAATTGAGGTACTGCCGCAAGGTGGCACATTATTGACATGTGCTGCTTCAACTTTTGTTTTAGTAGCCACTTTCATGAAAATAAGATATTCAAATTTCAAGAAAATAAATTAGTAACAAATTGTGTACGATCAAACCGAATTTTGTTTAGACTAAAGTTTAATAGTCACAAGTTGGTTAATTTTGGCATTAAAAGAGTGAAAAGGGATTGAGTTTTTAAAGGTGTTGAGCTGCTGTGTAATTGTTCCAATTTGTGTTTGATATTCAGCCAAAGAGTATTTTGTTCCTCCTTGTATAAAGCTAACGAAGGTTTCATTTTCAAACTTTTAAGAATTGAAATCCATCATTTAAACCTTTAAACATTGTAGCAATGTAAGTTACGTGAAAAAAAACACTTTAGCAAAATTAGTTTTAATATTCGCACCAAGTTTCCAAATAACTGGTCTACCCCAAGGCCAAAAATAATAAACCAAGCATGCATCAAAATTATTAAATCCTTGTTTCCAAAATCTTAGGTAATCACAAAATACATATATGGTACACAATGTAGAGGGCATTAAAGAACTTCTTTTCCAAAAATATCCACCCCGATCCCTCTTACAACTACTACAACCACCACTCTTTTTATCACTATCAGTATCCTTGCAATTTTTGTTCCGTTTGGTGAAAGATGCCAAATAACTAAACCCATCAGCGTCTGCTCTCTTCCCTTTTGTGGGCTCATTCTCATATTCAGGGCCACAAAACGACGCCAATGGTTCCTCCAGGGCCCATTTGTCTCTCACAACAATCCAATCTTCATCCCAGGTCCAAGACGACGTCGTATTGTTACCCCCACTCAAGCGCCGGATCCGCTCAGCCGGAGAGTTCGTTGTGCTTTCATGACCCGGATTCCCATCTTCCTTAGAGTCCAAGAAACCACTATCCAAAACACTCCTCGGACTATCCAGACACGAAGAATTAAATTCATTCGCGATAAAGTCTCTGGAACCTTCTAGAAAAGGGTGTTTCAGAAGCTCACTTGCCGACCACCTCTCCGACGGGTCCCTCTTCAAGCACTTGCCCAAGAAATCCTTCCCTCGCTTGGACACGAATTCAGGTATCTCCGGCCCATCACCCGAAAACCCAATCTTGAAAAGAGCCGAAACCGGGTCCACAACACACCCGGCCCACGGAGCCCGGCCCGTTGCCATTTCAATGACCGTGCAGCCCAGAGCCCAGACGTCAGCGGCCAAACCCTGCTCTTCCGCACGCGCCACCTCCGGAGCCATGTACACAGGGGTCCCACCGACCGCCACGTCTCCTGCCAGCTTGGCGCATCCGAAATCGGCGATCTTCAATCCCCCGCCGGTGACCAGAATGTTCCCAGCTTTCACGTCGCAATGAGCGATTCCGACAGAGTGAAGATACTCAAGCCCTAGAAGGATCTCCCTCGTGTACGACCTTATCACTGCCTCGTTTAGGGACCCGCCGCTCCGGCGAATCTGATCGGAGAGGGACCCGCCAGTGGCGAATTCCATGAAGAGGTTGTACAGAAGCTCGCCGTTCTCCGACGAGACGCCGAACCCTCTGTACCCGATGATTTGGGGACAATTCAAGGAAGACAGAATCCTCTGCTCTCTCTGGAGAGCCTCCGATCTCGAGAGCTCCATTGACTTGACGGCGAATATCTCGCCGGAGCCACGAGTTGTGGCGACGGAGACCGCGGCTGAGGAGCCGCGGCCAATGGTTCGACCCCTTATCCAGTCCATTGGCAAAATCAGAGCTGAAATTAGCTTGAAGTTGGTAAGAAATAAAGCTTGAATGTTTTGAGGTTTTAGAATATTGCTCTTGTTCGTGCATATACATACACACACATATATATACGTGTAATGTTTTGGTGAGTATGGCTTAAGGCAAAAGAAATCGATAAACCTTTTTTTTTTTCCTGAGGTACATAATTAAAAAGTATTTTTCTACGCTTTTTTGAGTGTGTGATGGATAGCATTACATAAGACGGTCGCCGTCTTTGGAGCCTTTTTGGTGGCCTCTGTCTTTTTCATATGATGAGTCCACGTGGCGGATGTGGGGTGGGAGTGTAAACCTTTTGGTCGGCGGCTACTTGGCATGGCTTTGGTTTGGATTGTAGCGGCACGTGGTCACGTGAGAAGCGGCATGGAGATTGTGGAGTAAATGAGTTGAGAGAGTTGGCATCTAATTAACCATGTTGAGTTGTGACTCGTGATGATATATTAATAAATGTGCTAATTTTTTTTAAGGTCTATTAGGTGTGTTAAGTTCGGTACAATGGATTGGCTTATAGGGAAGGTATATTCCTTTTGCTTTAAAGGTTAAATTAAACAGGTTGGATTAAAATATTTTAACACTTTTTGTGAATGGTGGATAAAATTATAAATAAATAAACAACAACCCATAATGAACCTTTAGCGCCGCAGTTTGGATAACTTTGATGGAGCTCTAATTTTAAGCAACTTTTTTGCTTGGGGTTTTGCAATTGGATAAATTTACATCATTCTCTCACATGTCCTCATCAACTCATAAAGGTACAAAATAACTCTCTCTCTATTATTCTAGTTTCTGTTGAGCAAAACTTAATTGGATTAAGCCTTGGTGAAGAAGTTTTCCAAGAACAAGAAGCAAAGGCAATGAATAAAAAAGCGCACAGAAGACCGGAGGCTTTTTGTAAGCAAACCACGTAAAAGGGGGTAAAGTATCGCTGGCGGTGTGAGGACGCGACAAAGGCAACTAGGCAAAGTCGCAATCAAAAGAAAAGTACTAAGATATTAAACACCACAATTAATAAAATACGGGTTTTATTAATAGACATGAGATTCATTTTTAATTAATGTGTGGTGTTAAATTTGGTCCAACCAGAAAAGAAAAGTACAACATTCTCTTGTTTGTGGCACCAAACAAACAACTACAAGCCTAATAGTTGTAGTTCGTTAATTTCAATGTCCACCTAAGTACTTAGTTACACCGGCGACAGTTAGCTATGGTCTATGAGATGATGAATTTCTTTTCTGTTCTTTTTGTTGGACGGCTGCAACGTGGTGGAACTTTGCGTGCGGGCTTTGTGGGAAGTGAAATGCATAAACACTGCGTTCTTTTTAAGCGATCCAACCATTGAGTCGCTTTCTTCGCAGGCCAACCGCATAAATAATAATTATAGTTATATTTATATGTATACCTTCCGTTCTATCGCCCTGCCTTTCTCACCTACGCATTTTGGTGTGTAAAGCTTTGTCACATGTCAACTTTTGCCAAAGCTTTTCGTAGGCCACGTCTTGCCTTATCCCAAATAGAATTAGATAGAAATAGAATTTGCCTTCTAATGGCATATATAACTGTTTACCTAGCAACGCCTTGGTTTTTTTTTTTTTACCCCTTTTTTTTCTTCTCAAACTGTGCGAGCTAGATTCTCACGTGGTTTTCTCATGTGTTTATCCTCCTTCATAATGATGAAATAATTAAAATGCCATACGGGTGTTGCTATGTATTCCTCGCGATGATAAATATTGTTTCGTTTAATCAATTATAAACTCACGTGTCAACTCAGAAACTTTTATTTATTAATTTTGGTGATTTTTGTTGCTATTTGACTAAGTTAAAACAACGTGCAAATTCCCTTTTTTGTTTCCTCTTCTCTTGTTCTATTTCTTTTTTTTTTATAAACTTGAAGTGGGAATCTTCTATTTGCAAATTTGCGGTTGTTGGATGATAGAATTTTTTCAAAGCTAATATGATATTTGCATGAATATGGACCGGCTTTAAGACACGTAAATCACTTTTTTTGGAAGAAAGGTACGGTATCCAAGGGCCTGCGTTTTTTTTCCGAACAATTGTAGTATTGTACTATAAAAAGACTCGGAAAGACGACAAATATTTTTCATGTCATCGTCGAGATTAACTTCCAGTGAAAGTTATCCTTTTGCTTCTTCTTAAAGATTATGTGTCATAACATGTTGTATTAGTTTCTCCTTGGAAAAAAAATAAAATAAAAAATAGAGCCTCCCTAATCCACTTAGCACCAAGTGGACAGTCTCTTAGATATATGCTAGCACTGATTGGGCAGTTCATACGAAGATTTTTAGAAACATGATGTACTTTTGAGCCTTATAGTCTATTAGTGGTCATTCATGATGCAACGCATATCACTTGTTTTGTTCGCTAAGTGAAAACAAGCCATTAATCCAGGGCCATAGATAATGGTCATGTCAAACCGGTGGTTAAATATTGCTAATTTTCAATATATTTTGCTAGCTTTCTCTATGCAAAACACTAAGAGGTTGTTTGTTTGAAGTACTCTTTGTACTCAATAAACTTAAATTTAGATTCGAATATTAAAAATTCTTTAGATACGTGTTTGTTTCCCTAAAAATTCGAATCCTTTGAGTGTTAAGAATCCAAATAGGAAATCAATTAATTAAGGCTAATTAAGTGAGAAGTTAGAGATTCCTTCTTTGCAGATGTGGATGGAAGAACAATGCTTAGCCATTATCTACACGGAACCAAGTCTAACTTGAATAAGCAATCTTTTACGTCCAGGCTTCCGAGGACCAGTGGTAAATCCATTATGAAGGTTATGCTTGATAGGCATTTTGTCCCTTTTGCTTGATGGTTGGAAGGAAAAAAGAAAAAAAAGAAAAAAAGGCAAGCAAATTAAAGAATATTTATATTTGCATTTCCTTTTTTCTTTTTGGTAGTTAACTAATATTATTTGCATTGCTCATTGTATTTCCACCTCCTGTTTTTATACCTTGATGGAAAAGGACGAAAGTGAATATTTACAAGCACAAGTTTCAAAAAGGACGACAAACAACTAAAATATTCCACCGTTCACCTTCATCATGTTCTCAGAGGTACACAAAAAGCTAGTGAATAAACATTTAAATTATTAAGGAGAAAGGCTCTAGCCAAGCTTCCTTATGCTGCCTCTGCAAATCCAACACTCAGTTTCCCATAATCAAAGACGGTGTGGTAACTGCCCATAAAGACATCTCCCAGAATCCTGCATAGAATACAAGTTCAAAAAAAATGAAAATCATGTCCAAACTTGCACCTTTTGAATAGAATAACACAAGAATAAAACAAACAAATTTCAGAGGATATTGTTTCGATGAGGAATGAGATTGCGATACCATAGAGGTCCACGAGGAGGAGGAACATCCAAACCAGTGAAACCGCTAATGCACTGAGCTTGAGCACCCTCACCAACCTTGAGTATGTACTGATCATACCATCATGGAAGAAAGTAGTCACATGCAATACAACTAGATGTTACATATTCTGAAGTTGTGCATATTATAAACGTGTCAGCAAGAACTTGGTCCCAGCTTGCTCTATGACAATTTGCAAGTTTGGTTCACAAGTTTGAACAGAAATTCACATTTTTTGTGGTTTCAACCTATGAAATTAACATGGGCTAACTCTGTTCCCAGATATGTATTGATTGCGTTCAGTAATGGTGAAAGCATTTTTTGTAGTATAACCAAGGGCAAAATCACTTATTGTCTATATAACATCTAACATGGACTAGTAATCATATGCAACCAAATGAACTTTTTGTCAAAGATCTTATACTTATGCAAGTTGTCAAGGACAACAAAAAATGCCATCATACCTCTTGCGGGGACAATTCAAAGGTTTTACCACCAATGGTAAAGGCAACTTTGGGCATTGAAGAAAGGCGTCCACAGTCAACAGACGATTCTCCCATTGGGTTTGGCATTCGGTCACAAAGCTGAGATTGTAAAGCAAAACATGGAGTCAGCAACAGAAGCAATGTCAGTGAAATTACTAAAGCAATAATTGTACGTCTCCTTCACCTCATTGACATAGCTTAACACACGCTCTTGTGTCTGGTTCTGTGTTAGCTGGTTTTGCATCCATACAACTGCCATCTCACATGCAGTGCACATGGCATCATGAAAGACGCCAGATTTTCCATTGTTCTCGTCGACCACGCTTTCAATGCCAATGCTATATTAACACATGGACCAATACATCAACCTCTAGTCAGGATTAAGAGAATAGCCATAGATGTTAAATGTTTTGAACAACAACAAATTCAAATTAGAATAGCAAGGGAAAATTTTTATCAAGGAAATAAAACACGGTAAAGACTACAATGAATAACAGCACCAAAAATCAAAATATCATTAGACACTAACCTAACACCTCGAGTACCATCAAAGGTGCACAATCCAATTTGGGAGCAGACCTTCTTAGGATGGACCTGTCAAGACGGTAGAGAAAACAAAAGTCAGTCGCAGAAGCTCAGAGGACCATAAAAACAAACCATTTCTCTAAACCAACACCATGAAGCCCTTGAACAACTAAACTTATCCAATGAATATTTCAGAGAGATCAGACGAGTGGATTTCTCACATTAATAAAGCTGTTATTACCTGTGCCATAAGCAAATCTAGAATGTTGTGTCCGTACTGTTGAACAACAGCTTTGCACTCCTTGCTAACAACTCCAGAGGCTCCAATGGCACGATTTATCATGGCAATCACAGTCTGAAGAGAGAGAGAGAGAACCTTAAATGTGACGCCTAAGCATATAAATAACAAGAAGATCAAGCTCCTACAGCAATTTGAGGCTAGCATAATACAGTAGTGTCAAAAGTATTAGTCCCTTTTTCCCCAGGTTTTATGCCAAAACTTTCAAACAAATATCTTTGTTTGAGAAGCAAGTTCCAACTTAAGGTACCAACTTGCTACAGTGTAAAACTCTCATATGCTACAGTAGTTTGCTACAGTACAAAGCTCTCATATGCTACAGTGTTTAAGTTTCAACTTATTTCCCAAACACACCTTTAGCAACTTCAAAAACTTTGATAACAAAGTGCTTAGCCACCATTTCACAGAAACAGCATACAGGAGAAAGCAATGAAGACACTGACAGCTATCAATTACCATAAACATAGGGCCACATTCATATGCCTAGCCAAAGAGGTGAGAGGAGGAAGGGGATATGAGGAGGGGCAATGAAAGATCGGGTCACTTTATAGGGTCACAAATACGTGATCACATCTGTAGACTAGCATAAGCCATAAAATACTGCTAGACATGCTTCTCAACCAGCCTCCTAAACTGCAATCACCCATGTCTTTAATCCATTTGATCACTTTACTGTTGTTAAGGCGTATACTTGATCAAAAATTATACTTGGGCCAATAAATGGAAAGGGAAACTAGATCTTACACAACGAAAGAAAATGTGTCCAACAAAGAAGATAAAATGAAAAAAAAAAAAAATGCCAGCTTGAATATGGAGTGCATACCGTTGGACCAGCCAATAGAGAAGTTCCAGAATCTGCAATGGCTGAACAACCTTCATCACAGTATCCTGAAATATATCACATCCGAGTCAAAATATATGCATAAACTACATGACTTTAAATGGCAGTTTCGGGAATCAGATGGAGGATATACCAGTTGGTTTACCACCAATAAGAACATCGCCCATGTCAAACTATCAAAAAAAAAAAGGTGATTAAGCAAGCAAAATGGGGAAAAGATACTAAAATTTCAGTCCAGTTATAGTTTGACCTACCTGCCAATACCCTTTTCGTGTTACAGGAACATACGTGTGTTTTCCCTTGAAGTGTTTTGGATCAACTCCACCAAACACAAGTTCACCCCCTTCGGCGTCACCTGTCTTACGATTGAGCCAAAAAGAAAACACTGGTTCCTTGACAAGACCTTGGTTAACAATGTTGTACCTAAAAGACGAAATTCACTCATTTCAAAACAGGCTATTCAAGAATAGTTCAACTACTGATCAGCTGAAAATTAAATGCACATTCTTACCATACTGGGACAGCATTTCCCACTGAAATCTCTTGAAATCCAAGTCCTAATATTCCATCAAACTTGGCAACCAAAAATGTGACACCAGGCTCACTAGTTGCTTCAATAAAGTCCTGAGAGGATGGACATGTCAAGTATTGCATGATATAAAATATATATGAAAAATTTAATTATTAAACGAGGAAGTTACCTGATTCTTCACAACTAGGTCACCTACTTCGACATCGTCTTTGCTAAAGAAACCTGAAATAGCTCCAGTTCCATACTGAATAGCAGCAGAAGTCCCTGCATAACATATGACGGCAAAGAATAATTTGTGACTAAATTAGCTGGCGCAACCAACATCAGATAGTATATTAATCCGTAAGAGCAAAACCTAGAGGTTGTATCAACTGTAAGTAAACATCACAAACAGAAATAAAAGTACAAACCGTTCTGCTCATATGTTTTCGATTGGGCTGCCTCATACTTGGCGTGGAAATAACAAGCGACCTGCCAAAATGTAAAAGCAGACAGTGACAATTGCGGCATTGCCTTGGTTCAAGATCCTTGAACAGCCTAAAAATATTCGCAATCAGTTAAACGAACAATAACCAAATATCTCACCGAGAAAGAGCACTTTGACGATGGCACCCACAGATTAGAGCTTCCGGTGTCAAAAATGACAGTGAACTTCTGAGGGGGTGTACCAATTCCAATCTCACCATAGTATTGAGCATCCAAGTAGTTCTTTAGCGCAACAATTTCGGTATCCGGTGCATCTCCTAGCCTGCCAGGGAGATGATACTTCCTAATAGCATCTCTCAAAGACTCTCCCTTCTTGGAATCAAGCCGCGCAGCAATCTGGTTGTTGGGGTCCAATTTCACCTTTTTCAGTCCAATCCTAAGCAAACTTTCATCACTGGTTGCGGAGGAGACGAGAGCGAAAAACAGCGTGGACAGGACGAGAGATAACACAATTGGTTTGATGTTGGTACCCATGTTGATCCTATAAGGTTAAGTAAGAAAACTCTTAAGTTCATAAAAAGCATTATTCATCAAGAAACTTTTGTCGGTTGAAAAAAGAGCTTCATTTGGCATGTCCCTAAAATAAATAGTTCATGGGTTGGAAGCAAGCAAATGGCAGCTTACGTGCTTAATTTCCACTTTCATATTCCATTCATGGACAAAAAGACCATCAAAATGGGTACTAGGAGTTTCCTACGTACCAAGTTCTTCAAAACCAACCAAATATATATACATATATGTATATATAGTGCTACCTCGTATAGTGCTATACATCTGAAATCTTAGAAACATATCTATACACAAAGTAACAAAATATATATATATATATAGAGAGAGAGAGCTTTCATGCGATTAGCTTTTAATTTCAAAGGAAAGAATTTATATAAATGTAAAGCAAAAATTTTTATGTTTTATTTTACGAAAAATGCGTCTGCGCCGTTTTTCACCAAATGATCTAAGCTGCATGAAAAATAAAACCTTAATCCACTAGAAAAACACTGGAAAATTGCTTCTCAGTCCAAAAAGTGAGATTAAAGGGTGTTTGGCATAAGATAGTTTACAACACTAAGTCAGTTATAAATAATGTAAAGTTCTCACATGTTATAATAAAAAGAAAAAAATCCCTACAGTATAAAGTTGAAAAAATTACAATACATGTCCAGATTATTGTTATAAAATTAAAATCTAACACAATATTCAAAATATCTTAGAAATGTCCTTAATGATATAGTAATTATCTTAATAATATTACATATTATACTATATAATTACATATAAATAATTTTAATGATATCATTATGAGACATTTATATAATTTTTATAAATTACAGTCATATTTTAATTCAACAAACATAATTGAGCCAATTGTCCCATTGACCTTATAAAGTTTTCATATTCTTATATGATAATGTAAATAATTCTCATATTTTTTATATGCTACAGTAAAAATAATTCTAATAAATAGTTTCATCACGTGCTAATAAAAAAATTAAAAGACTCAAATAAATACATGCATGATCAAGAGTCAGTTCTGATATTCCAAAAAAGAAAAATTCACAATACAAGAGAACATGAAAATCCAAATTAGCAAAAGTATAATCCAAATTACATTATTGGAAAAAAAGAAATTGACGCATACCGATTTCTCGCAAATGAAGAACAAAGAGGAAAGTTGGCGAAGAGAATGAGAAGACGACTGGGTATTTAAACTAAAAATAGAGAGAGACTGGATAACTACCTGCCACAGCGGGGCCCAGCTAAAAAAGTATTTGAGGTTGATGGTGGTTGAACTTTCGATCTAGACCGTCAATAATCATGGGTTTTAGCTTTAACCGTCGATGATGGGATCTGGATCTTCAAACTCGTTACCAGGAGAACACCACGATGGTTTCGTTTTACGCAGGTGACACCGTTAATCTCGTGACTGACGATGATGAGAGGCATGAATGCTTTATTTAATACTAGTTTAAAAGTGCGCTCTGAACAAGTATATTAAACGTGTTAACCGAAAAAAAAAAAACCAAAAAATAAATAAAAAGAAAAATACGTTTCTAAACATAAAGGAAAAACATTTTCGTTGGAAAATAAAAAAAATGTTGCGTAAAAAAAAAATTTCAAATTTTGAATATTTTTCTTTTTCGAGATGTGTTAAGCACTTATTTTGGGTGTGTACATATATATATATATAAGCTTATTTGGTTTAAGTATTTAAATAGTGTATTTGAATAAAAATTTAAATTTTTATAAAAAAAAATATTATAATAAAATAATTTAAACTGTGATTTAAACCATAAAAAAAAATTTTCATAAAGTTTTGTTATTTTTGGTGGGAAGAAAACGAGACGGGCTTAAAGCGTTGGGTGTTGCAACCGAATGCTTACGTGCCAACTTTGCGTGCGTATCGCCTTGCCATGCGACACACACCTCCTTCCGGGCGTTTCCCACTCAGCCAAGCTTTGGAGTTTATTTATGGCTTGTGTGTATATAAATATAAATACACCTATATGCATAAATTATGGCATGATAATGAATTTGGCCGGTGTAAAAGTGGCATGGAGTAGGTCAATGTTATGTGAAATTAATGTCGTTTTGCATATGGCTTTTGTGCTGCTGATAATGCTTGACGTTTAAAATAGGGATTGAAAACAAAAAAATAAAAATAAAAAGAAATTAAAAAGAAAAAGAAAAAAGTATTTGTCGTGTTTAATTGTGTGTGAATAAATATATGGATGCGGGATTTGCGACTAGAAAGACAAGAATGAAAGAAAAGTCGGGGAAAGCAGTGGACAAATGAGAAGAAAGTGTTGTCCATAAGGAAAGAAAGACTATCAAAAGAACTATGCATATTGTTGGAAAAGAAGTGCAAAGAAAAGTAGCCCAACCGAAAGAACGAGTTGTCCTGTGCAAGAAAAGTAAATGGTCCTTAATACAAGCAAAAGAAAACTTCCAAGTTTCTGCTTATCCATAAGAACAACAAAGATTGCTTAGTGCCGACCCCTTTCTGACCCGCTTTGACAGTGAGAGGCCCCAAGTGTGTTCCAAAAATGACATTAGACACCATTCACAAGCATCTCTTTTGGGTTGGCCACAAAAATCAAAGTATCCCTCTACTATTTTCTGAGATTCTTTCCTCTCTTATTTCCCCCTCTTCTACCACAAATAGAATGATACAAACCATGTCCTGTGTTTGGTAACATGTCGGAATTAGAAAATGAAATCCAATGCTTGATGCATTATTATTATTATTATTATTATTATTATGCTCAATCGCTTGATGCATAATATATTAAGCTTAACCAAAATAAATATTATTGGGCTCCCGTTAAGTTGACGGGTATGATGGCTTAGGAGTAGCAGAGATGGCGGTCTCTAGTTGACTAAGAGTATTGCTAACTTGTCCAAACATAATCCTGAGCGGAAGAAACTGTCCAACATGACCTCCCAATGACTTCTAGGAACCTTTTACGCCCGTCCCTGCTTTAACTTTCTACGTCGCCCGCTGCCTGGCATGTATTTAGGCCTGTGTGTTCATTGCTCGCATCACAAGCCCATTTGACCGTTCAAGCCTAAATTAATTTTTTAAGAGTATAAAAGAAAAGAGAATGAACACAAACAATACAAATAAAAATATTTACATTTTGATGGATTTGGTTTTATCTTTTATTTTAATTTTTCATTCTAGTTTTATAAAATTAACTTAAGATTTATTAATAAAAAGATAAATTAAAAATTTCACATCATAAAATATAACACCATGGTATCAAAATCATGTTTTTGAAAACTATAGGACATTGCTTTGATTTTTTTTTTTTTTTGTTCAAACAGCAAGAAACTATTATGTAAGGTGTTTGGAGAAGCATTTAAATCACAATAGTTTGGACCATTTACTGTAGCATGTGAGAGATTTACGCCATAGCATACTTTTGCATCCATTGTATAATAAGAGAGCTTTATACTATTTGATTTTAAAACTTTAGAATTTAAGCCACTCTTCTAAACAACTTCTTTTTTTAACGTAAAAATACCAAAATAATAATAATGCAAGTAAATTTAATTCTACCTAGTGGAAAGTTTCTAGTATTGGGCCTTAGGTTTTTTGCATATGCTACGGTGAAAAAGGAGTGAGTTTTTGAGTTATTGCTCTATCACCCATTTCATCATTAACCAAGTTAATTTGAAAAGAGAAACTACCAAAGTGGGCAAAAACTAATTTAAACCAACGAGCTTAGTATTTCTTTTCTCATCCACCATGGGCCTGTTCACATCTGGTTACAGAAGCCTTAGGAAAAAAAAAAAAAGAAGAAGAAGAAGAAGAAGAAAAAGATATGTAATTATTATTTCCACTCCACGACTAATTGATTCGATCAAAAATCACCACCAAAAATTCTATTTTGTAGAACAATTTTATATAGCCCGTGAGACACAACGTAGGCCCCACTTTGTATTTGATGGGTCCCATTAGGCCTTTTTATAGACGAGCATTCTTATTTAAAACTGTTAACAAGGCTAATTCAGTCCTTTTATTATTATTTTAGGTTTCTAATAAGTTGGTTAGTAGAATAAGCCGGGTAGTTTCCTGATATCTAGGATAGTTAGTTAAGCTCTATTCCTAGCTGCCAAGGAAATAAATAAAAGGCAGATGTTGTACCTTGTTAATTGTGTAGTCTTTCCGATTTTAATAAAATAAGCAGTACCATTTATTTTTGGCTCTCTCCTCTAGTCGGATTCTTCATGGTATCAGAGCGAATTTAGAGTTGAGAGAGACAATGGTTAAAATGGCTATGGCAGGAACAAGAGGAGTTGAGGGTTCTGAAGTAACTTCTGGCACTTCAAAACCAGCCTCCACAATTGTTTCCACTGCAATTCTGGAAAACTCAAATCATACCTCCCTTCAAATCACTACTCATAAGTTAAATGGGACAAACTTCTTAAAATGGTCCCGCTCCATTTTAATGGTGATCCGAGGGAAAGGTAAATTAGGATATTTGGATGGATCACTCCAGCAACCCAGCCACGATGATCCTTCTTATCCGAATTGGGAGGCTCAAAATTCAATGGTGATGGCATGGTTAATTCACTCTATGGAGGACCATATCGCAGACACGTATATACTCTTTCCTTCTACAAAACGAATTTGGGATGCTGTGACACTTGCCTACTCAGACTTGGAATATTCTTCTCAAATGTTTGAACTACAAAATAAGGCAAGGAATTTAAGACAAGGAGACAACGATGTCACCCAATACTACAATGACCTGACTAAACTCTGGCTGGAATTGGATCTCTTCACTACTCCATCTTGGAAGGATCCTGAGGATGCAATTATTTACAAGAAAATGGTGGAATGTGATAGGATCTATGATTTTCTGGCTGGGCTAAACAAAGAACTGGATGATGTTCGTGAACGCCTACTGGGAAATAAACCATTACCACTCATAGAGGAGATCTTTGCTGAGGTACGAAGAGAGGAGAGTCGACGCCGTGTCATGCTTGGTGGGTCCAATATTCCTGTAATAGAGAACTCAGGTATGGTGGTTAGAAGTGTGGAACCGCACAATGATGGAAATAAAAGCAATGACTCAAAAGGATACAAGAAGTGGTGTGAGCACTGTCACAAGCCTTACCATACTAAGGAGACGTGCTGGAAAATACATGGGAAGCCGGCTAATTGGACTCCTAACCGACCTCGTAATCGTGAAGGGAAGGTACTTCAAGTTGCTGCTGAGGCTAATTCAGAAAAACTATCAGACACCGTAGGTCTTTTTTCAAAGGAGCAGATAGAACAACTCAGACAAATGTTATCTATTTCTCAGTCCTCATCTACATCCCTTATGGCACAAAAAGGTACCAATCTGACTTCATTTGGTGGCCTAACCGAAAAGATAAGCCTTGGATCATAGACTCCGGAGCTACAGATCATATGACAGGATGTGAAAAGATATTTACGTCCTATACTCCTAATCCTGGTAATCATAAGGTCAAGGTTGCTGATGGGTCGTTTTCTATGGTTGCGGGAATGGGAACCGTGATTTTGAACTCTAAATTTACTCTCAAAAACGTTCTCCATGTTCCTGGCATCTCCTGTAATCTGTTGTCCATTAGCAAAATAGCCAAAGATTGGCATTGTGTAGTTAATTTCTTTCCCTCTTTCTGTGTTTTCCAGGATCAGGTCTCGGGGTAGAGGATTGACAGTGCTAGAGAGATTGATGGATTGTACTATTTTGAACACAATGTGTCTGTGAGTGGGCATGTTCAACATACTGTAGGAAATGTCTCTCCGTCTAGAAGGCAGCAAATCATGTTTTTACATTATAGGCTAGGGCATCCGAATTTTGTTTATTTAAGACATTTATTCCCTATGTTATTCTATAAAGGTGATTTATTTCAGTGTGAGACTTGCCAATTAGCAAAACACAAACGTGTTTCTTTTCCTCCTCATCCTTATCATGTTTCCAAGCCTTTTATGTTAATTCATAGCGATATTTGGGGTCCTTCACGTGTCTCTAGTGTTACCAATAAAAGATGGTTTATTACTTTTACAGATGACCACACTCGTGTTTGTTGGGTGTATCTTTTAAAAGAAAAATCTGAAGCAGAAAGTGTGTTCCAAGTTTTTCATAAAATGATCCAAACCCAATATAATGAAAATATTAAAATACTCCGTACAGATAATGGTACAAAATATTTTAATTCCATTCTTGGGAATTTTCTTAAAAATAATGGAATTATACATCACAGTTCTTGTGTGAATACACCACAGCAAAATGGTATTTCTGAAAGGAAAAATCGCCATCTTTTAGAGGTAGCACGTTCTCTATTGTTCACAACAAATGTCCCTAAACGTTTTTGGGGGGATGCAATTTTAACGGCCTGCTATTTGATCAATCGAATGCCATCCCGCATTTTAAAATTTCAAACTCCCTTAGAGTGTCTTTCCAGTTCTTATCTTGACTCATGTTTCCTTTCAAATTTAGATTTAAAAATCTTTGGATGCACGGCTTTTGTTCACAATCTAGACCCGATTCGTACTAAACTTGATCCTTGTTCCCATAAGTGTATATTTCTCGGTTATTCATTAACTCAGAAAGGTTATCGGTGTTACTCTTCAGATAAGCAAAAGTATCTCGTCTCTAGGGATGTCACATTTTTTGAATCTCAGCCGTTTTTTGGTACACATTCGGTTCAGGAAACTTTCCATAATCTCTCCCCTGAGTCCGGAACTAAATCTCCACCAAATCTTTGGGAATATTTTTGGAATTCTTCCCCTGATTCTCTCTCACCCGTTTTTCTCCAACATTCGAAAAATCCTTCCCCGAATGTCCGTGATTCTCTCCCATCTACTTCTCTCCAAGATTCAGGTGATCTTTCCCCAAAATCCCCTGATTCTCTCCCATCTGTTTCCATCCCAGATTCTGAAAATCTGTCTCCTGATTCTGTTAGTCCCCCCGTGCTCAATCCCGAGTTTATCTCCACTAAATCCCTCTCGCATTCTCAGCCTAATTTTCAGGAACATCAAACGATAGGGGGAGACACACTACGGCCGTTTGATATTACCTACTCACGGAGGCTACGTCCAGCAAATAAACAAGGACCTGATATCTCTCACAATCACAGCCAAAAATCCAATCTGAAATCTGATTTGGAACTGAATATCTCTCATCCAAGCGATAATCCAGGGCAACCATCAGATTCAAGTATTTCTCCTAAACCTAACCTGGGTTTTTTCAGTATGCATAATTTTGAATTTACAGATTCAATTGCAACCAGAAAGGGCGTTCGGTCTTGCACGAAACATTCTTTATCAAACTTTGTCACTTACTCTCATCTATCAAGACCTGTTCAAACACTTGTGTCTAGCCTTGCGAGTGAAGAGATTCCAAAGAATATACAGGAGGCATGGGAGAATCCTAAATGGAAAGAAGCTATCAATGAAGAGATGGAGGCTCTTGAAAAAAATGGAACATGGGAGATCGTGAAGAAGCCAGAACAGAAGGTTCCTGTGGGCTGCAAATGGGTCTTCTACATTAAGTACAGGGCAGATGGATTAATTGAGAGGTATAAGGCACGGTTAGTTGCAAAAGGTTACACTCAGACGTATGGGGTCGACTATCAGGAAACTTTCGCACCGGTAGCAAAGCTAAATACGGTAAGAGTATTACTATCACTTGCTGCAAACCTAGACTGGCCCCTACAACAGTTGGACGTAAAGAATGCCTTTTTAAATGGAGATTTGGAAGAAGAGGTCTATATGGAGTTACCCCCAGGATTCAATAAAAAAGGAGAAGATGGTATGGTCTGCCGGCTGAAGAAATCTTTGTATGGCTTAAAACAGTCCCCTAGAGCATGGTTTGAGCGATTTACCAAGGCAATTCGAGGTCTCAAGTATAAACAGGCTCAAGCTGATCATACCCTGTTCTACAAGCATGAAGAAGGTAAAATCACTATACTCATTGTATATGTAGATGACATAATATTAACAGGGGATGACACAGTGGAGATGGAACACTTAAAAAGAAGACTTGCAGCTGAATTCGAGATGAAGAATCTTGGGAGCTTGAGGTATTTTCTGGGCATGGAGGTAGCTAGAAACAAGTCTGGAATTTCTGTGTCACAACGGAAATATGTTTTGGACCTCTTAAATGAAACTAGAATGTTGGGTTACAAACCAGTTGAAATCCCGGTGGAAGCAAATGTGAAACTCGAGGATCAATCAACAAACAGTCCGGTGGATCGAGGAAGATATCAAAGGTTAGTGGGAAGACTGATCTATCTTTCACATACAAGACCCGATATTACTTTTGCTGTAAGCTGAGTAAGTCAATTCATGCAATGTCCAACAGAGGCACACATGGATGCAGTCTATAGAATCTTGAGATATCTAAAGGGTACACCAGGTCGTGGTTTATTCTTTGCTAAGTTCGAGAAAAAAGGCGTCGACGTATATACATATGCTGATTGGGCAGGAGCTGTGGAGGATAGAAGGTCAACCTCGGGATATAGTACATTTGTCTGGGGAAATTTGGTAACTTGGAGGAGTAAGAAACAGAAGTGGTTGCAAGAAGTAGTGCTGAAGCTAAACTGAGATCAGTTGCTCACGGGATCTGTGAAGTTCTTTGGCTGAAAATCTTGTTGGAAGAATTAAAAGTAGAAGTAAAGACTCCTCTGAAGGTATACTGTGATAACAAGGCCGCAATCAACATCTCACACAACCCAGTTCAACATGATCGAACCAAACACGTGGAGGTTGATAGACATTTTATTAAGGAAAAAATTGAAGATGGGACAATCTGCGTAATATATGTACCTACCTCTGAACAAGTGGCTGATGTGTTTACCAAAGGAGTTTCAAGACCCTTATTTGAAAAATTTGTAGACAAGTTGGGGATGTTTAATTTGTACAGCCCAACTTGAAGGGGAGTGTTAGCAAGGCTAATTCAGTACTTTTATTATTATTTTAGGTTTCTAATAAGTTGGTTAGTAGAATAAGCCGGGTAGTTTCCTGATATCTAGGATAGTTAGTTAAGCTCTATTCCTAGCTGCCAAGGAAATAAATAAAAGGCAGATGCTGTACCTTGTTAATTGTGTAGTTTTTCTGATTTTAATAAAATAAGCAGTACCATTTATTTTTGGCTCTCTCCTCTAGTCGGATTCTTCAAAAACCTATAAGTTTAAAACCCGACTACTGAAAAATAATAGGATCCATTTTAAAACGTATATTACATAGTAAATTGAGGTATATAGTTTTATGAGTAGAGGGGTTATAACTTAATGGAGATGAAAAAGATTTTGCTTCAAAGATTTTTTCATGAGTAATTTTTAGAAATACTATCTTTTGAAACTTAACCTTTCTTTGACATGGTGGGAACTGTGGTTAGAACAAATATTAGTTTTAAATATTATAGTTATTAAAAGCTTTACATTGTAACTGTTTTTTACTTTATATTATAGTTACTAAGAGCTTTTATTTACACTTATTTAAGTGTGACACAATTTATATATGTAATACAAGTAGTAGTATTATTAAAAATAATATAGCAGCGTGACATAACTTTTATAAGTGTGGCATAAATAAATATAACCTTTAAAAATGTGTTATTTTCTTAATTAATAATTAAATTGTATTTTTTGGCACAATTTGTCAAAAAAATTAAAATAAAATAAAATAAAAAGCTACTCTTAACCAAAACTTAGAAATGCATGTACTATGTATCTTTTTGCACCAAACAAATCTCACCAGTGTATCAAATATAAGTTTTCTTCAATGAATATGTGTGTCAAATATATATATATTTTTGAAAGGTGTCAAATAAGTTGCATAACATGTAAGTGGATTTTGCTTTACTCTACACAAGTGTACTGTAATATATGACAGGATAACATGTAATCAATTTAGTAGAACGCAATCCAATCAAATCCTATTAATTTATTATAACAAAGCAAAAATGGTCAACTAATATACTAACACAGCCTGGATTCAAGTCGTCTGTGTGAAGGAGTCTCGAAGCAAACAACCAATAATTACGCTCAAATACCTCAAGTGCAAATCAAAACTCCCAAATTGCTACAATCTCAATGAGGGCCCTTGGTTTTGCAGATGCCAAAACTCCAACCCAAAAGCTATACAAAAAATTCCTACTATAAAGTCTAATCCTCTTTTTGAAGGAGATTAATTATTAACAGGGGTCAGAGCTACACACAGACTAAGGTGGATGGCCGTCCTCTATGAACTTTTTTTTTCTTTCAATATTGTATAAAAATTTTTATAAAAATTATATTCTGCCCCCTTTGAATTATGTTCCGTCTACTGTCTAAAGTTCTATATCTCTTTCATTTAGTTTTTCTTGATAATATTACTATATATTTTGTCATTTTGATTGATTTTTCTAACTCCGCTCCTGATTAACGGATTAAAAAGTTAGTCTAAACCAATGGTTTTGAGCCTAAAATACTGTAATAATTTAAACTTTATAAAAGACAACACTATATTGAATTTGGTTTGAACCTAAATTTTTTAATTCAAACCAAATTCTCAGACAGACTATACAAATAAAAATTATTAACATATGATCCTTTAGATCAAATTAAAGATATTTCAGTATCTTAATGAAGTATAATATTAATCGCACAAAATCACTTATAAATAAAGAGAAGCAAGAGGGTGGAACTTTTTATCAGTCACAATTTTTGGGGAGTATAATCATTGACTTGTATAAGACCACTTGGGTGACTGCTTTCTTTTATTTTATCTCCTAACATTGCATTGGATTAATCCCCGCATTAATTTCTTGCACCAAAAATATATCTATATTACGTAAAAACAAAATTAGGGTTCAGAGAGTTAAACTCATGACATTGAAATGGTTGTCATACATACATATATATATATATATATATATATATATATATATATTCACAATACTAGTTACCAAACACCCAATCTAATATGGATTCTTTGTCTTAATTATGGTATATCTAATATATTGTGCCAAAGCCATCGCTCATTTGTCCTCAAGTACAATCAATATTTATCGGTCGTTTTCTCTTCTCCATAACTTAACCACATTTTTTTTTCCTCTCTAGAAAAGATCTGTTTGCTAAAAAACAAGAACACCATGGTCTACTTTATTATGTATCCCCACTTTTACAAAAATTGTGTTTGTGTACTTTTGAAGTTTTGATAAAGTGTGAGACAACATTTTGACAAGTGGGGTTTTGTGTAGGCCTGGTGTGACATCGATTGAATAAAAATTCATAAATGATAAACCCAACCAGCTTCCTTCTAGAATATCTCTTATATCAGTATTTAATTCTTCGATGAAGAAGCCAAAAAAATATCCACCTTAAGCTACGGATACGCTTAATCTTATCACTCTAAAATGAATAATAATTTAATTGTTTCTTTTCCCAGAAACTTGACAATGAGAAAATTTAAACCATACACGGCAAACACACTTGTCAAACTGATGCAACTTCAACCCCATTGAAAAAGGCTTAAAACAGCCCAACTTGCATGCAGATAGTTACGTAATTCGTTCAACAATTTGCGCTGAAAATTGAAAACACCATACTAAGAGGATGATTTTTATTTTTACCTTTTTGTTAAAAAAAAAAAAGACTTTTTCGGTGAAAAATGGGATGCATATTTTAAAACTGTTAGATACAATAAAAGTTAATTTTTTATCACAAATTTAACGATCAAAGGATAGATAATTATCCGTTTTTTTTTTCTTATCAGAGAAATTATAAAAAAAAAGGGAAGGAAAAGGTGAGGACTTTTTGGCCACAGGCATGCACGTGGGATCGTAAAAAGACTTGTTATCCAACCACCATAAACATGAGAAGAGAGATCATGGCATTTGATAATAATAGAGTAGAAGAGTCATTAAAGAGGAAAGGATCCTAGTACGGCGGATGAGGTACGGTGCAGCCCACAATGTTCCACGTTTCGGTTTCAACAGTATTATATGTGAGAAGTGGAACACTTGATTGGATCAGATTCCAATGACGGGACGTCCTGTCAATCAAGGTTGCACGGAAAGTCAACAACGTATCGCAGTCGTCCAATTGCACGTTAGCTCCAGCCCCTTCCACCATTCACGAAACTACTACACAACAAAATCAACGCGATTTTTCTTTAAGAACCTAAAAAAAATATAATATCTGTTTTTTTTTTATATGTCGGATCTTTTAAAAAACATAACTTTGATCAAATTTAATTATTTAAAAACCTACAATGTAGGCAAAGAAAATTCAGCGAGAAGTCTTCTTCTTGTGAATAAAGCTCTAGAAATTCTCGACTTTCTTTATGCTTTGTTTAATATGACCCACACTTAAATTATTGATAGTTGATTAATATGGAAAAACGTAGTTGCCTAGAAGTCTCCTCAAAGTCTACGATTTTGGGGTCCATTCATTGCGCGCCGTTTACGTGTCAAACTGTGATGGCCGAATTTCTTGACCGCAAGGCTGTTCAACAATAGACCACGGCACACCTTACTTGTTCCTTTTTTCTTTTTCTTTTTCTTTTTTTTTTGAGTGGTGTTTACTTGCGGACAATGACTCTTTCTGTTCAGATTGATTAGGAGAGTAATCAATGGATGCAAAACGGATAAGAGTAAATTACGTAAGATCACTAATATAGCTATTTCCTCATTTTTAACGTGTATTTACCGAAAAATTTGAACAAAATTATTGAAAATGAAACAATAAGAAAAAGAAAAAAAGAATGCTGTTGACTTGTCGTCTAGCCCCTTTGCGTCTCTCCCCACAACAACAAAAACTATGGACATATGATGTTATCCTGTGTATGTATCTCACTCTCCACCCCAAAAAAAGGAAAAAAAAAATTAATCGGCGCTAATAACAATTCAATTAACAGATGAAAGCAGTAAAAACCAAATTCCCTATGTAATTAATTCCCCGGAAAGCCACCAATTTTGCTGCTGTTGTTTGAATTGCTATTGGTATTGGCGGCAGCAGCGGCGGCGGCAGCGGCAGCGGCGTTATTCGGGTGAGCTCCGCCGATGATGGAGGAGATAGCCGCTGCAAGCGCTGCCGTGAAGTTCGGATCGGCGGTGATCGCGGCCGTTGCGGCGCTAACGGGATCGGCCAAATTGGATTGCGGAGTCTGGTGCAACTGTACGGCCTGCGGCGCTTGGTGGCCTAAATGGGAATTTGATGCCATGTGACGATCTTGTCCAGTTGATAATTGAAGGCCGGAAAACTTGGACTGATTATAAAGAGCCTGTCCAAATACTTGAGGCAATATTGAATGAGCTGCTGGTGGGGCATTAGTACTAGTAGGTACTACTGCCCCAAAGTTCTGGGGCTGCCCTCCTGCGAAAGGAACTTGGAATTGGGTCTGCGGCCGCTGGAACTGAAGCGGGTTTGGGTTGTTGGTCAAGTCCAATGTCACGGTTGGGAATGGAGCCGAGGCCGAAATCGTGGCCACGGTTGATGAGTGAGGAAGTATGGCCCTGGCTAGCAAATTCGGGTTCATTAGCCCGTCAGCGCTCGACATCGAGCCCGACAACAACATATTCGCAGCTGCGGTTGTTGTCGACGCCATCGCCATCGCCGCAGGAGGCAGCGGGTGGTTGTGATTCCCCTCGTATGTTGTGATCAATATGGTTCGGTCTTCGGCACAACGTTGGACCTGATCGTATCACACACTTCGAACTCATTAGCAAATTAGGTTAAATTAACTTGGGATATTTTGTTGACACATCAGTGCACTAATTAGGTATCGTACTGTAACATACTTGTTTGCGAACTGGACAACCAACGGCCATTGTGCACCTATAATACGCACGAGGACAAGGGTTTCCTTTTGCCATTTTTTGCCCGTACTTTCGCCATTGGCATCCATCAGTAATCTGTATTAATAATATCAAACATAATTAATATAGATACTTTTTCTTTTTCATAATTCAACTAAATTTGACTTGTGCAAAAAAAAAACGTATAATATATACCATGGGAGCTTCTGATCGGGCTCGAACCGAGACTCGGGCTTTTCTCATGGTGGCATCAGCAGATTGCTCAACTGGTTTTGACGAACTGTTGTTCAATTTGGGTACCTTATTGGGACCCCAACCTTGAGATTCAGAATCCGGGCTCTCTTCTCTGCCGACCCTTTTACCGTCTCGGAGGTTAGAGCTGTCGTCTTGATCATGACTGTACGCATTAACTACGTCTTTGTTTTTGTTATATGCCCCTTCAGCATTGTTCTGGGGCGTCGTTGAACGGGTTCTTTCCTCCGACGACGAGTCGTTTGTGACCCTATCGATCTCTATCGGATTATCGGCCGTGGCCGCTCTACTTGGTCCCAAATCCAAAAACTGCCTCTCTTGTTTTCTTTCTTGATCAGCTACTTTTTCGGCTTGATTAACATTCTGAATATTAATTTACCCATTTCTTAGATATATATAATTGATGAGGTGTTTAGAAAATAATCCTAGATTAATATAATGAGTTTGACTAGTTAATTATAATTATAATCATATAACCATGATTACCTCTTGTTCTTGGGTGCTTTCGGGTTGGTTCTTAGTGATCTGTTGGTGTTGCATTACTGCCATTAGATGCATCTGAAGGGCACTATAATTGTGAGTCACTTGGCTAAGCATGTCTCTCAACTTTTGATTTTCAGCGTTCATACGTTTAAGCTGCACTTGCAACAGTGCCATCTGAAGAAAAGCAAAACTATTTAGCTGAAATTCACATATATATTTTTAAAAATTTTAATTCTACAAAGAAGTATTTTTAATTCCTTGATTATTAATTACCTCAGATTTGGCTCCTTTTTCTTGCACATGATCCGATGAAACCCCATCATCCACCGTTGATTGATCACTACCAGTGTTTGCAGTAAGAAGGTGCAAACCAGTCTATAAAAAAAAATGGAAAAAATAATTAACATGGTTAAAATATATTTTCACAAATTAATAGTAATTAAAACGGGAAAATCATAAACTCACGTTTACATCTAAAGAGGGCCGAGCACTGGCATCGCCGTGAGAATTCTCCTTCTTAACGATAACGGCCGTACTGATCGTCTTGGAATTATCATCATCACGATCATCATCATCGTTGACCAGCCTTTTCTTATCGGAAAAGAAGTCGACGACCCCCACGGCCTTCCGATTCTCATCAGACGGCTGGTGCGCCGCCTGCTCATCCCGGCAGGCCAGCTTGGACGGCTGAAAATCCATACCTGAAAACATGATGCTTCTCTTGGCCGCCGTGTGATCAAATTTAGAAGGTACTGTAGGCTGCTGCTTGTTGATAAATAAAGCCAGAGAATCAGAATCCAGGGTGAGACCCCATCCTTTGTCCATAAAACCCAATTCCGAGATAGAGAGATTAAGAGACAGAAAATCTAGAGAGAGAAAGGAGCTAACAAATGGCACAAGTGAGAAGGGATGTTTTTTGTGAAGTCTCTGAAGTCTTTTACCGGCGCAGTTGGGTTGCCTATAAAAAGGGTTTGGAGCGCCCAAAATTAGTAGTTTTTTTTTTTTTAATACTAGAAGACCAAAATATTGGGATTTTGATTTTGATTTATTGTTTCTTTTTTTTCCTTGTGAAAGAGATGGGATTAGATGAAGTGGCGTCAGACGGTGCGTCAGTTTGACAGGTGGCAAATGGGAATCCGGTTTCCACCCGACAATCCATTTTGTGGATCCGAATGGGTTTTTCTTTCCTTCTGTCTCTCCCTTATCTTTTTGGTTCATAGTTTTTGACTTTTCTGGTGACCCGACCCAGTGAGAGAGAGGGCGGGGCCGTGGAGTGGGGTGGGGTTTCGTCTACATTTCGTCAAGGAAGAGTTTGACTCGTTCATAAATCAAATCAGGAGAGAAAAGGAAAAAGAAAGAAAGAAGGAAAGAAAAAAATGAATCCACCGCCCCGAATCGTGCGGCGACTTCCACGTGAGGAAATTGAAAAAAACAATAAATAAGAAAAGGAAAGGAAACGAAGAAAAAAGAAAAGCCTTAAGAGAGAGAAAAGAAAGAGAAAAGAGAGGAAGGAAGGAAAAAAGGACGCCAAGTCAACAAATTTGACGGCCCGGCTCTTTCTCTCTCTAGGGCTGGTGACCGATGACCGGGTGGGGCTGTGGCCATAGTCTCTTTGTGGGCCCCACATCTGGGCCCGACATTTCTTCCCACGTTTCAGATCTGCACCCGGGAACCTTGTTGACTCTTTACACGCCAATGGGACCTACTCACTCCTTTAAACTTTCTTTAATAATGTTAAGCATAATATATGCGCATATATTTATTTATTTATTTTTTTACCTTTCTTATGATAACATATCGGTTGTGAATTTTTCTAAACGTAATAACTTGTTAAGATCGCAACAAAATGAAAATACGATAAAAATTTGATGGTTTAAATAATATTTTTTCCTACTTTGAAAAAATCCAGTTTTTGAACTTTTATGGTAGCTCATATTCCACGTGTTATGTTTGCGGATGTTGTTAAAGGCGTTTAAGAATGTAGTCCAAACTATAAAATTGTAGAAACTAATTTAGATATAGTATTTCTTTACATAAAATTTGAATTTTCAAACTAATTTTGGTGAAATTTGACTGAAAAAGGGTAAAGACTGTTTACTTTTTTTTAACTCTTTTTTTATGTGATGACCGGTGTCAAGACTGATTTTTCATTTCACAATTAACGATCCTTAATTTTCTTGGACCAATATATCTAGAAATTAAGACAGAAAAATAATGAGTTTGAATATGTTAATATCGTTTTATTTTTCTAAGATTTTGCATTTTCTATGTTGTTTTCCTCTTTCTGATCCCTCCCACATCTTAATTCTCGCTTCTGACTGTGGAAAAGGGAAATACGAAATAGGTAGACAGTCTTTGTTTCGCATTTCGTTAGTTTATTAGTCTAACCTCTAGGGGAAATATTTATTAACTTACATGTTAAGAAAATTTTGAAATGGAATCTGGAATATTCCCTTACTTAATTATTCTTGAAAATTGTTTGAAACGTCACTATTGGTTCAAAGTCCACTCTTTTGGGCTCAATTTTTTTAAAGGTTCAGAACTTTAAATATATGATCTTCTTAATATCTGAAAACTATGTGAAATTTTTTAATGGCTGTCGTGGATAAGTATTTGTTGAATTTGCCATTTCTTTAATTTCTAGAAGATGGGGTTTTCATTTTCTTCAAGAAAACATATACAAAAATGAATTTCCTCTTCTTTATAACTTTCTTATTTAACCAAAGACTAAACTCAACATCAATTGGTTTACTACTTACTGGTTCATGATCATTATAAGGTCATTTGATTGTTACATGATTCCCCATTAATTCATCCACTGTCCCCATCAAATTAACTATTTTTCTAGATAGGAAATTGTTTGTCAACCTCAATAGTCAAAGTTGTTACGTAAGTTCTGTCATGGTGTCACATTCACCTTTGAATATCCATCCAAATTTTAAATTTTGCATAGCTTAATTATCTTTTGTAATTAATATTTTAATTAGGTGAAATGATATAGCATTAAGTCCATTTCCATGAAAAGAAAGATCTAACTCTACATATCAAGCTTAAATTTTATGAATTGAGTAGCTAAAGTATGAAAATTTCAAAGCAAAACTTATCTCAAAACATAGCCAAACTATTAACTGTTAACATGGTTAATTATTACGTTATCTAAAGAAGAATCATATCAATAATTAAAAGCAGGCCACCATTAACAAAGCAATATAAGTAACACATGTTTTCATTTTCTAATTTGATCAAGAGAATAACTGATACAATTGCTGTATTCTATTTCTTCAATTATCTTTAAATTGTTGCTACAGCATTCATCAGTGCATGGTAGATTTTTTTTTTAAAAAAAGACAAATTAATGGCCTAATTATGTAAGTTAAATTAGAATGTGGCTTTAGTTTATGAATATTTTACATATGGCTCAATAATGATATTATTGAATTATTTATTATGTAATTATATAATACCAAATGCAACATCATATGATAATTATTATTATCTAATTATGGTTATTTTAAAATATTCTAAAAATTGTGTTGAGTTTCAATTTATCATTATAAGTTAATTATCATGTAGTGTAATTTTTTTTTATCGAAATTAAAGTTCTGGATTAATCCGAAATTACCACGTGACGATGAGTGTACCAGAATTACAGCTAACTAATTTTATTGGTGCACAGATTTTCAACTTCTCGTGACGTTCTTTCGCTTTTTTGTCTTTAATTCTATTTAATATATCTTTTGAGAATCATTCAAGTTTGAGAAGAAAAATAAAAAAGGTAACTTATATATGTTTTGTATCGCACGTATCCCCATTCAAAGAGAAACCTCTCTCTCTCTCTCTCTCTCTCTCTCTATATATATATTCATAGCTTCGTTTCCCCGCCTTGACTAGCTAGAGTTCTATTTTGAAAGAAACTTCAAATCAAAGTTTGAACATCTTTAAGAATCGAAGAAAATTGTCGGCCAAAATTTGACCAAGTGGGTTTTAATCGAACTATATAGTTTCATGCACCTACACCCTTTTTTTCTGTTGCAATGGATCACGTGGTTGGCCAAACTCGTGTGGTTTGGACTTTGGACTTGAGAGGTTGGAAAACCATTCAATTGTAGATGATTTCTCCATGCATGCCGTTGTCGTATCGAGAAATTTTTGGAGAGGATGAAGAAAGTGGCAAGAATAATGAGGTTTTAATTTTCTACGTTCAAACATACGGCGCGCAAGGTATCTGTCTCAAAGAAAAAGAAAAAGAAAAATCAATTAAAAGGAACAAAAGGTATTATTGCAAAGTTGCTCCCAGTAAAAACACCTTTCAAAAGGGTCCGTGATAAGCACTTGAAAAGTGGGGTATTGTTTAAAACTTTAGAATTTGTATTACAGACAGGTTTTAAACGTGGTCGGATGTTTTGGAGTTTTAGTACTGTTTGTTGTTCCAATTTCTCTCTATGTACATGTTCCCATGTTGTATACAAATATTGATTTTATTTTCAATAATAATATATTTTAATTATTTGACTTAATAAGAACTTAATTTTATTGATTATTATATATTTTTTTAAATTGTCCAATTTATTATGATCTTATGGTTTATATTACATGCTTAATAAAGACCATACCTATTAAAACTACACCCATATATATAACCACGTAATTAGTGGACAAAGTATATAACATGTATCTAACATTAGAAGAAAAGTACATATTTTACCTTCACAAAATCAGTACACTTTACAAATAAAAAAGGAGAAAAGAGAAAATGCTATGATCACAGGCTATTGCTTTCGAGGACACTAGTCAAAAGTAACCAAGTTAGATATTACGTTTTTTTTTTTCTTTTAAGAAAAAAAAAGTTTTGAGTAATTTTTTTCCAAGGACAGAACACACCTTTTTGAAAGACATAAGAGCCGACTGTCTGTACTAATCTTTTCTTTTCTTACGCGGTATGTAACTTTTATTTTTTATTTTTTTTATCCTTGAATTTTTCCATTTATTTCTAGCCGTGCAGCTAATCTGTCAGCACACAAACGTGGAAATCTTGGGATAAAAACTCAGTAACCATTAATTCGAAAAGTACACGGCCTTTATCGTTAATGTGAACAAGTTCTTCTGTACTTTGCTTGGACAGCTGGCTAGCTAAGCTAATTTTATTTCTATATATATCTTGTAAGAGAAGAGATTCCCATTTTTTAGCTTTCCTTTTGAATTAGTGAAAGTCTTTAGCTAGAGAAATCCAGAGGAAAACTACAATTATATTTTTAGTTTATGAGCTCTCTAATATATGTTATATAGTCCAATTTGGTATTGCCCGTACGTAATGTTGCCGTGAACACCAACTAGCCAGCTTATCATGTATTATCTTGTGATCAATTATCTAGAATTGCAATAATTTCACAAACAATGGTTATAAGGATATTTGATATTCTCAATTTCAATCAAAATTTTTTATTGTTATAGTGTAAAGCTCTAATATGCTACAATATTAAGAAAAAAATAAGTTATAGCATAAAGCTCTCACATATGCTACAATAATTTTTAACTAAACTTGACTCAAAACATTAGTTTAAAACCAATTCTCTCAAACACCTTATATAATAGTTATTGAAACACTTCATTCATCGCATCCCTTTCAAAATGAAATCAAATTGCTTCATGAAAATCAATTAACTAATGTAAAAATTAGCAAAATCTCAATTAAAATGTGACAATCCCAAACTCTCTTGTCATATCACATGCAATACTTGTCAAAATAATGTCCTTACAAATATGTTTTCTTTTAATTTCCTCTTCTCTTTTTACAGTTTTAATATTTTTAAAATAAAACTTACTACAAACTGTGACTAAGAACCTCATGACTAAAAGTTTTAGTTGCAATAAAAATTGAATTAAAGTTTGTGGCTGATTGCATATTGGTCACAACATAAATTTTGTTAAAAACTGTTGTGACTAAAAGTTTAAATTTTGTAGTAAAAAATATGAATGTAGATCTTCTTCTATAGTGGTGACAAAATTATTCCAGATAACAAAAATATGATTGTGGTAGCACTTTAGGTTTAGCATTTTTGTATATCTTGTCAAGTATATACGTGGCTTTAATATTGTCCATGTCTTTTACGACTGCAAAAAATTGACATTAGTATTACATCAATTACAACAAGAACCTACACTAGAAGTGGACGGTATTTTGAAAGAGTTGAAAATTTATTTTTTGTACGGGACCTTGATTTTATTTCCTTCCTCCTCGACTCGTCAGACTCCAGCCGGGGACCAAAAAACCCTCAACATATGGGCTTAAATTTGCCTCCCGCGGGAGGAGCGTGTCCTTTAGGATTTAAACCTTTGATCCACTCGTATAAGAGAGCCTTAGATGTATCCCAAGTACCAATCCGACTAATCAGTGGGCACATCAACCAAAACAAATGAACAGATAAATCCTCCTTATTTTTTGATAGTTTTAAAAGTAGTAATAATTCGACTGTTTTGTTTATCACTTATAATAAAAAATTCTTACGATATTGGTATTTGTTTAAATATTGCTTTTGTTAATTGAAAAATAAACTGTGGATTACTATCTGTAATTTATCTACTCGACCGCAAAAATCGTCTTATTCTAGTTATATTTTAATCTAAACCTTCTTCTATTATATTTTACTAGAGGATAAATTGACTTAGAAGAAATATAAATAATATATACATCTATTATTTTTCCACAAGATTTGCATCATACGGCAGAGAAAGCGTCCACAAATTCAATTCTAATTGTCAATACCCCTCCCCATTAAACTACCAAAGATTTTCAAACCCCAACGATAAACAAAATCAGCAGAGAAGGAAAAGACAGAGTTGACTCGTATTTACGTTGACCATCTGATACAACCCACGTGGCTAGTTGTATGGCGTGGAAAATTGGTGTTATGATTAGGTTGGACAGCCAGGATTAAAGAAAATAAGCATGACCATAGACAAGCCCGCTATGAACCACATTTTGACAATCTATATAAATATATATATATATGTATGTATGTATGTTTGTATGTATATGCATATATTATTACGTATACACACACAAGTAGACTAGCTAGTGGTTCGATTATGCTTTCTACACATTAATTATTTCAATATTTTAATTACTTATTATTGTTAGTTTTTTAAGAGAGAGTTGCTTAGGTAACAAACTTGATTTTTCTTCCTTGTGACAAGTCATCAATTTTCAGCACTCCTTATTTTCAACAACAACAACCCTGCCTTGATTTGATTCCCAATTTTTTCTTTGTTTATTTACGCCGTTCAAACAAATTTCTCTCTAATTTCAAGCTCCATTAAATGCCAACAAGTCCATGATAGTAACACCTTAGATGTTTTGAAACGTTGAAACCACAAACAAAGTTTTGAGTCTTATTATTTCCTTTTTTATTTTTGACATTATTATTGGGTAAAACTGTGGAATTCCCATAATTCATTGTCAAGTAAACAGCAAACTTCTGATTTTTTGGTCCCTTGTTGAATTATACGTTGTGTCTTAGCTGTCACATGTAATAAGAAATATCGCCGGATTGAACAAGATATTGAAATTCTGGAAGCTTTTTTTTGTTTTGTTTTTTTGTTTTTTTTTTCCTTTCTTTATTTCTTGTAGATATGAGGTTATTTTTTCAACACCCCATTTGGGTGATGCAAGCGACAGCTCGCAACTTGGACTACAACAACTGAGAAATAGGCTCTTTGGAATTTCTTAAATGAAATGTGTAGTACCATCTAATTTCATAGAGATCACTGGCTTGGGGGTAAAGTTGGTCTTTTATGCCTGTAAGTTAACTTGGTTCAAATATATAATTGGTAGAGCTTTCCTTGCCTTGCCTTGATGAAATGTTAGATGGGTCAATTCAAAAAATAAATAAATAAATAAATAAAAAGATATAAATAAATTGCTCCAAGGGTTTGGCCTGATCAACACAGTTAATCGAAAAATTACGTCGAGTTTCAAACGCTTAACTGCCAAAATTGTTCAAAAATTTTGATTTATTTATTTTTTTGGAGATTAATGCTTGTTCAACATGGAAAGGTTAAAAATTAAGCTGAGCTAATTCGTAAGCTAACGGGTACCAATCACCACATGAATTAGCAGCTAATGTAGTTGTTGTTGGCGATTTTTGAGTTGAATTGTTAGATTCATAATTAATGATCTTTCTATTTGAATGTCACATCATGTGATGAGGGGCACCATGTGCCCCATACGAGCTTTTTTCTAGTCAAAATTAATGTATAATTTTTGTTTCCTTTCAATACCATAAAAATTATAAATCTTTACAAAACTTGGTCGTGAATCTCGTGAACTTGTTAAGATGTTATGTAGACCATAACACAAATCAACCAAATCAACGTAGCTGGTTTTGCCCACACCCACAAAAAAAAAAGTGTTAGTTTTGAACACTTTCATGTTCTGTGCCTTTTGTTGACCGGTGTTTTTTTTTTTTTTTTTTTTTTTTTTTGTCTACTTGGTTAGACACGTTAAGAAGCCAGAAAGTTCAAATTAGAGCCGAATCGTATGAAAGGGTACGGAGGTGTGTTTGGACCGTCGAAAGGAAAAGAAGAACGCAATAAGACTTTGCATAGACAAAAAAATACTTATTATAATCTGGCAAATAATGTCGACGGTGGACTCAAAATCAGAATCTCCAAGAACGTAGAAAAGCATCTAAAACGGTAGCTTTCCCACCATTTTTTTTAATGAAATTATAGTTTGAATTACTTCTAGACCTACCTTCTTGTGGAAATCGCGTCCGTGCATTCCTACTTGAGGACAAGACTTTGCGTTAAAAACTACTTTGCTTTTACTTTTTTGATTTTCATACAAAGTTGTTTCAGCTTGGAGCATCTTTGCACACCAAGTTACGGCCAAATGGAGAATTCTACAGTAGAGCATTATTTATTTTAAACTGGTAGATGTATATCATATTTGATAAGTTACGTATGTACTTTTTAATATGCTTTTGATTAAATATATAATCCGTTTCAGAACCTAGCTGAAACTATATTTTATGTGGTTATAATAAAAACTGTTACTATATTTTCTTACAAAATTTTAACAAAAAATTAAGTTAGAATCACGAAACGTGATTTTTTTGTGTTTCCAATTGCATTTTCAAACAGTTATTTTACACTTGCATGAGAAAAGTATATATTAATACCTTTGAAAATATGCACTACGATATTTAATGTGTTTGAAAACATACACTAAAAAAATTGCACTACCTGGAATACCACCGTAAAAAGCTCATAATCATAAACCAGATACTCACGCAGGGAATATTTAGTAGTTTTCAAAATGTTGCCACTTGTAGTCAGCCTTTCGCATCCAATTTGGTTGGATTAAGCGTTTCATTCATTTAACCCTTTGACGGTGGAGAGAATATTGTGTCCAAGCTTTGGACAAGGCAGCCATGTGAGTCTGTGACGAAGGTGATTAGTCTTTTCGGTATTTATGATTTTCAACATTGCATGTATATATACGTGTGTGGGCCAAAATTGGTGTTTACAAAGTCTTGTGGTGGTAGATAGGGAGATTGTACTAATGAACCTCAAATAAATTAGCCAAGATCAGGTAAGGAATATAAAGATAATTAATGCGAATGAAAAAATGGACAGGTTTGAGGATGGTAGGTTTAGAGGATGAGTTATGAGGACATGGTAAAATAAAAAGACAATTTCAATTTTGTACATTGTGTTATATCGAAATATACGTTTAATATCTTATGTTTTAAAATATTTTATATCGATATCTCAAACTTTTAAAAAATCTTTTTTTAGTACCAAAGGTCTTTTTTTAGGACACAAAAGACACAAAAAATGCATATTTAGTACCCAAAAAAAGCCTCTGGGTATTAAAATTTTTTTCTAAAAGATCAAGATACCGATATAAAATATTTCAAAACTTAAAATATTAAACACATATTTTGATATAATATAGGGTACTAATCTAAAATTTTCCCTAAAAATAAAAAAGGAAAAGAAACAATTGGCTTGAAAGTGACAAACAAAATGCAATCTGAAACGACAAGCAGTGGCTAACAGTGTAAGTGATAACACATCAAAACGACACAATTACTTTTGTCACAAAAACTAATAACACAACTAAACATATAATGGCCGTTTGGTATTGTTTTTAAAATAAATAAAAATATTTTTATTTTAGAAAATAAAATTTTTTGAAAATTGTGCTAAGAATATTTTTAAGAAACATACAAAAATTTTAAAACAAAACTAAACGGGTCCATAGTACTTTGACAACATGTCGCTAGGTCCCTGAATCAGAAAGTGTCTACAAATTAGCGGGTTCTCAATTTGAAAAGAAATGTTGCTTAATTTTTGATGTTCCGAATGGCGTCGTTTCTTCTTCCCCATCTCGGCTGTCTTTATTTTTCTCCCATTCTAATTTTCTAAGCTGTATTTATTGACAACATGTCAACAATAGAAACTTTCAAAGTCCTTTTTTTATATATAAAGGTAAATGGCCTTTTTAAAGAATTTTTTAAATTAAATACCATATTTTTTTTAAATTAGACAAATGACTCTCTTTATGAATTAAAAAGTTAAAATGACAAAATAACATTTCTCTCTTTCCTCTCTCTACCTCTTCTCTTACTGCACAACATCTTCAGATATTATTAGCGCCATACTCCGTTAGGTTGGCCACCTAGAGCACTGACGAACATTATTATAATTAATAATAGTAAAGGTTATTTTTGTCATTTTGATTTTATAATCAATAAAGAATGATCATCTGCTTAATTTTGAAAAAGTATGGTTATTTATTTTTAAAAGGCCGCCCACCTAATTTCCCTTTTTTTTCAATTTTAATTTTCTTGATTAACATAATAGCTCTTCTTCTTGTTCTAGTCTACCTCGTTGTCGTTCAATATTTTTTTTTTCTTGTTCATCATGTTGTCGGTTTTTCTAGTTACATTATCGTTTGACACATTTTCTATCGTTTGTCCATCTCCGTCCATACATTACCCTCGATGGTTCTATAGTTTCCTGTCTCTACGGGTTTGTCATGACTTACTGTTTTATAGTCGTTTTATTTTTCACTGTCGTTTTGTAGTCTTCGCCATTGATGCCGTTTCTTAGTTGTTATTGTGTTGTTGTTGTTGTTTGTTTATTATTTTTTCCCCTTTTCCTGGTCGACTACCAAGCAATTGTCACCTTCCCTGTTTACCAATTGCCTATTCTTATTATAATTCCTTTTTGTTGTTGTTTTCACTATGATTATCGTTTTACTTTCAAAAAAACAAAAATTATGATTATCGTTTTCTTTTCTTTTCTTATCTTGTTTTTTGACATTTTGGATACAGGCTACAGTTTTTCTACAATAATATAATTTAGATTAATTAGTTTGAATAATTGGTGAGAAAGTAATGTTTAAAAAATACTAAAAAAGAGAGATTAAAATTATAAATAAGATGTTATTCCCATAATTGAAAAAGAGAAAGTTAAACATTTACGAAGATACTATGGGCAATGGAGAGAACAAGGACGAACAATCTTTTTTCATACGTCTAATGCTCCAATAGTCCTACTTAACAAGAAGCATGTAGCCCTCTTATCCTATTGTAAAAATACGTATATTCTATTAGAATAATGTGGTGTTGAGTATTACCAATACTTCTTAACATTACTCTCTTTTTGCTGAAATTGAACAATAATTAGGTATTTCTAAATCTTTAAGGAACTAAGGAATAATTGGTATTTGCATGACATTACTAATAAAACAATAAATTTACCATGAATTAATTTGTTATTCAGTACTTAAATAGAATATCGTTCAACATAAATGATGGTTAATAAAATATATGCACCATGCCAGACTCATATATAGATTTGAACTTCTTTTCTTCACATGGCACATTGCTGATCAATGAATATATATTTACATATGTCATCATTATTTGTGTCTTGATCAGCTACCCGATAAGCATCTGCATCTAATTTTTTGAATCATATGTATCAAAGGCCATGTCGATGAATTATGTCGACACTTGACATCTCAGTTCATGCATTTCATCGCGACGCATTCACAAGATGCCGCACAAATTTTCTCCGATTCATGACACTTGCATTTGTGATCGTTTTGCATATAAGAACCATCTTGGTCTGGTGCAAGTGCAGCATACTTCGCCACCAAGTTGCTTGCTCGTACCATTGTCCTTTTCCCCATGTTCATGGTATCTGTTAGATCCAAGGCCGAACCTTATTATTCAAAGTTCACATACAGAAACAAATCAAAATCTTGGGCTCCCAAAGAAAAAAAAAAGCACAGAATCAAACTCTCATGCTTATACTAGACACACATGAGATTGGCACGTGCAAACAACGTGCCTTTTTTTTTTTTTAATTTTTTCCCTTTTTGAACTAGGTGTTGTATACAGATTTAGCTTGTACATCTCTTTTTTTATTTTATTTTTTTTTGTCTCAGAATAATATCATGACAAGTCAATTAAAATATTTTAACTAAAGTAATACGATATTAATAAGGGGACACAACACGAGACATGAAAATGAAAAGGAGACGTAGAAATTGATTCCGTTGTATGCATAAAGTATAACGTATCATAAGTGTATTCAACAAACTTTTATTAATAAGGTGGCTTTTGTTATTATTTACAGATTTTTTATGTAATATGTTGATAATATTTATTGTCGTTTTACAAGTTTATTGTGGAAATTACTTTTCTTGCGATTCCTCATTTTTAATATGTTCTTCTTTTGTTGTGCAGGTTTTTTGTTGTGGTTTTGCGCTCTTCTTTTTTTTTTTTTTTATTGTCGCACCCCATTTTGTTATCGTCTTCTGGTTATTGTTGTTTTAACCTTTAACTTCACTGTGGAGTTGGTGGTTTTGTCGTAATCCCACCCCCGCCCTTTTCAATTCCTTTTTTTTTATGCGTTGCTAATTTCTAGTTTTCTCCCATTTCGTCCTTTCTAGTAATGCTGTCGTCTGCCTTTTATGGTCGTTCTAAAACTTCTAGGGATATGTGGCTGTTCCTTAGATTTTATTGTTATGTTGTTTTTCATACAAACTTGTTGTCCTCTCTATTTTTGTCGACAGATGTCGTTCCTATATTTATTTATTTATTTTTAGAACAGTTTTAATATTTGTTATATCAAGGAGTAGTTTGAACTTTATACCAATATTGATCCCTCGTCTTCCGTTGTTTTTCAACGTGGAAGGTTGTCGTTCCTATTGTTTTAGCTTCTATTGTGGTTTGCATTTTTACTATCTTTTTTTTTATCTAATCGTCATTTTATTTATTTTTATTTTCCTCCGGTTCCGTTACCCTATTTTTGTAGTTATTTTCTGATTTCTCTATGTATATCGTTCTCTTTTTTTCTTTTTTTTTGGTCCAACGCCTCTTTGTTGTCCTTTGCATTTTTATGGAAATTGTCAATCTTTTCTTAATTTCATCGTCGTGTGTTGTACAGAGTCTAATTTGAATATGCAACAATGGCCGTCGAATAGAGCCTTCTACTTCTCCCTGGTTTAAACTCTCAGTGCCACTGGATTGGAAAATGCCAGGAAAAAAAAATAGATAGATTTGAGTTGAGTTTTAATCTTGATAAATTTCCTTGTTCCTTGACAATTAAGGCCAAGAAAATTACAGACGACTATCTCAACACCACGTGACAATAACTCTGAAAATTCAAATAAAAAAAGTTGAGAAAACTAAATGGAATGCCTTCTAGAGACACTGCTTATTAAAAATGTTGTTTTCTTTTAAACTTTTCGAAACTACTCATTTTTATTTATTTTGATTTATTGTTTTACTTTTTTATCCTGATTTAAAACAAAAAATCCAAATACTTTTTTTTCCTCTTCTCTCTCGGATCTCTTTTTTTCTCCACTCTCTCTCTTCTTTGCGCTCTCTCTCTCTTCTATCTCTCATTTTCTCTGCCTCCCTCTCTCTCCTTTCGTTTTCTCTGTCTCTCTCTCTTTCTCTCCTCAACCATTAAAGATTCAAATTCCTCCAAAATCTGCTTCAATTTCTCACTATTCCATGAAATCTCAATCTCGATGCTGGTACATTGAGCAATTTGTATCATCCATGGCGGCAAGCAAGACTTCATTGCTCTTGTTAACGAGCTCGCGGTCTGTGATAGAGACGGTAAACAGCTCGCACATGTGGATGATCTATCGCAAATGAGCCAAGTTGGCTAGGCGGCCACTTGCGAGCCTGCTTATGACTCAGAGCTGAGAGAGGCGTTCGACTTCTTCGACACCGATCACGACCGGAGGATTACAACAGGGGAGCTCCACGGCTTCTTCACGGGAGGATCATGACGGAGGAGCTCCACAGCATCTCTACAGCTTTTTTTTGTGTCTTTGACTTGCTTTGAGCTTGACTTCATGAAAATTTAGTGGTCGACGCTTCTCATTGAAGGTTCCACATTTTGTGCTTAGGTTCCATGTTTTTTCATCGAAAGCACAAAGGCAAAAGTCCTTGATTGAGAACAGCAACTAGCAGTCTAGAAACGTGCACTAGGCATAGCTTTTAAGTGTTTCTTTTAATGTGCAGAATAAAGATGTTATAATTGATGTTTTAGCTGTAATGGTTTTTTACAGAGTTTCAGCGAATTCACGCTAGTTCCTGCTAGTTTTGAGACAAAATTTGGTGAGTTTCAGCTAATTTGGAGTCGGAATGCGCTAGGTTTTGAGACAGAATTTAATAGGTTTAAAATAAATATGATGAAATTTGATAGGTTCTAAGTTGAAACCTGATAGATTACAATCGGACACCCACCTTGACAACCAGAAAATGGTTGGCCTTTTTTTAGGCCCAAAAGAAAATATGTTGGAATCTGATAGGTTTCAAGTTGAAATCTGACACATTACAATTTGACACCTCGCTTCGGTAATCAAAGGTGGCAAAACCTAACGAGTTTTAGGACGAAACTTGACAAGTTTTATTTTAAGAATAAAGGCACTTAGTCTTTTAATAAATTCTTAATTTTTAATAAAAGGATAAGTTTAATAAATGATTTATCAGGACATTTTTTTTTATAAGGGGGAGTATTTTTACAAGTTGCCCAAAAAAGTGGAACGCCTAATGGACGTATTCCTATTTCTGGCCCAGTTCTTTTTTTTAAAGTTGGTTTCGAGGTCCATCAATCATGTAGGTTTGCTTGTTTTGTTTTGTTTTCTTATCTTTTCACATATCTTATCTTTTGTAGTTTTATCATTTCATCGTCGTTTATAATTTATTTTGTCACTTAACTTTCTTGTCGTTTTGAAGGCGTTGGCTAGTATTTACTATTTTTTAAACCTTTTTCTGTCGTTTGTATTGATATTCTTGGTCTCCAATTCTGCTGTCGTTTAATTAGTTTATTGTCGTTTTTATAATTGTTGTTGTTTTCTTGCTAGGTTGTCATTTAAAATAAATTTGGGCGTTTCAGTTTTCAATGTCGTTTTCCAATGCCCTTTGTGTAGCCGTTGTTACTATTTTATTTAGAGCCAGTTGTCCCTTTTCTGTTCGTTTCTTTTGCTGTTGTTTTCTTTTTTGTTACCGATAGCTGTTTTGCTTAAAGTTAAAAAAAATAATAATAATCTTGCTTTGATACGTCGTTTCGCAAGCAATTGAAGAATAATTGTACAAAAAAGTAATTGAAGAATAATGAAGTAGTACGAGAATAAATTTCGGGCCCGGGAACTTTCTAAACTGTTTGGATTTAAATTTAGATTCAAACATTAAGAATTGTTTGATGTGTATTTATTTGTTTTAAAATTTAAATTTTTAAGTATCAAGAATTTAAGGTTTTAGAGTTATGACTCATTTAAATTTTTATATTCAGATATCTTTATTATAATAAAAGCTAAAATTCTCACTCTCATATTTGAGAAAAAAAATCATAACTTCTTAATTTGTTATTCAACTGAGATAATTCTTTTTTCACTGTATTCCTAGTAAATAGATGAATAAATTAAGATCCATATTACACATTTTTTAGAGTCATTAGCATTAAAATTTATTAGATTTGTTGATAAATTAAAAATTATTTTCACTACCTCTCCAAACACAAATTTTAATTTTATTCTATACTCAGATAAACACTTAAATATATATCTAAATATCAATTCAAATAATAATTTAAATTATTAATTTAAATCACACTAACTTAAATTAAATTACTCATTTAAACCTATTTACTAAACGGACTCTTGCCGTATGTACAACGTTTCTTTTTGCAGTCGTAAATTTCCAAATAAACAACAAGCCAGGCTCAATAAAACGGCGAGTCGTATAACATGGAGTGAGAAACGGCGAGTCGTTTTTCACTTTATTAGAAAGTTTACACGAGCTGTTCAAGACCAAGACAAGAAAGAAAGGAGGGAAAAGACAAGAGAAGAAGAGAACACCCCCGCCCCCGGCCCCCCGGCCACTTCTGAAGTCTACGCAGCGATCAAAACCCTAATCTCCAGATCTTGCGCTTCCTCTGCCCGCTTATCTTTCAATTTTATTTCTCATCTCCGCCGATCTTTCAATCGCATCTCCGAATTCTTCTTGGCGATCGGAAATCTGCTTTTGTTTTCCAGATCCAAAGATTTTGAACACAAAAAAAAAGAGTTGAAATGGAAAAAGCTTCACTGTCGTCCTCATCTCCTTCAAACTCCCGTCAAATCCTGTTGAGCTTTTGCGATGAAGACATCGGAAATAGCTTCGCAAGTCATCTTAAAAGCGCTCTTAACAAGGAAGGAATCGACACAATCAGGCATGAAGCCGAAGCAATTGGCCGAGATCTGAAGTGCTCGGTCATCATTTTCTCCTCAAATTACGCTTCCTCCGCCTCCCGATTGGACGAAGTCGTCAAGATTCTTGAGTGGAAAGACACTTTGGGACATAAGTTGATTCCTGTTTTCTACAAAGTTTGTCCTTCTGATGTGGGTAAACAGAGGGGAAGTTTTGGGGAGGCATGTTCTAAGCGCGGACAAGATTCTAGGGAGCCAGGATGGAGGAAAGCTCTTGCAAAAGTGGGTAAAATATCTGGAAAGCATCTGGAGAATAGGTACCAAATATTGCTTATTATCTTACTGATTTTTTTTTCTTTTTTGTTATCAGATTAATTTCACAGTGCTTTCTTGATTCCATCTTGGTTATCACAAAAAGAATTTTTACCCGCAGCCTAAAAATCCTGTGACCAGAATTTGACTTCCCATTGGAACATAAGGGTTGATACGTGGATGTTTAAAAAAATCAGATTAGCCCCTTAATTTTTTTGAAAATAAAAATAAAGATAAGATGGATAGATAGATTGATTGATTGGATTAGCAAATTGTGACAATGTTGATTGAAGTTTTAAAGTGGGACAAAATATTTTAAAAGTAGGAGCAAGCTATATTCATATTCATGAATCAACCGTGTGTCGTTAAGATTATTGAACTAGTTGTTCAACAGCAACATATTTCACTCGTGTTTACATTTATTTATTTCTTGTTTACATTTATTTATTTCACTTGTGTTTATATTTTTGAGTTTCACACTATTCATATTTTCTACGAGACATACTTTTTTGTGGAATTAAACAAATTAATGATATCGAAGAATCCTAACAAGAACTCTCATGGGATATGGTAATAATGAGGCAGCAGGATTAAGAACAGATTTTGAGCTTAGAAAATAAAAGAAAAACATACATGTTTTATTTTTAATAAAAAAAAAAGTGTTGACCGCTAAATGCTTATAGCCATATTTAAACAAAACGTTAAGAGATTGGGAGTTGGGCCTAGATAGGAACGAGATAATAAGCAGTTAATCTACAGTGTAATACTTTGTTCTCAAACACTCTCAATCTGTATGCACAACAGTATGCGTGCTCCAAACATATATACTAATAAGAATGAGCAGCTAATCTTGTTTTAGAGTTTTAAGTGCCTGATTAATTCTTTTAAAATGTTTGGCTGTTATGAGACAGTATTTGTTGATTAGTTCTTTGTAGCAGGTGATAATGGCTGTTTTAGAAGTGTAGGAAAAGGAAAACAAAAAAACAAAGAACAAAAAAACAAAACGGCTTCGTTTGTTGAAGTCAAGCTGTTGATTTTATCATCATTGGTTTTTTTTTTTTTTTTTTAATTTTCCGTTGGGATATCATTTTATTTCGAATGTTTCATTTCACTCTTTGTTTGAAAGGATATCATCTTATTTCTGAATGTTTCATTTCTGTAATTTTCGTGGCCTCATTCTGATGAATAAAACTGAAAAGGTGAAACATTCCAAATCTCTAGATATAAATATACAATAATAATTAAAAAGAGAAAAGAAAACAAAGTATAAGAATGCACCAATTTTCTTGTGCTAATCGATGCCCAAGTATTTAATTTAATTTATGTTTTATGTTTTAATACAAATATTTGTATTTGTTTTTTAAATTTTGAAGGGACGAAGCCCAATTGGTAAAGGAGATTGTTGAAGAGGTATCAAGTAAATTGGTTAATGCTGCATCCTCGAACATTTCGGACGATTTTTCTGTATTAAACTCCCTTGTGGACGTTGCAAGACTCGTTTCTTATTTGTCCACGTGGCTTAGAGAAGTTAACAACATTCGTTTCCTTTTTCTTTTTCTTTTAATCTGTCTGATCACAATATGACAAACCTGTGGAAAGTTCGCCAATACTGACGCGCCACCAAAATGGAACAAAGAAAAGGTCGGCAAGAAAACAGAGGGCCCTCTTGATTTCTCCGTGCTCTGTCTTCCTGACTGTGACAGTGAATAATATATTATATTTATATGTTTTTGAAATGTGTTGAATAATATTTAATATGTAAGCTGTGGGAACCCTAAAGGTACGTAACATTGGAAAGTTGGTGACACTATTAATGGATGCTATGTTCAACGCAATTTTATTACGTTGTTCTTCTTATCATTATTTTTTAAGCTGATGTTGAACGCAATTTTACACGGCGTTCTGGTATGACTAATATGATGTCAGATAACTTCACTTGCTCAATGTTTGCATTACTACACGGTACTCTGTGAGATTTTTAAGATTATTTTTTTTCTTAAAAAAAAAATTCTTCCAAAAAGCATAAATGGCGAAATCAAAGCTCCGTCAAGATCTAAGTGTTCTTGCTATTTAAATCTAGCAAACTACAAAAGAATTGTTCCCGTTGTTCCCTGCTAGCTCGAAAGTGAGGAAAATAAAATGACTTTGCAGGAAAAATTGTTCTAACTCGGAATAAAAACGCACAGCGCCATAGAATTAGGATCTTTATATAAATATATATATGTCAGAAAAGTAAAACTTGAATTGATCTATGTCATTTAAAAAAATGATTGCGAATAATAACAGCCCATGTCATCATATTATATTTTCATAATTCCAAAGATAACCTCAAGACACAAAATAATAATAATAATAATAAAACATAGATTTTTTTTCAAAAAACACAAATCTCTTCACAGACACAAAATAATAATAATAATAATAATAAAACATAGATTTTTTCCAAAAAACACAGATCTCTTCACAGTGCACTGTGGCCACTGTGCGACGAGCGGCTTATACGAGTAAATCGAATCAACATCTTTCCTAACATCTTCGAAGATCAAACTTCAGGGCTCGTCGATACTAATGTCTTCGTCAACCAAAACACCTGCATGGTCTAGAGTAGATCAGATCAGATCGTAGCCTGACTCCAGCTTCGATTTGAAGCACAGACTTAAATGACAGATCTATCTCTTCCGCAATGATAAAAGCATCGAAGCTTGTCATGCTCTGTGTTGGTCTGAGCATCGAAGCTCGCCATTCTCCGCGCCAGTCTAATTGTCAAAGCTCACTGTTCTCCGTATCATTCTGAGCATTGAAGCTCTTCTCCGCTCGATTTATGAGTGGCCGCTATTGATGGCGTTCGTGTTACAAAGTGCAGTACGACGCCATGTATATTTGAGCGTGTGTCGTGCACGTGCACTTGGATTTTATGTGGACTTGGTCAAATATGTTTTTTTTTTTTTTTGTTACTTAATTTGTTGCTTTATTTTTTTCCCATTTTCTTGTTTATGTTGAGCATTATGCTTATTTGTTCTGTTCCGATTTCTTTGGCATGTAGACGTTAGATATGCTCTATATGTAAGCTTATCACATGATGAATAAAGAGTAGTGAATTTTTTGGCTATACAGCTAACTGGGAGGTGTTGGTTCCTCGTATAAACCAACAAATTCGGAGGCGTTGGTTCCTCATATAAGGCAACAAACTTGTTATTTTATTTGTCTTCTTGCGGTTGAAAATTAGTTCCCAATACTCCGATGATGGAGAGGCTGGAAGTTGAGAAAAAGGGTTGCACTGGCAGGTGGTGGAAGAGAGAAAAAGAAAAAAAAAACAAAAAAAAAACTCTTCCTCGTGTTGTAGGCAACCGGAGAGAAGAGGGAGAGGAGGAGGAAGAAGGGGAGAGACGGTTGGAAGAGAGAAGGGGAAAGTAAGGAAGATAGGGAAAAAAAATAAATAAAGATGAGGGTATATTAGTCCTTTTACTAAGAGAGAGACAGTCTCAGTGCTTCTCTGCCAAATTTACTCTGCTCTTCCATCAAGAGCCAAACGTGAATTATGGCTGAAATATATAGCCATTCGCAGATGACAAATGGACCATAGACAAGTTCCATAAAACATGGAACATGTTTCCATGTATTAGGAACTCCATGTTTTATGGGATTTTAACATTTTTCTACTTAGTCCATATGTTTCATCATTTATTATAGTAAAAGATAAAATACACGAATCATGACGATAGGTTCTCTTAAGAATGAGTATTATCACAATGCATCATATTCTTTAAACACAGCCATATAACTTAATGAATAAACCTTTTGTTTATTCTAAGTCCTCTTAATGATATTTTTTAATTAAATAACTGCATGTATATATACGAACTAAATATGAGAAATTATCACAATAGAGTTTCATAAACTCGTTCTTACAACGAAATTTATACAAAGGAACCAAGTCTCATATTATATACATGATCCTTAGATCTGAATGTTAACTTGCCTTTAATTAAGGATTAGCTTAATCAATTCAGTGTTAATGTGTTGAATGACTACTGTGTTATCTTTCAACACACTTTCTTATTGTTAAATACTTAATATAGATGTGCTTGATTCGACCACCATCTTATTTTTAGCCATAAAACAGTATATGAATTGCCATAATATGTATACTCAATGGCTTAGGAATCAAGTGCATAATTTTAAGCTTATTTTAAGCCCATAAATAAAACTCTTTGTCCATGCACCATATGAAGTAATCTTAAAAAAAATATGAACTCAATCTCTATAATAGAAGTAGCAGTTAAAGTCTGCTTTGCACTTCTCTAATATACAGCTTCTCTAGCAAAATATATCCAACGTTACTAGTAGTCTGAATCAGTAGCAAATCATTTCCAAATTTTTCAGTTTGTTTATATGTAAGCAAGTACCTTATTATTTTATTTGTAATTTTCAAGTGGTCCTTACCTAGATTACTCTAACGTATTCTTAACATTTCCATATCAAAGGCAATGCCAGGTTTTGTATGGACCTGAGCATACATAGGACTTCCATAACTGAAGCATATGGACTGTTCTTTGTTTGTTTATTCCCTTACATAATTCATTTTGGGGCACTGATTAAATTAAATTTATCATCCTTCACAAAATAAGAGCTATACTTGGTAAACAATCTTCCATTTGTGTTCTCTCTAAAACCTTACTAATATATCTGTCTCTATAGATCTTTATACCTATGTCCTAAGATACATTACTTATATCCTATATATTAAAATTTTTAGAGAGAAATTGTTTTACCTCATGTAGTAAACCCTCATCATTGGTTAAAAGCAAACATTATTGTCACGCCTCATAATCTGGGAGGTGACGTGACAGATTTATTAGATTAAATAAATTAAATTTTGTAAAAACTGTCATTTTAAAAGATATTAAAATTTAATTATAATAAAATGTGAAATTATTAAAATCGCTTGCGACACTTAATAAAAACATATGGAAGCAGGCAAATGAAAGGAAAATGTTAAATAAACAAACCCCATTGGGTCCCACCGAACCCACTTTAGTGTGCACACATAGTACTAGTAATATTAAATACATAACCACAATCCACGGAAAAGTAAATGAATTAGAACATTCATGTCTTGTTTATAAATACCCTAAAGGATAATATCCTAGCCATGCAGTTCTTCCCGGTTCTTCAGTCTTCCCTAAGCTGAACTCCACCTAAAGGGGGGAAGTTTAGAAACAAAAATGTGAGTGAAAAACTCAGTAAGACTAAGTTTTTTTTTTTTAAAAATATATTTAGTTTAAACACATATATTTCATAATTAAGCAAAAGCTATAACATAAAGCAAGGAAATAACATGTAACAAATCGAAACTCATTAGAGTGATTCATACCGATTAATCATTTATTCACCCATAGACAGTCTCATCATTATATTGTAGGCAAAGCTATATGAATCACCACCGAAGTAGCCCAGCTGGGTTTTGGGACCTGCCCCCAAGGTCGCGCTCCCCACGAACCGATCTCTATACATGGCATCATGCTCTTTTTCATCATTCTAGATGGTACTAACCGACACATCCGGTGTCACATCATTATTATGTTTCTTTTACCGAATGTTCTCATTACATTCATTATCATCCATTGTTTAACAAATAATGAAAATAATTAATAACTTCATTGCTTGAAAACATAAAAAGGCTTTATGGTCAAATTCCTTTTCAAAACATGGCTATCAAGGAGAAGGAATAGAAGTCCTACCTCAATATCTCGCACCAAAGTTTAACACCGTAGTTCCGATCCGCTATACGTTAGCTGCACGGAACCACAAACAACCTTAAATAAAAACTAAATTTATCAATTCTTAGCTAAAGGTATTCTACATCTCTAAGCTATCTCATAGTATTTTAGTATGCTTTTAGTGCTCACAAAAACATTTTATGAGGTCCAGCCTACCGAACTCCACAGTTCGACATGCTGACCAACCAGGACCGGTCTGTCGAACTGGCCCAAGTTTGGCCTGTCGACTAGATGAATCCAGTTTGCCGAACCTATGAATCCAGCCTGCCGAACTGAAAAAATATGGGAGGTCTGAGACTTTGACTCTCGGCCTCCCCAAGCCCAAAATCAAATTAAAACTTGTTTTTCCAAGTCCCAGAGCATATATAATGATCATAGATGATAAACAAACATAGTACGACACATATAAACACATTTAAACAAGATTTACATAGAAATTTTCAAGGACTCCAAAAATGGAGAAAAAGAGAAAAACTTGATTTAATCTAAATCTCATGAAATCAAGCCTAGATTTTGAATAATTTAAGTCCTACCAACTTAGATTAGAGGTTTCCTAAGCTCAAAGAACTCCGATTACAACATTTGAAGGAAATTGAAAATTTTATAACAAAAATTTAAAATTTGAAAAACAATGAAACTAACCTTGGATCAAAGTTTTAAATCAATTTGTGGAAGTCCAAATCATGTTCCTCACCTCGCAATCCAGCTGAGAATCAAGCCCAAACTCAAAATTTTGAAATCAAAGCAAAGAGGGGGAAGAGAGATGGAGAGGCCAACATGGGAGAGAGGGAAGGAAGAGAGAGAGAAAACGTGAGGGAGAGTGAGAGTGAGAGGGAGATAAATAGAAAAGTGAGAGAAGCAAAACCGTGTTCCCAGCACAAGGTTTTTGAAATTGGGACATACTGAGCATTTGACAAATTGTTTTGTTTCAAAATTCAAAATAGCATGCAAAATAATTAAAAATGGGACAAATTTAAAATACCATAAAATACTTAAATTAAGTTTAAATTTACATCAAAGCATACTAATCCACCATCTAAACACTAATTATGCCTGATCAAATTTTTTGGGTGTTACAGATATCTTGCAAGCAAACGTTATCCACATATAGAATAAGAAAAGAAATTATGCTTCCACTAATCTTCTGGTATATACATTAATCCATAATGTTCTCTACAAAACTAAATGAAGAGTTATCGTTATGAAATACCACTATAAAGGTGCTTCTTTCTATCCATTTATGGATTTCTTAAGCTTATACACTAAATACTCACTATCACTAAAGGAAAATCTTTATGGTTATTTCATGTAAACCTCTTCCCTTAGAACTTCATTGAGAAAATCTATTTTCACATTTATTTGTTGTAACTCTAAGTCAAAATATGCAACTAATACCATAATAATACGAAAAGAATCTTTCCTAGATACAGGAAAAAAATCTCCTTATAATAGATTCCTTTCTTCTTTAGTAAATCCGTTAGCATCAGGTCTTGCTTTATATCTTTTAATGTTTTCCAATGAGTCTTTCTTTATCTTAAAGACCCATTTACAACTTATGACAATTTGACAAGATCGTAAACTTCATTAGATACCATAGAATCTATCTCATCTTTTATGGCGTCAAATAAAAAATTTGATTCTTTACAAATTCATGACTTGTGAAAACGTTTCAAAATCACTTTTGGCTCTAATGTTATAATCCCACTATTATAGATACTCAACATAATCACTAGGAATTGTTGATTTTTTTATTCTAGTAGATCTTCTTAATGTTAATCAACATTTTCTTAACAAATATGTTGTTCAACTGGCTGTTCAAGTATTTCAGATATTTCTTGAATAGTTTGATCTATTGGATTATTATCAACAGTTTGTAGAATTTCAATAATCGGTTGATCAACACTAGTTGAACTTAAGGAGTGTTGTGAATAACAACTAATTAATCACTTGAGCAGCAAAATTGAGCAACTAAATGATCTTTCTTCAGAAATAATGTTCCGTATTAGATCGTTCACATTGATCAAGTAATTCTTAAAAAAAAAATTGCATTTATTGATTTCACAACCTGAGTGCTATGAGGTGAACAATAAAATTTGTATCCTTAAGACCTTTCGGTGTATACAATGAAATACCGAAAGGTCTAAAGCATACAAATTCCATCGTAGGCAAAAAAACAAAATTAACCAATTAGTTGGTCAGACTCCAACGATAACAAAATTCTATGCCACAACCTTTCGTTTTGTTTTTTTTTTTTTTCTTTTTCTCTCTTCCACCACCTGCCAGTGCAACCCTTTTTCTCAACTTCCAGCCTCTCCATCATCGGAGTATTGGGAACTAATTTTCAACCGCAAGAAGACAAATAAAATAACAAGTTTGTTGCCATATATGAGGAACCAACGCCTCCGAATTTGTTGGTTTATACGAGGAACCAACACCTCCCAGTTAGCTGTATAGCCAAAAAATTCACTTCTCTTTATTCATCATGTGATAAGCTTACATATAGAGCATATCTAACGTCTACATGCCGAAGAAATCGGAACAGAACAAATAAGCATAATGCTCAACATAAACAAGAAAATGGGAAAAAAATAAAGCAACAAATTAAGTAACAAAAAAAAAAAAAAACACATTTGACCAAGTCCACATAAAATCCAAGTGCACGTGCACGACACATGCTCAAATATACATGGCGTCGTACTGCACTTTGTAACACGAACGTCATCAATAGCGGCCACTCATAAATCGTGCGGAGAAGAGCTTCAATGCTCAGAATGATACGGAGAACAGTGAGCTTTGACAATTAGACTGGCGCGGAGAATGGCGAGCTTCGATGCTCAGACCAACACAGAGAATGACAAGCTTCGATGCTTTTATCATTGCGGAAGAGATAGATCTGCCATTTAAGTCTGTGCTTCAAATCGGCGCTGGAGCCAGGCTACGATCTGATCTGATCTACTCTAGACCATGCAGGTGTTTTGGTTGACGAAGACATTAGTATCGACAAGCCCTGAAGTTTGATCTTCGAAGATGTTAGGAAAGATGTTGATTCGATTTACTCGGATAAGCCGCTCGTCGCACGGTGGCCACAGTACACTGTGAAGAGATCTGTGTTTTTTGGAAAAAATCTATGTTTTATTATCATTATTATTATTATTTTGCCTCTTTGAAGAGATCTGTGTTTTTTGAAAAAAATCTATGCTTTATTATTATTATTATTAGTTTGTGTCTTGAGGTTATATTTGAAATTATAAAAATATAAGATGATGATATGGCCTGTCATTATTTGCAATCATTTTTTTCAATGACATAGATCAATTCAAGTTTTACTTTTGTGGCGTGTGTGTGTGTATATATATATATATAAAGATCCCAATTCTGTGGCGCTGTGCGTTTTTATTCCGAGTTAGAACAATTTTTCCTGCAAAGTCATTTTATTTTCCTCACTTTCGAGCTAGCAGGGAACAACGGGAACAATTCTTTTGTAGTTTGCTAGATTTAAATAGCAAGAACACTTAGATCTTGACGGAGCTTTGATTTCGCCATTTATGCTTTTTGGAAGAATTTTTTTTTTAAGAAAAAAAATAATCTTAAAAATCTCACAGAGTACCGTGTAGTAATGCAAACATTGAGCAAGTGAAGTTATCTGACATCATATTTGTCATACCAGAACGCCGTGTAAAATTGCGTTCAACATCAGCTTAAAAAATAATGATAAGAAGAACAACGTAATAAAATTGCGTTGAACATAGCATCCATTAATAGTGTCACCAACTTTCCAATGTTACGTACCTTTAGGGTTCCCACAGCTTACATATTAAATATTATTCAACACATTTCAAAAACATATAAATATAATATATTATTCACTGTCACAGTCAGGAAGACAGAGCACGGAGAAATCAAGAGGGCCCTCTGTTTTCTTGCCGACCTTTTTCTTTGTTCCATTTTGGTGGCGCGTCAGTATTGGCGAACTTTCCACAGGTTTGTCATGTTGTGATCAGACAGATTAAAAGAAAAAGAAAAAGGATACGAATGTTGTTAACTTCTCTAAGCCACGTGGACAAATAAGAAACGAGTCTTGCAACGTCCACAAGGGAGTTTAATACAGAAAAATCGTCCGAAATGCTCGAGGATGCAGCATTAACCAATTTACTTGATACCTCTTCAACAATCTCCCGTACCAATTGGGCTTCGTCCCTTCAAAATTTAAAAAACAAATACAAATATTTGTATTAAAACATAAAACATAAATTAAATTAAATACTTGGGCATCGATTAGCACAAGAAAATTGGTGCATTCTTATACTTTGTTTTCTTTTCTCTTTTTAATTATTATTGTATATTTATATCTAGAGATTTGGAATGTTTCACCTTTTCAGTTTTATTCATCAGAATGAGGCCACGAAAATTACAGAAATGAAACATTCAGAAATAAGATGATATCCTTTCAAACAAAGAGAGAATTGAAACATTCGAAATAAAATGATATCCCAACGGAAAATTAAAAAAAAAAAAAAAAAAACCAATGATGATAAAATCAACAGCTTGACTTCAACAAACGAAGCCGTTTTGTTTTTTTGTTCTTTGTTTTTTTGTTTTCCTTTTCCTACACTTCTAAAACAGCCATTATCACCTGCTACAAAGAACTAATCAACAAATACTGTCTCATAACAGCCAAACATTTTAAAAGAATTAATCAGGCACTTAAAACTCTAAAACAAGATTAGCTGCTCATTCTTATTAGTATATATGTTTGGAGCACACATACTGTTGTGCATACAGATTGAGAGTGTTTGAGAACAAAGTATTACACTGTAGATTAACTGCTTATTATCTCGTCCCTATCTACTCCCAACTCCCAATCTCTTAACGTTTTGTTTAAATATGGCTATAAGCATTTATCGGTCAACACGTTTTTTTTATTAAAAATAAAACATTTATGTTTTTCTTTTATTTTCTAAGCTCAAAATCTGTTCTTAATCCTGCTGCCTCATTATTACCATATCCCGTAAGAGTTCTTGTTAGGATTCTTCGATATGATTAATTTGTTTAATTCCACAAAAACGTATGTCTCGTAGAAAATATGAATAGTGTGAAACTCAAAAATATAAACACAAGTGAAATAAATAAATGTAAACAAGAAATAAATAAATAAATAAGTGTAAGCACGAGTGAAATATGTTGCTGTTGAACAACTAGTTCAATAATCTTAACGACACACGGTTGATTCATGAATATGAATATAGCTTGCTCCTACTTTTAAAATATTTTGTCCCACTTTAAAACTTCAATCAAAATTGTCACAATTTGCTAATCCAATCAATCAATCTATCTATCTATCTTATCTTTATTTTTATTTTCAAAAAAAAATTAAGGGGCTAATCTGATTTTTCTAAACATCCACGTATCAACCCTTATGTTCCAATGGAAAGTCAAATTCTGGTCACGGGATTTTTCAGCTGCAGGAAGCTATGGGGTGAAAATTCTTTTGTGATAAATATGAGGACTTTTGAAGTAAGGTTTTTAAAGGGTTTGAATGGTCATTGTACGTGCTGATTTAATCCAAATAACAGTGACAAACCACGAGAAAATGGTAGAAAAAGAGAAGAGGACTGATCTCTGATTGTATTCCCTAAAAAAATGAAATTGCAGAGAAGGAGACGATAGGTATGGACATTTGAGGTCTCCACACCTCCTTAGGCATCAGCCAAACGCCACAAAAAAATGACCCCTCCCTCTCCCTCCCTCACCTCCATTTTATACTACTAATTTACCTCTAAAAAACTACTAATTCCTACTCTAACAGCTCCTAACCAAACGAATGCTAACAGTGCGATCTCAACGCAGTACATTGTCCAATCAATGGACGACTTCGAACCTCAAGAAATAACATAAAACCCAAACTGACCACGTACGACTGTCAGAGGGGATAAAAAGCTGCTTACGGTTTGTTAAATCATCTAGGGTAAAATTTAAGCATACTTTCAATCTTTATGGTTCCCGGTTCAAAATAGTGTGGTTATAAACCTTTTTGGTTTGAACTAAAAATTTTAAATTTATACGTGTTTAAACTGTAATGCAAATCAACATTTGGAAGTGTAAAGTTTGAATAATAAATAAAACATCACATCAAAAGACTAGTGTATAAATAGTATGAAAATTTTACTGTAACAAAGAGGATTAAAGCCATATGAATTGAAGGGAGGTACGTTCTAAAACACCAGTTTTAGATAAGTTCAAAACCATCACAGCCAAAAACACATCCAAACATTAGCTTGACTAGGCTCATAAATTCAAACCAACGTGAACCTACGAATCAAATGCACCATCACGCACTCCCCATGCTAATATGACAAATCAGCAAAGAAAGTTTGTCATTAATGCTTTTCAACGACGAAAAGCCAGCATTATACCACAAATTATTTCATCGTTAAAACTATACGTGTGTGGCTATTTCTTAAATATCTTCCAATACAAAAACTTTTTTTCCCAACAACTCTTTTGTAAACAGGGTGGGTATTGACTGGGGAAACCAGATGGGCGGCAGTCGAACTGTCTTTTTTTCTTATATACATTTAGAACAACCGGGTATCAAAAATGATAACAAGATAATGTTAGAGTATGGTGATCCGAATTCAGTTTGGCCTGATCTAAAAAATTCGCGGTGACACAATTGCGGTGAAAAACAAGTGTGAGATTTTTTATGAGATCTGTAATGGTAATCCTACAGTACAGACTTTTGTTTTTGGGCCGTTCAGTTTATGTTTTAGACCCATTAGATTATATCACATATTAGGGTTTTTGTTTATGCCTATATATATATATAATGTATTTCGTTAGAGATTGAAATTATCAAATTTTTAGCCTTCCTAAACGCTTTCATTTTGTAATCTTTACGAGTTTAGTGATTTTCTTCTCTTCTGTCCGTGGTTTTTTCTCATCTTAGGTTTTCACGTAAATCTTGTATGTTTTTGTTCTTTGTTTCTATCTCATTATTTTCGTAACAGATAATCCTGAAGATAGAAAGCTCTAACATTTCAAGCTACCATCTGTATAATATCCCTGACATATAATAGCTAGCAAGGTGGGTTTATGATATCTCAAGCGATAAACCTTTAAGAATTAACATTAAGTTTCAATTCAATTGTACTAAAGACTCTATTACGCTATAAATTTTTGAGAATTTTTCAAAAGCTTCTGATATTTTTTGAAAGGGGGCGTCAAAACCACTTTTTAGTTAAATTTAAATTTTAATTATTACTTGTTATACCCTTTTTAAAATTCCAAACAAGTCCTTACATTTTAAGTTATATTGTTTCTCTTTTTCTCCCCACCCACCAATCAAATTTACTGTTTTTCTAATGAACGGTCTCTCTCTCTCTTTAAGAATCAAGATGAACATCTTTATCATTTTTTTAGGATAAACGAATTTCTTTTATCATTTTTTATGAACAATTTATCTCTTTTTTTCTTTTTCCTTTCCACAATCGCCTTACTGTTTATCTTGGTATTTTGACATCTCTGCCTTTCTTTTTTCTAGAAACACTAATTTATGTGCTTTTATTATTTATTTATTTTTTTGTTCAATCAATAACTTAAGCAACCAAATATAAATTTATCTATATCTTTTTTCTTTACTAAAATTTTAAAAAGGATGATATAATTATAATTGCAAAGTGTTCAATCAATTCAATCAACAATATATGTCCCTTCAGAAAAAATCAACAAATTATGAATACACAGAACAATATTAGTACGAAAATTCACGTTGAAATCTATCCATTAAAAAGAAAGGCATAATAAATTTTAAAAGAGAATTATTTTTTTAAGGTAGGGTGTGTAATGTATATTTTTTAAAATAGTATTTAACAAGTATTTTTTAAATACTTTTATCATTTAAAGTAATTTCATTAATAGGTATTTTAGTAATAAAAAATTTATTAAAAAGAAGTGTGTGAAAAGTAGAATTAGAGGTGTCCCTTTCTGAAAATACACTACAACACGAAATGGGTAACTTTACCGATGTTACCAAAATTTTCCTGAAAATTACTTAAACTTCATAAATATATTGGGACCTTGAAGTTTAAAATATTGGCGATATGTTTGTCCATGCTACACTGCCACTAATCACGTTTTTAATCTATTTCCAGGGCAATACACCAACATGAATCTAGTTAATCTAAATCCTACGAATCAAACGCAATACCTAAATTCAAAATCCTACGCAAAACTAAGGGTAAAAAAGTAAGATAATCTCAAACCATCGAACACTTTTTATATAAGGTCAGAACAAAGGACTACGAAGTAAAAAATAATTGAAAAAAATAATAGAAATCATAAAAATTACAAGAAATACAATACCCGTCCTGCAGCTCATGTCGAGGTAGTTTGGCCACTTCTGCAAATGCCTCTCTCCAGCTTGCGGCCAATTGCCCCTCAGAATCTCTCTCAATACGCCTCTGAAACGCCTTTCCAAAATCTCCAGTGTGATTTTCCACATCACAAGGCTTAACATGGTAAAAAATTGGTAAGACAATTTGACCCGTTTCCTTCATGGAATCAAGAATCTTGACGAGTTCGATCAAGCACCACTTGGACGAAGCGTATTGAGGCGAAATTATGATTATCGAACACCTTGAATTCTCAATTGCTTGAATCAGCTGGGGCTCTATGTACTCGCCTGTCTCCATATTCTTATCTTCAATGAAGATCTTAATTCCTTTTTCACACAAAGCATTTCTCAGATGAGATCTGAAATTGTTGCGTGTATCAGAGCCTCTGAAGCTCACGAACACATCGTACGTCGTTGAAGGATCTGAAGTGGAAGAAGATGAATTGAACGAAGAAGAGGCCATTTTTTGCTTGTTTCGATCTTTTTCGTCTTTTTTCCTTTCGATTGGTCAGAGGCAAAGAATGATTGCAAGAATCAGAAGAACTTCTCGGTTGACTGAACACAGAGAAGAGGACGGAGAGAAAATTGCTTGAGAGTTAAGAGAAGGTTTTCGAAACTTAACTTTCTGCTTCTTTTCGAGGAAACTGCTGCCGAGACTTCGCCATGTTTGGTCAATGTAAAGATTCTCCTTTTCATTTTTAATTGTTTATTCGTGTTTCTTGTCGCTTCTGTTTTTCAGTGTCTTTTTTTAAGTGCTGCCCTTGCATTGTCGTTTTCTTTTTCTTCTGTTGTTTTATATAAACGTCGGTTGTCGTTTCTATTTGTTGTAATTATTCTCCTTGTTATTGTTTTCTATTTCTTTTTTGTGTCGTTTCCAGTTTTGCGTCATTTGAGTTTTATTGTCCGTGTAATGGTTTTTTGTCCTTTTATATTTTCTCGTGGACCTGTGGTTACGCATTTCGCTACGTACTCCAGCATTGTCGTTTCACTTTTATACTTCTCTTATTTATGTTCTTGTCGTCTACTTCTTTTTACTTTTCCGTTTCTCTGTCCTTCGCTCTTTTGTTGTCGTTTTACTTCTATTGTCGTTAACCGTGTTTCTTCTTTGTCGTCGTTCTATTGTTTTATTGTCGTTTTAAAGAAAGGTTGTTGCCTTTCTATTTCACGTTGTCATTTGTCATGTCATCTGACGTATTTGTCGCTTGGTTGTTGGTACATGCCGCCTCTCTTATTGTCGTTTGATATTATATTATAGATTTATTTTCGTTAACAAGTTTCAGATGGATAAAATTGTACTAAAGAGAAGACAGAAGAAACTCAATCAATAAATAAATGAAGGTGCAAACTTTTACAGATGAGTTCGAATAATAAATCGTACTAAAAAACATTAATCCTATCGATATTTTGATCTTTTAGAAAATCTTTTGTAATACCCAAAAGCCTTTTTTGGGTACTAAATATGTTTTTTGTATCTTTTGTGTCTAAAAAAAAGCATCTGAATACTAAAAAAAATATTTTTTAAAAGATCGAGATATCAATATAAAATATTCTAAACATAAGGTATCAAACGTATGTTTCGATATAATATAAGGTACTAAATTGAAGTTGTCTTTTTATTTTATTATGTCCTCATAACTCATCCTCTAAACCTACCATTCTCAAACTTGCCTCTTTTTTTAGTCGCATTAATTATCTTTATATTCCTTACCTAATCTTTTTTATTTGAGGTTCATTAGTACTATCTCCCTATCTACCACCACAACACTTTGTAAGCACCAATTTTGGCCTCCTTATATATATATATATATATACATATATATATATACACACACACATATATACATGCAATGTTGAAAATCATAAATACCGAATTCGTCACATGGCTACCTTGTCCAAAACTTGGTCACAATATTCTCTCCACCGTCAAAGGATTAAACGAATGAAACGCTTAATCCAACTAAATTGGATGCCAAAGGCTGACTACTAGTGGTAACATTTTGAAAAGTACTTAATATTCCTTGCGTAAGTATCTGGTTTATGATTATGAGCTTTTTACGGTGGTATTCCAGGTAGTGCAATATTTTTTAGTGTATGTTTTCAAACATATTAAATATGGTAGTGCATATTTTCAAAGGAATTTAACATATACTTTTCTCATGCAAGTGTAAAATAACTGTTTGAAAATGCAATTGGAAACCCAAAAAATTACGTTTTGTGATTCTAACTTGATTTTTTGTTAAAATTTTGTAAGAAAATATAGTAACAGTTTTGATTATGACCACATAAAATATAATTCCAGCTAGGTTCTAAAATGGGTTATATATATAATCAAAATCATATTAAAAAATATATACAAAACTTATCAAATATGATATACATCTATCAGTTTAAAATAAATAATGGTCTACCTTAGAATTCTCCGTCTGGCCGTAACTTGGTGTACAAAGATGCTCCAAGCTGAAACAACTTTGTATGAAAATCAAAAAAGTAAAAGCACAGTCGTTTTTAACACAAAGTCTTGTCCTCAAGTAGGAATGCACGGACGCGATTTCCACAAGAAGATCGGTCTAGAAGCAATTCAAACTATAATTTCATTAAAAAAAAAAAATGGCATGAAAGCTACCATTTTAGATACTTTCCTACATTCTTAGGGATTCTGATTTTGAGTCCAGTGTCGACATTATTTGCCAGATAATAATAAATATTTTTCTGTCTATGCAAAGACCTATTGCGTTCTTCTTTTCGTTTGGACGGTCCAGACACATATCCGTACCCTTTGATACAATTCGGCTCTAATTTCAACTTTTCTGGCTTCTCAACGTGTCTGACCAAGCAGACAAAAAAAAAAAAAAAAACCGATCAACAAAAGGCGCAAAGCATGAAAGTGTTCAAAAATAACTCCTTTTTTGTGGCGGTGGGCAAAACTAGCCACGTTGATGTGGTTGATTTGTGTTATGGTCTAAATAACATCTTAAACAAGTTCACGAGATTCACGACCAAGTTTTGTGAAGATTTATAATTTTTATGGTATTGAAAGGAAACAAAAATTGTACATTAATTTTGGGTAGAATAAAGCTCGTATGGGGCACATAGTGCCCCTCATCACATGATGTGATATTCAAATAGAAAGATCATTAATTATGAATCTAACAATTCAACTTAAAAATCACCAACAACGACTACATCAGCTGCCAATTCATGTGGTGATTGGTGCTACCAAGCTTACTAATTAGCTCAGCTTATTTTTTAACCGTTTCTATGTTCAACAGCCATTAATCTCAAAACAAAATAAATCAAAATTTTTGAACAATTTCGATAGTTAGCCTTTTGAAACTCCACCTAATTTTTCAATTTATCGTGTCGATCAGGCCAAACCCTTGGAGCAATTTATTTTTATCTATTTATTTATTTATTATTTGAATTGACCCTTCTAACATTTCACCAAGGCAAGTTTGTTAATGAATGAGCTTAATTAATATATGTTTACAATTTAACTGTTCACTTTATCACCTTTTCATTTCATTTGCTCTTCATTGTATCTTTCATACTCTTTAACATAGTGTGCACACTGTTTAATGTTTTCTAGAGAAGGAAGTATCGCATCCCAGATGCTTAAATCATTGGCATCCTAGACGCTTAACATCTCATACGGTATCCTAGATACTTAATCATTGTGTCCCTGATGCTTAAAAGTTAGTCAATTTCACATTTTTCATAATTCTTTACACTTGAAATCACAACATGCAATGCAATGAACATAACTTTCATATATCAACTCATAACATTAAATGCACAACAATTAAGGTCATACAAGAGAAATTCTACTTACTTTACTGAATGAGACTGTCAATAAAGCTCTCGTGGGGTCCAGTATTTCACACCTCTAAAAGATTGAAAATTTCTACTTTCATTACCACCAATCCGACAATAACTAACAATCAAACATTAAGGAGCTCCTTTTCCTTTTTTAAATATTTATTTTAGGTAATGTTAATGAAAATAGGTATTTTCAAATCTCAAATGCTTCAAATGGCATCAAAACAAACTCCAGGGGCCCGAAAACCCTTGACTAGGCCAAATGGCCTAGTTTGGCCAAGGACCGACCGAGGGCTGGCTGAAGCAGCCCTGCCCACGCACACAGGCTACCCACACGAGCTGCACGCAAGCCTTGTGTGTAGGCTTTGTGCGCAGGCTGCTGGCTTGGTGCGACCAGCCAGCCCAAGGGGACCATTTCAACCTCCTTTTGGGCCTGTTTCAGTCCGACATGATCCAAATTTTATCCTAAAAATTTTGCCATAATTTCTCCCTATATTTTAAGACGCCCGAAAGCTTAATTATACCTCAAAACCATGTTTCCAAGCTGCAAATAAATCCTAAATTCCCAAAATATCAAAATCATCAGAAAACCACAACATTTCAAGAACCAAGTTTAGTTTTAAGACTATAACTCCCAAACCAAATTGAATTTGCTATAACTATTTTAGGAGAATAAACGTATATTTTGATATAACACAGGGTACTAATATGAAATTTTCCCAAGAAATAAAAAGAAAAAGAAACAATTGGCTTGAAAGTGACGCGACAACATACAATCTAAAACGGCAAGCAGCGACTAACAACGTAAACGATAACACATGGAAGCGACACAATTACTTTTGTCACAAAAACTAGCAACAGAACTAAACATACGATACTTTGACAACATGTCACTAGGTCCCTGTATCAGAAAGTGTTTAGAAATTAGCGAGTACTCAATTTGAAAAGAAATGCTGTCACGCCGTGGAGTACGGGAGGTGACGTGGCGGATTATTTAAATTAATTAAAAGAGAATTTAATTAAAATTGAGAGTTTAAGGGTTTGAGTTAAATATAAAATGTGAAAGTTTAAAGAAAACCATTTCATGAAAAATAATACTAAAAGAATAAATATAGCGAGTATGGGTCCCACAGACCCACAACTTGTGCACACACATGATACTGACAATATAATAATACAACTACAGTCCAATCACAAAGAAAGTTAAAAACATTACATGCCTTGATTAAATGATACAAAGATAAATTAATCCCTCTATTGCTCCTGAGTCCGGTATGAAGAATCCTCTCTAAACCTAAATGGAAAGCCACCTAGAGGGGGGGGGGGGGATTTAAAACAAACAAAACGTGAGCGAAAGGCTCAGTAGGACTATGTTTTATAAAATAATTTAATTTAAAGAAACATTTCACTATTCAGGGATTATTTAAAAGAAACCTTAAATGAATAAATAAATTTGAGTAAAACCATTCTTACCTAGAACAGTTTACTCGTACAACCAGTAATATCATTTTCTTTTCCCAGGCAAACCATAAGGATATCACCACCGTAGTGGCCCAGCCGGGTTTCAGGACCTAGCTGGGTTTCAGGACCTGCCCCCAAGGTCGATCGCTACACGACCCGATCTCTGATATGGCATCATGCCTATATGTTTATTATCATCATCATTCAAAACCCAATTATCGAGTGTTGTCATTTACATTCATTATGAAGTTCATTTCAGTTCACGGTATATTAAAATATAACCGATAAATTCATTTTCAAACAACCGTTGAAAACATTTTTTTTAATAGAAATCCTTTTCAAAGCCAAACATTTTGAAACTAGGCTACCAAGGAAATGGGGTAGAAGTCCTACCTCAATACTCGTGCCGGTGCCCCACACCGTAATCTCAGTCCGCTATACGTTAGCTCCGCGGAACCACGAACGATCCTAGATACCAACTAAGTCGATCAATATCTAGTTCAAGACATTCTATGTTACTAAATCATTTCATGATGTCCTAGTGTGCCATTTATATCTTTAAAATCATTCTATAAGGTTGGAATTTAAATCGGGGTTCAAAATAGTGAAAACGGGTAAAAATCACAAAATTTCCCATGCTTCGACCGGCCTACCGGACTCCCTGCTTCGGCCGGCCGAACTGCACAATTCGGCCTGCCGGAAGCCAGGTTCGGTTGGCCGAACATTTCTCATGTTCGGCCTACCGGAGGGAAGAACACCGGCCTGCCGATCCCTTGATCCGGCCTGCCGAACACACAGTTTGGCCTACCGAACTGGAAAAACCCAGAAATCTAGCCACGGGTTTTTAATTTTCCCAAAATCCAAATTTGATTCTAACCTATTTTTCTCAAATCTCAGGCATGAAAAATAATCATAGTTGATAGAAAAACATACTAGAACACATTTGAACTCATTTAAACAAGATTTAAACTCAAAAATCTCAAAAATCTGAAAATGAGAAAATGATGAGAAAAATAAAAAATCTTGAATCTAATCCGTTTTTCTTCAATCTAAGCTTAGATTCTAGTTGTCCTGAGTTCATTTAACTCAAATCCAAGGTTTTCTAAGCTTAAACAAACCTAGATTTCAGAAATGCACAAAATTAAAAATTTTGTAAAAAGTTTAGAAATTTCAAAACTAACCTTGAATCGAAGCTTTAAATCCACGTTTTCGGTTGCCAAATCACGTCCCCGAGCTTCCTCCCCGCTAACCCGAAGCTTGGATTAGAATTTGAATTCAAAAACTCAAGGAGAAATTGAGAGAGAAAGAGAGAACCGAGAGGGAGAGTGAGAGAGCTCATGGGAGAGAGGTGAGAGTGAGATCAGGGAAAGTGAGGAGAGAGGGAGAGAGAGAGAATAAATAGAGGAAAATGGTGGGCAGTTTTTACTGTGCAAAAATCATGTGCCGCCCACGATTTTGTAAAACAGAGTATTTTTAACATTTTACAAATCGTTGTACTTTAAAACTCAAAACATCATTTTTAAAACAACAAGAAATCATTTGGATTCACCAAATTAACAAAACAGCCAAAATTCAAAATCCAACCAATAATCGAATTAATGTTAAAACATTAATTATGGCACACTAATTCATCATTTATATTATAATAACATTAAATAAATCTCGGGGCGTTACAACTCTCCACCCCTAAAAGAAATTTTGCCCTCGAAATTTACATCTCAATTTAGAGACAAAACAAATGCGAATACAATTCCCGCATACTCGACTCTAGTTCCCAGGTGGCTTCATCAACCCCGTGATGCTGCCACACGACCTTTACCAACGGTATCTCACGACGACGCAAACTAATCACCTTTCGATCGATGATCTGAATCGGCACATCTTCGTACGTCGTATCTTCCTGAACCTGCACATCGCGAAATGAAACTACCTTACCCTGCTTAGCGGACACTTCCTAAGCATCGACACATGAAACACATCGTGAACATGAGAAAGTTCGGGCGAAAAATCAAGCCGATAAGCGACCACACCATCACGCTGAGTGATCTCGAACGGCCCAATATACCTCGACGCGAGCTTCCCACTCACCCCGAACCGCATAGTTCCCTTACGAGGCAACACCCTCAAGAGAACGAAATCTCCAACCGCAAACTCTAAGGGTCTACGTCTCCTATCCGCGTAACTCTTCTGTCGACTCTAAGTTGCCCTCAACCAATCTCGAATCACCGCGACTTTCTCATTGCTATCACAAATCTCATCCGGTCCAAGAATAACCCTGTCTTTCGGCTCGGCCCAACACACAGGTGACCGACACAGTCGCCCATACAACGCCTCAAACGGTGCCATACCAATACTCGCCTGATAGCTATTATTGTATGCGAACTCCGCTAGATGCAAATACTTCTTCCAATTCCCGCCGAAGTCTAATGCACAGGCACGCAACATATCCTCGAGAACCTGAATAACCTGCTCAGACTGTCCATTAGTCTGAGGATGAAATGCCATACTGAAGTTCAAATCCGTACCTAAAGCCTCCTGAAAACTCCTCCAGTACTTAGCATTAAACCTGGTGTCTCAATCAGAGGTGATGGACAAGGGAACTCCATGCAACCTCACAATGTTCTGCAGATACAAATCCCCGAGAATCTTCCTCAAACACGTCAACCTAAACGGAATGAAATGAGTCGATTTCGTCAACCTGTCGACCACGACCCAAGCTGCATCATGTCGCTGCTCCGTCCTTGGCAAACCTGTGAGAAAATCCATCGTCACATGCTCCCATTTCCACCCTGGAATAGGAAGCGGCTGAAGCTGACCTACAGGCTTATGATGCTCGGCTTTCACCTGAAGACACGTCGTACACTTGGCCATGTACTCGCGAACATCTTTCTTCATGCCTCTCCACCAATACTGCCTCTTCAAATCACGATACATCTTTGTGCTCCTCGGATGAATAGCGAACTGAGACCTATGAGTTTCGTCCAAAACGGCTTTCGTCACTTCGACGATAACTGGAACTGCAAGACGCTCCCGAAAATACAATGATCCATCTGCATGCACTCTCCATTCTTCAAACTGCTCCCTGTTTTGAATTTGCGACCAAATCCCCTGCAAATGCCGATCTTGCCACTGACTTTGCTTCACCATTCGAACAAGAGCTGGGGTCGCCTCCACATGATATTCCGAAACTCGATCACAGTCTTCATGACACCGTAACCTATACTCGGTCACTGTCGCATCCCTGCTCCAGTCCTCAAAAGCCAAACAAGCGAGAATCCCTGAAGACTTCCTGCTAAGCGCATCCGCGACCGCATTAGAATCCCTCTGAGTGAACAAATACCTCAAACTCTTGTGATCGGAGAAGACCTGAAATGACGCCCCATACAAATAACACCTCCAAATCTTCAGCGCGTGAATTACCGCCGCGAGCTCTAAGTCATGAGTAGGATAATTCCGCTCGTGAGGCCGTAGCTGTCTTGATCCGTATGCAACCACACGTCCATGCTGCATCAACAAGCGTCCAAGTCCGCGCCCTAAAGCATCTGCATAAACCTCATACAGCTCGTCACTGCTAGGAATAACCAACACTGGAGCTAAAGTCAACCGGTTCTTCAATTCCTGAAAAGCAAACTCACAATCCTCATCCCACTCAAACCTGACATTTTTCTTGATCAATCTCGTCAACGGAGCTACAATCTTCGAAAAATCCCTTACAAATTTCCTGTAATAACCAGCAAGACCTAAGAAGCTGCGAATCTCCGCTACATTCCTGGGTCGTTCCCACTCCACTATGGCTTCAATCTTGGACGGATCCACTGAAATACCATGCTCCGAGATGACATGACCTAGAAACTTGATCTCAGTCAACCAAAACTCGCATTTTTCCCTCTTAGCATACAACGGGTGCTCCCGCAAAGTCTGAAGCACGATCCGAAGATGCTGCTCATGCTCCTCCCAAGTCTCAGAATACACAAGAATATCATCGATGAACACAATCACAAACTGATCTAGATACGGCCTAAATATCCTGTTCATCAAATCCATGAAAGCTGCAGGAGCATTCGTCAACCCAAACGACATAACCAGAAACTCAAAGTGCTCATACTGAGTCCTAAAAGTTGTCTTGGGAATATCCTCTTCCTTAATCCTGAGCTGATGATAACCCAATCGCAAATCAATCTTTGAGAAGTGTCGTGAACCTCCTAACTGATCAAACAACTCATTAATCCTAGGTAAGGGATACTTGTTCTTCACCATAACACGATTCAGCTGCCGATAATCCACACATAACCTGAGAGTCCCATCATGCTTCTTAGCAAACAAAACTGGTGCTCCCCACAGAGATGTGCTATTCCAAATATACCCTTTATCAGCAAGCTCCTGAAGTTGCTTCCTCAATTCTTTCATTTCTGCCGGCGCCATCCGATAAGGTGCCATAGAAATCGGTGCTGTCCCTGGAAACAACTCGATACCAAACTCGATTTTTCAATGCGGTGGTAACCTTGGCAACTCGTCGGGGAAAACATCCTCGAACTCATCAACCACCGGAATCACCACACTGCCTCTCGAAGCATAGGGCTCGCAATCTAGATTGGCAAGAAAAGCACAACAACCCAGATTCTTTCGTCCTCCTAGACACGACCTTATGAGACGCTCAGTCATTAACCAATCACCACCACCCTGGTAGGTGATTACCGTCCCCCTATCAGACACTAGGGTTACTTTTCTAAGTTGGCAGTCCACAACTGCATTATACTTGGACAACCAGTCCATTTCCAGAATCACATCATAGGAACTCATGGAGAGTATAATCAAATCACTTTTCAAAGTCTCATCCCTAATTTTTATTTTACAAGATTTACACATACATTTTATACATACCCGCCCCAAGGGAGAAGTTATGACTAGGGGTTCATTAAACTCTTCTATTTCTAATCCCAAGGCGTGCACAAAAGAACTCGAAATGAGAGAATGAGAGGCACCGGTATCAAATAAAACGCGAGCTAAAGATCTCGAAACCAAGATCGTACCATCGACAACCGTGTTACCAACATGAGAATCTGAACCTCCAGATGCCATTGCATGAACCTGCACTGGTGCCTTTCCTTTTCCTCTACCAATATTACTGGGTCCTGGATTATTCTGCCGATGCTGTTGGGATGGAGACGACTGCACACTACCTGTACTCGGAGCTCGATACTGAGGGACGCTGTGCTGGAAATGCTGCGGCTGCTGCCCCTGTGCCGGATATGAGAACTGCTGAGGAGAGAATTATGGATACTGTAACTGCGGGTACTGCTGAGGCGGAGGTAAGGTCTGAGGCTGAGACTAACAACTGGCATCCTCCCCGGTCTGAGATCCAAGACGAGCACTCCTGATCGGGCAATTCCTCTTTATGTGTCCGGGCTGCTGACAAAAATGACAATGGAAGCTGTAGGGATTGCTGCGCCCGCTGCCAGATGAACTGTTGCTACCACTGGTCGTGCCACCTTGCTTGCCCTTCCCCGGAGTTGGACGACTACTGGTGCTCTTCCTACCACTCTTCTGCGGTCCTCCTGAAGCCTTGGCTCGATCCTTACAATACTGCACATAATCATTCTCCACGGATATTGCTGACGACACTAGCTCTCCAAAACTCCTAAGCCGTAGAGCAACCAACTGTCGTCGAATAGGGGCCTTAAGCCCTTCCTGAAACTTAATACACTTCTCACGCTCCAATGCCACCGTTGATGGAGCAAACCTAACCAACTCGTTAAACCTTGCCTCATACTCCCGAACTGACAGATCATCCTGTTGCAACTTGTAGAACTCAACTGCCTTCTGGTCTCTATACCCCTGCGAAAAATATCGATCATAGAATAGCTCCTCGAACCTGTCCCAACTAATATCACCACCGTACTCCAAGCGCTTACCCTGTTTCCATCAAGTGTCAGCACCACCCTCGAGCTTGTACGCAGCAAAATCAACACGATACTCTTCAGGCACACCAAGGGTATCCAAATGCTTCAAGATCGAATTCAGCCAATACTCTGCTAACTGTGGATCCCCATTACCATCAAAAGTCAGAATAAACACATGTCGGAATTCCTTAAAATACGTATGCCGACGACCAACATCAGAATCCTCCGGTCTAGCCCTGGCTGCCATCTGTCGGAAAGCCGCAAACATAGACCTCATCATGCCCTCATCATTTTCGAACTCGACGTCAGCTGTCGAACGACGTCTAGGTGCCATTCTCTCACTTCTAAAAACAAAATTTTGGACTGTCAGAGGTATTTCATTGTCATACCTATGTGTGCACAATTCCCAAGGTTCATAACCTTGAGCTTTGATACCATTCTGTCATGCCCCGGAGTACGAGAGGTGACGTGGTAGATTATTTAAATTAATTAAAAGAGAATTTAATTAAAATTGAGAGTTTAAGGGTTTGAGTTAAATATAAAATGTGAAAGTTTAAAGAAAACCATTTCATGAAAAATAATACTAAAAGAATAAATATAACGAGTATGGGTCTCACAGACCCACAACTTGTGCACACACATGATACTGACAATATAATAATACAACTACAGTCCAATCACAAAGAAAGTTAAAAACATTACATGTCTTGATTAAATGATACAAAGATAAATTAATCCCTCTATTGCTCCTGATTCCGGTCCGAAGAATCCTCTCCAAACCTAAATGGAAAGCCACCTAGAGGGGGGAAAAATTTAAAACAAATAAAACGTGAGCGAAAGGCTCAGTAGGACTATGTTTTATAAAATAATTTAATCTAAAGAAACATTTCACTATTTAGGGATTATTTAAAAGAAACCTTAAATGAATAAATAAATTTGAGTAAAACTATTCTTATCTAGAACAGTTTACTTGTACAACCAGTAATATCATTTTCTTTTCCTAGGCAAACCATAAGGATATCACCACCGTAGTGGCCCAGCTGGGTTTCGGGACCTGCCCCCAAGGTCGATCGCTACACGACCCGATCTCTGATATGGCATCATGCCTATATGTTTATTATCATCATCATTCAAAACCCAATTACCGAGTGTTGTCATTTACATTCATTATGAAGTTTATTTCAGTTCACGATATATTAAAATGTAACCGATAAATTCATTTTCAAACAACCGTTGAAAGCATTTTTAATAGAAATCCTTTTCAAAGCCAAACATTTTGAAACTAGGCTACCAAGGAAAAGGGGTAGAAGTCCTACCTCAATACTCGTGCCGGTGCCCCACACCGAAATCCCAGTCCGTTATACGTTAGCTCCGCGGAACCACGAACGATCCTAGATACCAATTAAGTCGATCAATATCTAATTCAAGACATTCTATGTTACTAAATTATTTCATGATGTCCTAGTGTGCCATTTATATCTTTAAAATCATTCTATAAGGTTGAAATTTACATCAGGGTTCAAAACAGTGAAAACGGGTGAAAATCACAAAATTTTCCATGCTTCGGCCGGCCAAACTGCACAGTTCGGCCTGCCGAAAGCCAGGTTCTGTAGGCCGAACATTCCTCAGGTTTGGCCTGTCAGACCGAAGAACACCGGCCTGCCGATCCCTTGATCCGGCCTGCCGAACACACAGTTCGCCCTGCCGAACTGGGAAAACCCAAAAATCTAGCCACGGGTTTTCGATTTTCCCAAAATCCAAATTTGATTCTAACATGTTTTTCTCAAATCTCAGGCATGGAAAACAATCATAGTTGATAGAAAAACATACTAGAACACATTTGAACTTATTTATACAAGATTTAAACTCAAAAATCTCAAAAATCTAAAAATGAGGAGAAAAATGAAAAATCTTGAATCTAATATGTTTTTCTTCAATCTAAGCTTAGATTCTAGTTGTCCTAAGTTCATTTAACTCAAATCCAAGGTTTTCTAAGCTTAAACAAACCTAGATTTCAAAAATGCACAAAATTAAAAATTTTGTAAAAAGTTTAGAAACTTCAAAACTAACCTTGAATTGAAGCTTTAAATCCACGTTTTCAGTTGCCAAATCACGTCCCCGAGCTTCCTCCCCGCTAACCCGAAGCTTGGATTCGAAATTGAATTCAAAAACTCAAGGAGAAATTGAGAGAGAAAGAGAGAACCGAGAGGGAGAGTGAGAGAGCTAACGGGAGAAAGGAGAGAGAGAGAGATCAGGGAGAGTGAGGAGAGAGGGAGAGAGAGAGAATAAATAGAGGAAAACGGTGGGCGGTTTTTACTGTGCAAAAACCATGTGCCGCCCACGGTTTTGTAAAACGGAGTATTTTTAACATTTTACAAATCGTTGTACTTGAAAACTCAAAACATCATTTTTAAAACAACAAGAAATCATTTGGATTCACCAAATTAACAAAACAACCAAAATTCAAATCCAACCAATAATCGAATTAATGTTAAAACATTAATTATGGCACACTAATTCATCATTTATATTATAATAACATTAAATAAATCTCGGGGCGTTACAAATGCTGCTTGATTTTTGATGTTCCGAACGGCGTCGTTCTTCTTCCCCATCTCGGCTGTCTTTATTTTTCGCCCTTTTTAATTTTCTAAGCCGTATTTATTGACAACATGTCAACAATAGGAACTTTCAAAGTCCACTTTTTTTTTTTTTTTTTTTTGATATAAGAGGCAAATGGCCTTTTTAAAGAATTTTTTTAAATTAAACAACCATATTTTTTTCTAAATTAGACAAACGCCTCTCCTTATTAATTATAAAGTTAAAATGACAAAAATAGTATTCATTATTAATTAGCTATAGTTTATGAGTAATAAATTCAAATTTATAATTGATGAACCCGTAAATGACAAACCTAAAAAAATCTTAAATCTCAACTTTCTCTCTCTTCTCTTTCTACGTCTTCTCTCATTGCACAACAACTCTAGATATTATCGGTGCCACATTCCTTTAGGCTGGCCACCTGGAGTACCGAAGAACATTATTGTAATTAATAAGAGTGAAGGTTATTTTGTCATTTTGATTTTATAATCAATAAAGAAGAATCATTTATATAATTTTAAAAAAGTATGGTCATTTATTTTAAAGAGGTCATTAAATACGCAGTCCATCCAATTTTCCTCCTTTTTTTCAATTTTAATTTTCTTGATTAACATAATAGCTCTTCTTCTTGTTCTGGTCTACCTCGTTGTCGTTCAATATATATATATTTTTTATTGTTCATCACATTGTCGGTTTTTCCAGTTATATTATCGTTTGTCCATCTCCGTCCATACGTTACCCTCGATGGTTCTATAGTTTCCTATCTCTACGGGTTTGTCATGACGTAGTGTTTTATAGTCGTTTTTTTTTTCACTGTCGTTTTGTAGTCTTCGCCATTGATGCCGTTTCTTAGCCGTAATTGTGTTGTTGTTGTTGTTGTTTGTTTGTTATTTTTTCCCCTTTTCCTGGTCGACTACCAAGTTTGTCACCTTTCCTGTTTACCGATTGCCTATTGTTATTATAATTTTCCTTTTTGTCGTTGTTTTCATTATGATTATCGTTTTACTTTCAAAAAAACAAAGATTATGATTATCGTTTTCTTTTCTTATCTTGTTTTTTTTTTTTTTGACATTTTGGATACAGGCTACACTTTCTCGACAAGAATATAATTTATATTAATTAGTTTGAATAATTGGTGAGAAAGTAATGTTTAAAAAATATTAAAAAATAGAGCTTAAAATTATAAATAAGATGTTATTCCCATAATTGAAAAGGAGAAAGTTAAACATTTACGAAGATACTATAGGCATTGGAGAGAACAAGGATGAACAATCTTTTTCATACGGCTAATGCTCCAATAGTCCTATTTAATAAGAAACATGTAGCCCTCTTATCCTATTAAAAAAATACGTATATTCTATTAGTACGTGGTGTTCAGTATTACCCATACTTCATAATATTACTCTTTTTTGGCCGAAATTGAGCAATAATTAGGTATTTCTAAATCTTTAAGGAACTAAGGAATAATTAGTATTTGCATATGACATTCCTAATAAAACAATAAATTTACCATGAATTAATTTGTTATTCAGTACTTAAATAGAATGTCATTCAACATAAATGATGGTTAATAAAATATATACACCATGCCAGACTCATATATAGATTTGAACTTCTTTTCTTCACATGGCATATTGCTGAATGAATATATATTTATTTATGTCATCATTATTTGTGTCTTGATCAGTTACCCGATGAGCATCTGCATCTAATTTTTTGAATCATACGTATCAAAGGCCATGTCGATGAATTATGTCGACACTTGACATCTCAGTTCATGCATTTCATCGCCACGCATTCACAAGATGCCACACAAATTTTCTCCGATTCATGACACTTGCATTTGTGATCGTTTTGCATACAAGAACCATCTTGGTCTGGTGCAAGTGCAGCATACTTCGCCACCAAGTTGCTTGCTCGTACCATTGTCCTTTTCCCCATGTTCATGGTATCTGTTAGATCCAAGGCCGAACCTTATTATTCAAAGTTCACATACAGAAACAAATCAAAATCTTGGGCTCCCAAAAAAAAAAAGCACAGAATCAAACTTTCATGCTTATACTAGACACACATGAGATTGGCACGTGCAAACAACGTGCCTTTTTTTTAATTTTTTTCCCATTTTGAACTAGGTGTTGTATACAGATTTAGCTTGTAGGTCTCTTTTTTTTTTTTTTTGGTTCTCTTTTGTATCCCACAATAATATCATGACAAGTCAATTATAATATTTTAACTAAAGTAATACGATATTAATAAGGGGACACAACAGGAGACCTGAAAATGAAAAGGAGACAGAAATTGATTCCGTTGTATTCATGAAGTATAACGCATTAGTGTATTCAACAAACTTTTATTAATAAGGTGGCTTTTGTTATTATTTACAGATTTTTTATGCAATATGTTGATAATATTTATTGTCGTTTTACAAGTTTATTGTGGAAATTATTTTTCCTGCGATTCCTCATTGTTAATATGTTCTTCTTTTGATGTGCGGGTTTTTGTTATGGTTTTGAGCTTTTTTTTTTTTTTTTTAATTGTCGCGCCCCATTTTGTTATTTTCTTCTGGTTATCTTCGTTTTAGCCTTTAACTTCATTGTGGAGTTGGTGGTTTTGTCGTAATCCCACCCCCGCCCTTTTCAATTCTTTTTTTTTTTCTTTTTGAAAATAACTCCTTTTCAATTCCTTTTTTTTTTTTATGCGTTGCTAATTTCTAGTTTTCTCCCATTTCGTCCTTTCTAGTAATGCTGTCGTCTGCCTTTTATGGTCGTTCTAAAACTTCTAGGGATATGTGGCTGTTCCTTAGATTTTATTGTTATGTTGTTTTTCATACAAACTTGTTGTCCTCTCTATTTTTGTCGACAGATGTCGTTCCTATATTTATTTATTTATTTTTAGAACAGTTTTAATATTTGTTATATCAAGGAGTAGTTTGAACTTTATACCAATATTGATCCCTCGTCTTCCGTTGTTTTTCAACGTGGAAGGTTGTCGTTCCTATTGTTTTAGCTTCTATTGTGGTTTGCATTTTTACTATCGATTTTTTTTATCTAATCGTCAATTCATAATTTTTATTTTCCCCCAGTTCCGTCACCTTATTTTTGTAGTTATTTTCTGATTTCTCTGTGTATATCGTTCTCTTTTGTTTTTTTTGTCCAACACCTCTTTGTTGTCCTTTGCATTTTTATGGAAATTGTCCATCTTTTCTTAGTTTCATTGTCGTGTGTTGCACAGAGTCAACTTTGAATATGCATCATTGGCCGTCGAATGTAGCCTTCTCTCAGTGCCACTGAATTGGAAAATGCCAGGAAAAAAAATAGATAGATTGGAGTTGAGTTTTAATCTTGATAAATTTCCTTGTTCCTTGACAATTAAGGCCAAGAAAATCACAAGCGACTATCTCAACACCACGTGACAATAACTCTTTGAGAATTCAAACAAAAAAAGTTAGAGAAAACTAAATGAAATGCCCTCTATAACACTGCTTATTAAGAATATGATTTTCTTTTAAACTTTTTAAAACTACTCATTTTTATTTATTTTGATTTATTATTTTACTTTTTTATCCTTTTTTAAATCAAAAAATCATCTCTCTTTTTTTGTCCACTCTCTCTCTTCTTTGCGCTCTCTCTCTTTTCTATCTCTCATTTTCTCTGCCTCCCTCTCTCTCCTTTCGTTTTCTCTGTCTCTCTCTCTTTCTCTCCTCAACCATTAAAGATTCAAATTCCTCCAAAATCTGCTTCAATTTCTCACTATTCCATGAAATCTCAATCTCGATGCTGGTACATTGAGCAATTTGTATCATCCATGGCGGCAAGCAAGACTTCATTGCTCTTGTTAACGAGCTCGCGGTCTGTGATAGAGACGGTAAACAGCTCGCACCAGTGGACGATCTATTGCAAATGAGCCAAGTTGGCTAGGCGGCCACTTGCGAGCCTGCTTATGACTCAGAGCTGAGAGAGGCGTTCGACTTCTTCGACACCGATCACGACCGGAGGATTACAACAGGGGAGCTCCACGGCTTCTTCACGGGAGGATCATGACGGAGGAGCTCCACAGCATCTCTACAGCTTTTTTTTGTGTCTTTGACTTGCTTTGAGTTTGAATTCATGAAAATTTAGTTGGTTCCACATTTTGTGCTTAGGTTCCATGTTTTTTCATCGAAAGCACAAAGGCAAAAATCCTTGATTGAGAACGGCAACTAGCAGTCTAGAACGTGCACTAGGCATAGCTTTTAAGTGTTTCTTTTAATGTGCAGAATAAAGATGTTATAATTGATGTTTTAGTTTTTGTTTTTTTGCTGTAATGGTTTTTTACAAAGTTTCAGCGAATTCCGGCTACTTCCTGCTAGTTTTGAGACAGAATGTAGTGGATTCCAGCTAGTTTGGAGTCAGAACTCGCTAGGTTTCGAGACATAATTTGGTAGGTTTAGAATAAATATGATAGAATTAAATATGTTTTAAGTTGAAATCTGATAGATTACAATCAGACACCTGCATTGGCAACTAGAAGTGGTTGGCTTTTTTTGTTCCAAAAGAAAATATGTTAAAATCTGATAGGTTTTAAGTTAGAACTTGACATGTTACAATTTGGCACCTCGTTTTGATAATCGAATGCTGCGGAACCTAGCGGGTTTTGGGATGAAACCTGACAGGTTTCATTTCAAGAAGTGATAATTTAGTCTTTTAATAAATTCTTAATTTTTAATAAAAGGATAAGTTTAATAAATGATTTGTTAGGGGACATTTTTTATAAGGGGGAGTATTTTTACAAGTTGCTCAATAAAGTTGAACACCTTATGGACCTATTCCTATTTCTGGTCCAGTTCTTTTTATTTTTTTGAAAAATTACAATACGTGTTTCAATTATTGTTATGAAACTAAAATCTAACACAATGTTCAATATATCTTAAAAATGTCTTTAATGATATAGTAATTATCTTAATGATATTACATATTGTACTATATAATTACATATAAATAATTTTAATGATATTATTATGAGACATTTGTAGAATTTTTACAAATTATAGTCATATTTTAAGGGTTAACGAGACAATTGATCCAATTATGTTTATTAAATTAAAATATGACTCTAATTTGTAAAAATTCTGTAAATGTCTCATAATGATATCATTAAAATTATTTATATGTAATTATATAGTATAATATGTAATCTCATTCAGATAATTAATATATCATTAAAAATATTTTTAAGATATTTTAAATATTGTGTTAGATTTTAATTTTATAATAATAATTTAGACACACATTGTAATTTTTTCATATTTTAATTCAATAAATGTAATTGGATAAATTACCTCGTTAACCTTTTATTTTTAGTTGGTTTCAAGGTCCATCAGTCATTTAGGTTTGCATGTTTGTTGTTTTGTTTTCTTATCTTTTCACGTATCTTATCTTTTGTAGTTTTATCATTTCATCGTCGTTTATAATTTATTTTGTCACTTAGCTTTCTTGTCGTTTTGAAGACGTTGGCTAGTATTTACTATTTTTTAAACCTTTTTCTGTCGTTTGTACTTCTATTCTTGGTCTCCAATTCTGCTGTCGTTTAATTAGTTTATCGTCGTTTTTATAGTGGTTGTTGTTTACTTGTTTGGTTGTAATTTAAAATAAAATTTGGCGTTTCAGTTTTCAATGTCGTTTTCCAATGCCCCTTTGTGTTGCCGTTTTTTTTTTTCTATTGTTACTATTATATTTAGAGCCAATTGTCCCTTATCTGTTCGTTTCTTTTGCTGTTGTTTTCTTTTTTGTTACTGAGAGCTGTTTTGCTTAAAGTTAAAAAAAAATAATCTTACTTTGATATGTCATTTCGCAAGCAATTGAAGAATAATTGTATAAAAAAGTAATTGAAGAATATTTGGGTAGTACAAGAACAAATTTCAGGCCCGAGAACATTTTAAATTTTTTGAACTTAAATTTAGATTCAAATATTAAGAATTGTTTAATACGTGTTTGTTTTCCTCAAAATTTAAATCCTTTGATTATCAAGAATCTAAGTTTTCAGACTTCTGACTCTCCTAAATTTTTTATTTTTAGATATCTCTGTTATAGTGAAAGTTAAAATTTTCTTTGTTATATTTGAGAAAAAAAATTATAACTTCTTAATTTGTTATTTAATTGAGATGATTTTTTTTTACTGTGTTCCTAGTAAAAAGATGAATAAATTAAGATCTATATTGCATATTATTTAGAGTCATTAACATTAAAATTTATTAGATTTATTGATAAATTAAAAATTATTTTCACTACCACTTTAAACACAAATTTTAATTTTATTCTATAATAAAAATTTTAATATATATCTAAATGTCAATTCGAATAACAATTCAAATTATTAATTTAAATATAAATTTAAGTTATACTAACTTAAATTAAATAACTAATTTAAATCTATTTACTAACAGACACTTTACATGTATCAGGTTTCTTTTTGCTGTGGTACATTTCCAAATAAACAACAAGCCCAGGCTCAATAAAACGGCGAGGCGTATAACATGGAGTGAGAAACGGCGAGTCGTTTTTCACTTTTATTAGAAAGTTTACACGAGCTGTTCAAGGGAGAGACTTCTGAAGTCTACGCAGCGATCAAAACCCTAATCTCCAGATCTTGCGCTTCCTCTGCCCGCTTATCTTTCAAGTGTATTTCTCATCTCCGCCGATCTTTCAATTGCATCTTCGAATTCTTCTTGGCGATCGGAAATCTGCTTTTGTTTTCCAGATCCAAAGATTTTGAACAAAAAAAAAAAAAGAGTTGAAATGGAAAACGCTTCACCGTCGTCCTCGTGTCCTTCGAACTCCCGTAAAATCCTGTTGAGCTTTTGCGATGAAGACATCGGAAATAGCTTCGCAAGTCATCTTAAAAGCGCTCTTAACAAGGAAGGAATCGACACAATCAGACATGAAGCCGAAGCAATTGGCCGAGATCTGAAGTGCTCGGTCATCATTTTCTCCTCAAATTACGCCTCCTCCGCCTCCCGATTGGACGAAGTCGTCAAGATTCTTGAGTGGAAAGACACTTTGGGACATAAGTTGATTCCTGTTTTCTACAAAGTTTGTCCTTCTGATGTGGGTAAACAGAGGGGAAGTTTTGGGGAAGCATGTTCTAAGCACGGACAAGATTCTAGGGAGCCAGGATGGAGGAAAGCTCTTGCAAAAGTGGGTAAAATATCTGGAAAGCATCTGGAGAATAGGTACACAATATTGCTTGTTATCTTACCCTTTTTTTTTGTGGTTATCAGATTAATTTCATAGTGCTTTATTGATTCCATCTTGGTTATCACAAAAAGAAATTTTACCCCATAGTTTCCTGCAGCCGAAAAGTCCTGTGACCAGAATTTGACTTCCGATCGGAACATAAGGTTTGATACGTGGATGTTTAAAAAGATCAGATTAGCCCCCTTAAATTTTTTTCTTTTTCAAAATAAAAATAAAGATAAGATAGATAGATAGATAGATAGATAGATAGATAGATAGATTGGATTAGCAAATTGTGATAATTTTGATTCAAGTTTTAAAGTGGGACAAAATATTCTAAAACTAGGAGCAATCTATATTCATATTCATGAATCAACCGTGTGTCATTAAGATTATTGAACTAGTTGTTCAACATCAACAAATTTCACTCGTGTTTACATTTATTTATTTCACCTGTGTTTATGTTTTCGAGTTTCTCATTATTTATCTTTTCTACGAGACATACTTTTTGTGAAATTAAAGAAATTAATCATATCTAAGAATCCTAGCACGAACTCTTATTGGATATGGTAATAATGAGGCAGCAGGATTAAGACAGATGTTGAGTTTAGAAACTAAAAGAAAACATACGTGCTTTATTGATTCTTAAAGAGAGAGACCGTTCATTAGAAAAAAAAGTAAATTTGATTGGTTCGTGGGTGGAGAGTAAAAGAGAAACAATCATTTAAATGTAAGGGCTTGTTTGGAATTTTAAAAGGGGTGTAACAAGTAATAATTAAACTTTAAATTTAACTAAAAAGTGGTTTTGACGCCCCCTTTCAAAATATCAGAAGCTTCTGAAAAATTCTCAAAAATTTATAGCGTAATAGAATATTTAGTACAATTAAATAGAAACTTACGATTAATTCTTAAAGGTTTATCGTTTGAGATATCATAAACCCACCTTGCTAGCTATTATATGTCAGGGATATTATACAGATGGTAGCTTGAAACGTTAGAGCTTTCTGTCTTTGGGATTATCTTGTTATCACTTTTGATACCCTTGTTTTGAATGTACATAAGCAAAAAAGACAGTTCTACCGCCGCCCATCTGGTTTCCCTGGTCAATACCCGCCCTGTTTACAAAGGAGTTGTGAGGGGAAAAAACAAGTTTTTGTATTAGAAGATATTTAAGAAATGGCTACACGCCTTAGTTTTAGCGATAAAATAATTTGTGGTAGAATGCTGGCTTGTAGTCGCTGAAAAGCATTTAATGACAAACTTTCTTTGCTGATTTGTCACATTAGCATGGGGAGCGCGTGAAGGGTGCATTTGATTCATAGCATCACGTGGGTTTGAATTTATGACCCTAGTCAAGCTGGTGTCTGAATGTGTTTTTGGCTGAGATGGTTTTGAACCTGTATAATGTCTGAATCTATCCAAAACCGGAGTTTTAGAACGTACCTCCCCCTCAAATTTGCATGGCTTTAATCCTATTTGCTACAGTAAAATTTTCACACTATCCATACAGTAGTTTCTTGTTGTGATGTTTTATTCATTATTCAGACTTTACACTTCTAAATTTCAATTTGCATTACAGTTTAAACACGTATAAATTCAAAATTTCTAGTTCAAACAAAAAAGGTTTATAACCACACTATTTTGAACTGCGAACCATAAAGATCCAAAGTATGCTTAAATTTACCCTAGATGATTTAACCAAACCGTAAGCAGCTTCTTATCCCCCTCTGACAGTCGTACATGGTCAGTTTGCGTTTTATTTTATTTCTTGAGCTTCGAAGACGTCCATTGATTGGACAATGTACTGCGTTTTCATTAACTGTTAGGATTCGTTTGGTTAGGAACTGTTGGAGCAGGAATTAGTAGTTTTTTAGAGGTAAATTAGTAGTATAAAATGGAGGCGAGGGAGGGAGGGGGAGGGGTCATTTTTTTTTTTTTTTTTGTAGTGTTTGGCTGATGCCTAAGGAGGTGTGGAGACCTCAAAGCTCCATAGCTATCCTGTTCTTTTCTGCATTTTTAGGGAATGCAATCAGAGATCAGCCCTCTTCTCTTTTTCTACTTTTTTCTGGTGGTGTGTCACTGTTATATGGATTAAATCAGCACGTACAATGACCCATTCAAACCCTTTAAAAACCATACGTTAAAAGCCCTCATATTTATCACAAAAAGAATTTTTACCCCATAGTTTCCTGCAGCCTAAAAATCCGGTGACCAGAATTTGACTTCCTATCGGAACATAGGGTTGATACGTGGATGTTTAGATAGATCAGATTAGCCCCTTAATTTTTTTTTTTAAATAAAAATAAACATAAGATTGATTGATTGATTGGATTAGCAAATTGTGACAATTTTGATTGAAGTTTTAAAGTGGGACAAAATATTCTAAAACTAGGAGCAATCTATTTTCATATTCATAAAAAAACCGTGTGTCGTTAAGATTATTGAACTAGTTGTTCTACAGCAACATATTTCACTCGTGTTTATATTTATTGATTTATTTCTTGTTTACATATATTTATTTCACTTGTGTCTATATTTTTGAGTTTCTCACTGCTCATATTTTCGACGAGACATGCTTTTTGTGAAATTAGACAAATTAATCATATCTAAGAGTCCTAACAAGAACTCTTATGGGATATGGTAATTACGAGGCAGCAGGATTAAGACAGATTTTGAGTTTAGAAAATAAAAGAAAAACGTACGTGTTTTATTTTTAATAAAAGAAGTGTTGACTGCTAAGTGCTTATGGCCATCTTTAAACAAAGCGTTAAGAGATTGGGAATTGGGCATGGATGGGAACGAGTTTCACCTTCAAGTTTTAACTTTGTTCCCAAACACTCTCAGTATCAATATGCTTATGCATGGCGGTATGCGTGCTCTAAACATATATGGTAAAGAGAATGAGCAGCTAATCTTGTTTTAGAATTTTAAGTGCCTGATTAATTCTTTTAAAATGCTTGGCTGTTATGAGACAGTATTCGTTGATTATTTCTTTGTAGCAGGTGATAATGGCTGTTTTAGAAGTGTAGGAAAAGAAAAACAAAAAACAAAACGGCTTCGTTTGTTGACGTTAAGCTGTTGATATCATCATCTTATTTCTTTTCTTTTATTTTTTTTTTAAATTTTCGTTTGGGATATCATTTTATTTCGAATGTTTCATTTCTCTCTTTGTTTGATAGGATATCATCTTATTTCTGAATGATTCATTTCTGTAATTTTCGTGGCCTCATTCTGATGAATAATACCGAAAAGGCAAAACATTCCACATCTCTCGATATAAATATACAATAATAACTAAAAAGAAAAAAGAAAACAAAGTATAAGAATGCACCAATTTTCTAGTGCTAACAGACGCCCAGATATTTAATTTAATTCATGTTTTATGTGGTGTTGATTGACTAACTGTTTGTGTTTGTTTTTTAAATTTTGAAGGGACGAAGCCCAATTTGTAAAGGAGATTGTTGAAGAGGTATCAAGTAAATTGGTTAATGTTGCATCCTCGAACATTTCGGACGATTTTCCTGTATCAAACTCACGTGTGGGCGTTGCAAGACTCGTTTCTTATTTGTCCACGTGGCTTAGAGAAGTTGACAACATTCGTTTTTTTTTTTTTTTTGTTCCGCGCATAGAAAGAACATGCGTTTACATCGTCTTTTGGGATAACATATGAAACACGTAGAACGTTCGCCAACACTGACGTGGCACCAAAAGCGGACAAAGGAAAAGGTTGGCGCAAGAAAACAGAGGGCCCCCTTGATTTCTCTGTGCCTTGTCTTGTGTGAATAATATATTACATTTATATATTTTTGAAATGTGTTGAATAATATTTAATATGTAAGCTGTGAGAACTCTAAAGGTGCGTAATATGGGAAAGTTGGTGATCGAATTAATGTCTGCTATGTTCAACGCAATTTTATTATGTTCTTCTTCTTATCATTATTTTTTTAAGCTGATGTTGAACGCAATTTTACACATGACTAGTATGATATCAGATAACTTCACTTGCTCAATGATTGCATTAGTACATGGTACTCTGAGATTTTTAAGATTCCTTTTTTTTTTTTCTTTTAAAAAAAATAGTTCCAAGAAAGTGTGAATGGCAAAATCAAAGCTTCGTAATGATCTAAGTGTTCTTGCTATATAAACCTAGCAAACAACAAAAGAATTGTTCCCGCTGTTCCCTGCTAGCTCGAAAGTGAGGAAAAGAAAGTGACTTTGCAGGAAAAATTGTTCTAATTCGGAATAAAAACGCCCCTCATAGAATTGAGCTCTTTACATATATGCCATGAAAGTAATGCTTGAATTGGTTTATGTCACGAAAAAACAATTGCAAATAATAACATGTAATATCATCATATTATATTTAATAATTTTAAATCGAACCTCAAGACACATAATAATAAAAATAATAATAGATCTTTTCAAAAAAAAAAACACTTCTCTTCAAATACGACCATCACTGCACAATGACCACCATGCAAGGGGCGGCTAATCCGAGTAAATCGGATCAACATCTTTGCTTACATCTTCAGAGATCAAACTTCAGGGCTCGTCGACGCCAACATCTTCGTCGACCGAAACACTTGCACCGTCTAGTGTAGTCGCAGATCATATCAGATCGCAAGCCAGGCTCCGATGCCTATTTGAAGCGGAGACTTCCATGGCAAATCTATCTCCTCCGCAACGATCTGAGCATCGAAGCTTGTCGTTCTTCGCGCCGATCTGAGCATCGAAGCTCGTCGTTCTCCGCACCACTCTGAGTGTCAAAGCTCACCGTTCTCCATGTCGTTTAGAGCATTGAAGCTCTACTCCTTGCAATTTATGGGTGGCCGCCATTGATGACGTCGGTGTTACAAAGTGCAATACCACGTTGCGTAGTTTGAGCATATGTCGTGCATGTGGACTTTGTCAAATGTTTTTTTTTTTTGTTACTTAATTTGTTCCTTTATTTTTTCCTATTTTCCTGTTTATGTTGAGCATTATGCTTATTTGTTGTTTTGTTCCAATTTCCTTGGCATGTAGACATTAGTAAGGTTTGCTGTGTAAGCTCATAATAGTATGGAAATACACCAATAGTATAAGAAAAATATTGTCAGTACAAATTTAGACTACGTAGAAAAGGAATGTGGACCCACTTGATGACACCTAAAAGGTGGGAAAAAAATTCCACATATCCCCATAAAGGACAGGTTTTGGGAGAATAGTGAGGGCAAGTTTTTGAAATTGTAATTTTGTCCCTATACTAAGTAATTTTACCTTTAAGGGCCTAAGTGGATAATCCACCTAAGTGACACCTTTAGGGATGAAATTTTGCCACATTTTTCCTATGAGGAACCCGCTATAGCCATGCTTTTAAATGCAATTTTTAATTACAATTTTGTCAAAAAGTGAGACTATATATGATTAAGGGAATAGTTGAAGGATATTCCTTTTGTCTCCACCACTTTTGCTTCATGAAAAGCACAAGGAACCCATTTCCTCCATGAAAATTAGGCAAGGTTCCTCCTTTTTTCCTCAAATATTTTTCAAGAAAACAACCCCAAGTTCACTTTAGAGACAAGTTCAAATATAGTGGATCAAGGAAAAGCAATTTTTAAGCTAAAAATCCAAGCTTTGTTAATTGATTTTTAAGTGTCTTTCCTTGAAGCTTTGATATGGGTTATGATGGAATTGTTAGCCGAAGAATAGCTACCTAAGGGGGAGATGATGTGACACCCAAGCATTTTTAGTATATTAAAAATGCAATAAGTCAAGGATTATGTTAAAACAAAAAATTACATTTTAAGAAAAATATTGTATAATAATATAAAAAATTATACAGTATTAGAATAATGTAGTGTAAGGAAGTACATTGATAAAGTTATGTAGTATGTAAATTATACTGTAAAAATAATACAGTGTAAAAATTAGACTGTTTAAGGTTAAGCAGTACAGAAATTGGATTGTATAAAGTTAAAGAGTATAAGAATTACATTAAGTGGCGGATGTAAATAAGCATGGAAGGTTTTGGGACCTCATAAATTGTATAGAAAAGAATACCAGCAGTATAAGAAAAATACTATCAATATAAACTTGGACTGTGTAAAAAGTCTTTGTTGGACCCAACATGGGACACCAAAATGAATGAAAATTTACCACCAAACCCCCTTGGGTGGCCTAATTATACATTGCCAAGTTGTCTTAACTTTTTATCACAAATGATGATAAGTGATGATGATGATGGTGAGTCATCAAGGTTTATAAAAATCAAGTTTTGTTCACAAAAGTTTAAGGAACCAAGAAAATGTTCCATTTTCCTCCTAAAGAAAACCGTCCCCCTAAGGCAACTCTCTCTCAAATTTTTGATGAACTTCAAACCTCCAAATCATATATTAAAGCAAGTTTAAGTGAATGAGATGAAGATTGAAGAATTTTCAAGGTAAAACCCAAGCTTTTCCTATTACGTTTCAGGGTTTTGTTCATGATTTGGATGAGATTTTCATGGGTTGTGTTATGAATGGTTTTCAAGGGATTTTGAGATGCTTAAAAGTATCAAAAGGAAGGACTAACATCTTGGAGAGATTAGGTAAATTCTTAGTCTTTGAAGCTAAGCTAAATTTGTGTTTTATTATGTATGCCAAGTGTTTAATGAAATGTTTTGAGCTATGGCAACATAATATAGACATTATGGCATGATTGTTTCGTGTTAAATATTGATGGTGATGATGAAAGAAATAAAGAAAGTAGGGGTTTTGGTATTTAAAAGTGAAAAAATTGTTAAACTTTGTAAAGTTTAACTAGTTTCAAAGGAATGGGGTTTTGAGGGCCTTAGAGACCAAATTATATTCTAAATAAGGTCTAGAATTTACCAACAATGAGGGTAACAACTTCTATGAACGAAGTTTTGTGACATTCCAAATGAACTAAATTTCAAAGTTTTGTAAAAATTCAACAGATTTAAAAATCAACCAAAAAGTCGACTTTAACGTTAGAATTTCAAGAAAGTTAAAACATAAAAGTTGTAAAACATATCGAAACTCTTAGGACAACATGGAAATTTTGTCAAAATTTTGCTTGGTGGAGAGTTATTGTAACACCCCTATGTGGGGGTTAACAGTTTTAAATAAATAAAAATAATTTTAAATTTTATATTATTTAAATCAATTAAACAATGCCCATGGGTCTTTAAACAACAAGAAAAATAAAAATAAACGTTTTAAATACAAACCACAGTTTTTAGTGTAGCACCAAATATATATAATTACAGTCATCATCACCATAGTACAATTCCCAAATAACTTAACACAGCCATAAAAAAAATAATACAACTCTTACATGTTGTAGATAAGTTGTAATTAAACAGGGTCTTCTAACACGAAAACAGCAAGATTGTTTTCGCTTATTCCTCTTCAAATATGTTGCACTGAGTTCCACCTGAGATATGAAGATATGATAGGGATGAGCATCGACATGCCCAGTAGGGAAATCATGACTCACCTTATGGTTTATCCATTACCACATTAAAAACTGCATGGTTAGTAGGTTACATCATATTCCAGATTATGAGGTTTATTATGATCACATCTTATGGATACCGTAGTTAATCATTACCAAGTGTCATAATTACATATTTATACAAATATTACCAATCATCATTGTTCCTAGGTATCCATGTTAAATTGAGTATCACTCAACTCATCGAAACCCAAATGGGCGTACTTGATCACCCTATAAACATTTCAAGGGTGTTCCGGTGAGGGGACATCAAGCCCCGAGTCCTCACCAAATCGATTCCTGTACAGTGTGTTCTGGGACTTTCAACCCAAGGAAGCGTCATCACCTTCCCCCTATTTTTCCTTTTAGGGTATTCGTGCCCAAGGACGTAACCGTCGCCCTTTTTACATCTCACTATTCCTTTGTATTCAATTTATATTTATAGAGTCAATTTCCTAACCATGCTTCTCAATTTATAACATATGTCAAATCATTATATTTATCGCTATACAATATACATATTTTACAACATAAAACAATCAAATTTAATTTACCAAAACCTCACAAAAGATGAGTAATAGAATCCCTACCTTCAAAGCTTAACAACAAACTTTTATTCTCGGAATTAATTAACGTTAGCTCCACACATCCTTGACCCTAAGGCATGCATAAGGACAATTAAAACTAAAGCACAACGTATAATCACATTCATAAGTGAATTATGTGTAAACCCGTCTACTAGTGCCATTAAAGTATTTTTATGCAATTGTTCTTTAAATACCAAGTAAACAATTTTTATCTTAAACGCAATATAAAATACATACAAGCAATTTTTATGTTTTAGTCTCTAATAAGAATTCATAAATCATTTAGGATAGTATTGGAAAGGTTGTAAGACATTAAGAGACTAGAAGGTGAGCAAAATTGGGTTTTTGGTTCAAGTTAACAGCTAGTATACCATGGCAACTTGGTGGTATACTTTTGTAAAAAGGCGGGTTCACTATCTACAATTAACACACGGGTTAACAGGTGGTTTACTTAAGATAGACGGGTGGTTTATTACCACTGGCAGGTTTACTAGTTTCTAATCCGAAAATTGAAAAATTCATAGAAATTAAAATACAACTCCGATTTAGGGTCATGATAGCTCATTGGAAAGCTTAGGATGTCTACTTTTTAAATATGCAAACGAATTTACAAAATTCATTTTCATTTAACTCCAGAATTTTAAGAAATAGCCACTGCCCATAGAGATATTATAAAGTTTATGGGATGTCAAATTTTTCTTTAACTTAAAGCATATTATCCTTGTTTAAAATCTCAAAACCATTCCAAAATATGCAACATGCATTATATAATCAGAATAAACATATTCTCATGAGTTTTATACCAAAATCATTATCAAATTATATCTCTAGCCTTTCTTGTAAATAATGATGAAAACATGCTTAAATTTGCTCTTTAAGCTCAAAACATTAGAACATCAATCTTAAAGTTATGGAAACCGGTTTTAAACATTCCTAACATGTTTCTAACATTGTCATCAAACCAAAATAAAAGTTGGTTGTGGGTTGTAACTCAAGACTCAAGTTTTTGTTCATAAATGTTTAAGGATGCATGTTAACATAACTAGAAATTTGCATGAATTTTGAACACGAAAATTATGCATTAAACATGAAGAAAATACATACTAAAAACTAAGTTTAGATTAAAGAAAACCTACCTCAAAACTTCTTTGAAAAGCACCAAAGTTCGGGTTAACAATCAAGCTTGAATTAACTCTAAAACCGCCTCGATCATGGTTGGGAATTATAATTGTCTTGGCCACAAAGAGAGCTTTGTGCTCTATGTCTTTAGTTAGAAATTTGAAGTGAGAAAGGGAGAGAATGAGAACTAGAGAAGAAGGTGGTGATAGTTAAATAAAAAGATATCAAAATGCTTAAGAGGAATGGGATGTTTACGGGGGAAAGTTGTAAGAAGAAACAAAAGAGTCTTAAAGGAAAATATCATCTTGTCTCCCATGAAGCTTTTTAGCAAATCATGCTAACATAATTGAGGGGACAATTGGAGTGAATTATAGAAGAAGATAAGGAAATAATTAAAGAGGTGGTTGAGAAAATATCTCCATGTCTTTTATGAATTGAGGGAAAATAATTCAATGTCCCCTTCGGATACCTTTAGCAAAATAAGAAGAAGGCTATATAATTGAGCAATAATTTAGGGAGACAAGATTGGTAGAAGTGTTGGTAAATTTTGAATGTTTCTTAGGAAGACTTGGTAAGAAAATACTAAAGTGGTATTTTTTTTTTAATGATCATAAACAACTTAGTAATTTTTAATAGTCACATTTTATTCATTAAATTTTACAAAATCATGCCCGTTAAAAATACGGGTGTTACAGCTCTCCCCTCCTATAAAAAAAATTTCGTCCTCGAAATTTCTTACACTGATTACAATGTTAAAACAAATGTGGATACTTTTCTCTCATTTCAGATTCAAGTTCCCATGTGGCTTCCTCCACATCATGGTGTTGCCACATCACTTTCACCAAAGGAATTTCACGACGACGTAATATTTTTATTTCATGATCCAGTATTTGAACTGGAATTTCTTCATAATTCGTATCTCCTTGAATCGGCACATCTGTCCACATGATCACATGTGAAGGGTCGGGTTCATACTTTCTCAACATCGATACATGAAACACATTATGTACATGAGACAATTGTGGTGGTAGGTCTAAACGGTATGCCAACGTTCCAATGCGTTCCACAATCTCAAACGGTCCTGTATACCTTGGTGCTAACTTTCCTTTAACACCAAATCGAGATACACCTCGTTTTGGTTTCACTTTTAAGAACACAAAGTCTCCGATCATGAACTCTAAAGGTCGCCTCCTCTTATCTGCATAACTCTTTTGTCGACTTTGAGCTGTCTGAAGACGTTCGCGAATAATCTGGATCTTGTCCGTTGTTTCTCTGATAAACTGAGGCCCAAGTTCAAGACGCTCTTCCTTTTCAGCCCAACACAATGGAGATCTACAAGGTCTACCATATAAGGCCTCATATGGAGCCATTCTAATACTTGCTTGGTAACTGTTGTTATATGCGAATTCAACATATGGCAGCTGTGCAGCCCAATTTGTTCCAAAGTCCAGCACACAAGCCCGAAGCATATCCTCGAGAATCTGAATGACACGTTCAGATTGTCCATCTGTTTGAGGATGAAAAGCTGTACTAAAATTCAATTGAGTTCCCAAGGCCCTCTGCAATCCTCTCCAAAATTTCGACGTGAAACGTGTATCTCTATCGGAAACTATTGACATTGGCACTCCATGCAATGTCACTACCTTTTCCACGTATAATTGACATAATTTTGAGACACTATAACTAGTTCTGATTGGGATGAAGTGGGCTGTCTTAGTTAAACGATCTACAATTACCCAAACGGCGTCATGCCCTATTTGAGTCTTAGGAAATCCGGTAACAAAGTCCATTGTCACATGATCCCACTTCCATTCTGGAATAGGTAAGCTCCTCAACTCGCCTCCAGGCTTTTGATGTTCCGCTTTAACCTGTTGGCACGTCATGCACTTAGAGACAAAGGTTGCTACATCTCGTTTCATTCCTCGCCACCAGTATTGTCGTTTTAGATCCATATACATTTTTGTGCTTCCAGGATGAATAGCAAACTTTGAACGGTGAGCCTCATCTAGCACCGCATGCCTGAGATATGGATCCTCTGGAACAACTAATCTTCCTTTGTAAAGTAAAAATCCTTCTGGCTCAATCTGCCATCCATCCAGTTGTTCTCCATTTTGTATTTGTTTCCAAACCCTACGTAATCCTTCATCGTGCCATTGTCCTTGTTTTACTTTCTGAATTAACGTAGGAGTTGCTATCACATTGAATAAGAAAGCTCTCTCGTTATCTTCATAATATTGCAAGTTGAAGTCGGCGATGGTGACTCGTCTCCAATCTTCCAATGCTAAACTGGCTATACGTCCGTTGTTCTTACGACTTAGAGCATCTGCCACGGCATTTGCTTTTCCAGGATGATATTGGATACTAAAGTCATAGTCCACCATGTACTCAGTCCATCTTCGTTGCCTTAGATTGAGATCCTTTTGAGTAAACAAATATTTCAGACTTTGATGATCTGAATATAGCTCGAACTTTGCGCCATATAGATAACATCTCCAAATTTTGAGTGCGAAAACCACAGCAGCTAACTCAAGATCATGTGTGGGGTAGTTCCTCTCATGGGGTTTCAACTGGCGTGAGGCGTAGGCAACTACTCGTCCATGCTGCATTAACACACAACCCAAACCGTTTCCTGAGGCATCAGTGTATACTGTGTAAGGCTCCTCGTTGTTAGGTATGATTAGCACAGGTGCACTAGTGAGTCTTCGCTTCAGTTCCTCAAATGCTTCTTCACATTTATCATCCCACACGAACTTGACATTCTTCCTTGTGAGTTTTGTTAATGGAGAAGCAATCTTTGAAAAATTCTCTACGAAGCGTCGATAGTATCCAGCTAGTCCGAGGAAACTTCGAATCTCCGACACGTTCTTTGGTCGTTCCCAATTTAGCACTGCTTCAATTTTGGAGGGGTCCACTGAGATGCCTTCTTCAGAGACAACGTGTCCAAGGAACTTGACCTTCGTCATCCAAAAATCACATTTTTCTCTTTTTGCATAAAGACCATGTTCTCTCAACGTTTGTAGAGCGATCCTCAAATGCTCAGCATGTTCTTCTTCGTTTTTAGAATAGATCAAGATATCATCTATGAAGATAATGATAAATTGATCTAAGTACGGTCGAAAGACACGGTTCATCAAGTCCATGAAAGCCGCCGGTGCATTAGTCAACCCAAAAGGCATGACAAGAAACTCAAAATGACCGTAGCGAGTCCGAAAAGCTGTCTTTGGAATGTCCTCTTCTCTTATCTTCAGTTGGTGATATCCGGATCGTAAGTCAATCTTTGAGAAATAGCAAGATCCTCCTAACTGATCGAACAACTCATCAATTCGGGGTAGAGGGTACTTGTTCTTGATAGTCAATCGATTAAGCTGGCGATAATCGACACAGAGCCTCAACGATCCGTCATGTTTCTTCACAAAAAGTACTGGAGCTCCCCAAGGTGATGTACTTGGTCGAATAAATCCTTTTTCCAGTAATTCGTCCAACTGCTTCCTCAATTCCACTTTCTCAGCAGGTGCCATTCGATACGGAGCAATAGAAACAGGCGCTGCTCCTTGAGTTAGGTCGATGACAAACTCAATTTCTCTATTAGGCGGAAGTCCGGGCAATTCATCTGGAAAAACATCTAAAAATTCGTCCACCACAGGAGTGTGAGAGGATAGGTCACTCTTCTTTAATTCTCCATTTGAAGCAAAGATCGTCCCAAGATTGGTGAAATTCCTTCGTCCTCCAATACAAGCCTTTAGCACCGGGGCTGGTGTCACTGTTCCTATTTTTGCCTGAAATTCGATGACTTGTCCATTCTTGGTGAATAAAGAGACACGTTTCCTATGACAATCTACTATTGCTTGGTATTTAGTTAGCCAATCCATTCCTAAGATTACATCAAACTCTGTCATAGTTATTACATATAGGTCAGCCGATAGTTTATGTTCTCCTATAACAATACACACTGATTTACAAATTATGGATACTTCAGCTATCCCGCCCATTGGTGTACTAAGGGTTAATGATGAACTACATGTCTCAGTTTCTAATTGTAGTACGGAAGCAAATAACATAGATATAAATGAATGAGTGGCACCAGTGTCAAATAATACATGAGCCCAAGAATGAGACACGTGAATCATACCGTCTACAACTGAGTGATCAGCCTGTTTTGCTTGTCCAGCTGTAGCCGTAATTGCATAAGCTTGTGCTGGTGCTTTTCCTTTATCACTTTTTCCTCGGTTTCCTTGGCTACTACTAGCCTTATTATTATTTCTCCCAGAAAAATATGGCCTTTGATTCACTGAGCCTTGTGGAGTCGGTTGGAAGTTCTGATTAGCATAAAAATTGGAACCCTGTGGCCGCTGTTGATAGTTGTACTGAGGCTGGAACCCTCGAGGTTGAGTTACTGAGACTTGGGAAGCTGGAGTGTTTTGCTGAGGCGCTCCACGATTTTGACTCCCTCCCCAAACAGTGGAGCCAAAATGACTTCCTTGTGGCCTTGGTGCAAAGGATGATTGTGTAGGGCGGTTAGGACAATTTCTCCTCAGATGTCCCACTTGTCCACAGTTATGACAAGCATACGGTTGGAAACGACCACTGCCAGAAGATCCACCACCAATAGTCACTCCACTATGCTGAATGACTTGCCCTTGTGACTTCTCTTTCTTACTTATTTTCCTTTGACGCCCACCAGAACCCTTATACTCTCCATAGGAGTTATTTAGTTCTGTCTCTGCCCGCTGTGCCGCAGCTACAAGATCAAGAAAATCTGTTGATGGAACAGCAGCTATCATTTGTCTGATTTTCGGCCTCAGGTTATTTCTAAATTTTTCGCATCTCGCCATTGGATCCGATACAGCCCCGGGATTGTAGCGAGACAATTCTATAAATCGAGCATGGTATTCAGCAACTGTTGTATCTCCCTGCACCAGGTTTTCAAATTCTCGCATCATTGCTTGCCTATGGCTTTGAGGAATATAGGTGTTGCGAAAAATGGTTTCGAACTGCTCCCATGTAAGATTTGGCACGTCATAGTCGTCTTTTTGAAGATCCCACCATTCTTCGGCTTTACCCTCAAATATATATGTTGAAAAGCTAACCCAATACTCCCGTGGAATCCTCAAGGTGTCCAACTTCTTTTTGACTGCCTTTAGCCATTGTTCTGCTATGACCGGGTTAGGTTCTCCACTAAATGTGGGTGGTTTCTGCTTCATAAACTCCTTCAACAGAGTTAGATGTCGTTGTTCGGGATCACGAACCTCCACAGGTCTTTGCACATTTTGTAATGCTTGAAGAATTTGTCCTAAATTATTTACTTCTGGTGCAGCTGGCGGGGATTGTGTTGCATGTCGTAGTTGCTCATCTTCTTGAGCTTGTTCCATCGGTTCCGGTTGCTCAACTTCTTGAGCATGTTCAACCGGTTGTGACAGCTCAGACGATTGCATTTGACGTCTTGGTGGCATAGTTTCTACTGGCTGCGAAAATTTAACTAGGATCAGTACCAAATGATGATGACATTAACACCTAACTTTAAAACCATTCCCAAAGATTAATTTTTAAGGTGGTGCTATACCCCCTAGGTTAATCGAACCTAGGATCTGATACCAAAAATTCTGTAACACCCCTATGTGGGGGTTAACAGTTTTAAATAAATAAAAATAATTTTAAATTTTATATTATTTAAATCAATTAAACAATGCCCATGGGTCTTTAAACAACAAGAAAAATAAAAATAAACGTTTTAAATACAAACCACAGTTTTTAGTGTAGCACCAAATATATATAATTACAGTCATCATCACCATAGTACAATTCCCAAATAACTTAACACAGCCATAAAAAAAATAATACAACTCTTACATGTTGTAGATAAGTTGTAATTAAACAGGGTCTTCTAACACGAAAACAGCAAGATTGTTTTCGCTTATTCCTCTTCAAATATGTTGCACTGAGTTCCACCTGAGATATGAAGATATGATAGGGATGAGCATCGACATGCCCAGTAGGGAAATCATGACTCACCTTATGGTTTATCCATTACCACATTAAAAACTGCATGGTTAGTAGGTTACATCATATTCCAGATTATGAGGTTTATTATGATCACATCTTATGGATACCGTAGTTAATCATTACCAAGTGTCATAATTACATATTTATACAAATATTACCAATCATCATTGTTCCTAGGTATCCATGTTAAATTGAGTATCACTCAACTCATCGAAACCCAAATGGGCGTACTTGATCACCCTATAAACATTTCAAGGGTGTTCCGGTGAGGGGACATCAAGCCTCGAGTCCTCACCAAATCGATTCCTGTACAGTGTGTTCTGGGACTTTCAACCCAAGGAAGCGTCATCACCTTCCCCCTATTTTTCCTTTTAGGGTATTCGTGCCCAAGGACGTAACCGTCGCCCTTTTTACATCTCACTATTCCTTTGTATTCAATTTATATTTATAGAGTCAATTTCCTAACCATGCTTCTCAATTTATAACATATGTCAAATCATTATATTTATCGCTATACAATATACATATTTTACAACATAAAACAATCAAATTTAATTTACCAAAACCTCACAAAAGATGAGTAATAGAATCCCTACCTTCAAAGCTTAACAACAAACTTTTATTCTCGGAATTAATTAACGTTAGCTCCACACATCCTTGACCCTAAGGCATGCATAAGGACAATTAAAACTAAAGCACAACGTATAATCACATTCATAAGTGAATTATGTGTAAACCCGTCTACTAGTGCCATTAAAGTATTTTTATGCAATTGTTCTTTAAATACCAAGTAAACAATTTTTATCTTAAACGCAATATAAAATACATACAAGCAATTTTTATGTTTTAGTCTCTAATAAGAATTCATAAATCATTTAGGATAGTATTGGAAAGGTTGTAAGACATTAAGAGACTAGAAGGTGAGCAAAATTGGGTTTTTGGTTCAAGTTAACAGCTAGTATACCATGGCAACTTGGTGGTATACTTTTGTAAAAAGACGGGTTCACTATCTACAATTAACACACGGGTTAACAGGTGGTTTACTTAAGATAGACGGGTGGTTTATTACCACTGGCAGGTTTACTAGTTTCTAATCCGAAAATTGAAAAATTCATAGAAATTAAAATACAACTCCGATTTAGGGTCATGATAGCTCATTGGAAAGCTTAGGATGTCTACTTTTTAAATATGCAAACGAATTTACAAAATTCATTTTCATTTAACTCCAGAATTTTAAGAAATAGCCACTGCCCATAGAGATATTATAAAGTTTATGGGATGTCAAATTTTTCTTTAACTTAAAGCATATTATCCTTGTTTAAAATCTCAAAACCATTCCAAAATATGCAACATGCATTATATAATCAGAATAAACATATTCTCATGAGTTTTATACCAAAATCATTATCAAATTATATCTCTAGCCTTTCTTGTAAATAATGATGAAAACATGCTTAAATTTGCTCTTTAAGCTCAAAACATTAGAACATCAATCTTAAAGTTATGGAAACCGGTTTTAAACATTCCTAACATGTTTCTAACATTGTCATCAAACCAAAATAAAAGTTGGTTGTGGGTTGTAACTCAAGACTCAAGTTTTTGTTCATAAATGTTTAAGGATGCATGTTAACATAACTAGAAATTTGCATGAATTTTGAACACGAAAATTATGCATTAAACATGAAGAAAATACATACTAAAAACTAAGTTTAGATTAAAGAAAACCTACCTCAAAACTTCTTTGAAAAGCACCAAAGTTCGGGTTAACAATCAAGCTTGAATTAACTCTAAAACCGCCTCGATCATGGTTGGGAATTATAATTGTCTTGGCCACAAAGAGAGCTTTGTGCTCTATGTCTTTAGTTAGAAATTTGAAGTGAGAAAGGGAGAGAATGAGAACTAGAGAAGAAGGTGGTGATAGTTAAATAAAAAGATATCAAAATGCTTAAGAGGAATGGGATGTTTACGGGGGAAAGTTGTAAGAAGAAACAAAAGAGTCTTAAAGGAAAATATCATCTTGTCTCCCATGAAGCTTTTTAGCAAATCATGCTAACATAATTGAGGGGACAATTGGAGTGAATTATAGAAGAAGATAAGGAAATAATTAAAGAGGTGGTTGAGAAAATATCTCCATGTCTTTTATGAATTGAGGGAAAATAATTCAATGTCCCCTTCGGATACCTTTAGCAAAATAAGAAGAAGGCTATATAATTGAGCAATAATTTAGGGAGACAAGATTGGTAGAAGTGTTGGTAAATTTTGAATGTTTCTTAGGAAGACTTGGTAAGAAAATACTAAAGTGGTATTTTTTTTTTTAATGATCATAAACAACTTAGTAATTTTTAATAGTCACATTTTATTCATTAAATTTTACAAAATCATGCCCGTTAAAAATACGGGTGTTACAGTTATAAATTTTACGAAATTTTAAGCATAGATTTTCACGAAATGAAAACGTTATGAAATGTTTAAAATTTGACCAAAGAGATTTTATAAGTTTTAATCCTTGAGAAAAACTGAACATTTTGGTATAAAGTGGTTGTTTCTAGTCCCAAGGGCAAAAATGTCAAGATTTTTGGTTTCGGACCAAAACCGTAAAATTGTGTGAAACTGAGTTTTCACCAAGGAACATTAGGTTCTTGCATTTCTGTGGGCAGTGAGTAACTACAAGGTTTATGTTTTTATAGATTAAGAGGTTAATCAAGTAAAGAATAGAAGAAAAATATTAAGGGCAAAAATGTCATGATTTTTGCATTATGGGTCAAAATTGTAAAATTTTGACCAAAAAAAATTAATTAAAGGGAAAACTATTGTTTTTGTTTTCCATAATGATATGAGAAGTAAAGAAATAAAAGTTATGTTTTAACGGGTTTTAAAAGTTTTCTAAGACCTGTCAAGAGCAAAATGGTTATTTTATGAAAAAATGGCCAAAACCGACCCGAAACGTCAGATGTAGGAAAGCGCACCTTAGCGAGAATTTTTTGTAACATGTAAACAATGAAATGGTAAAGCTAAGCAAGAAGTTTAATAAGCTAGGAAGTTGACGAAAAGCCCGATAGGGGTAAAATTGTCATTTTTAAGAAACAGCTAAAACAGAGTTGAACACTCCGAATTAACAAAACGCTCTTAGACATAAAATTTTTCGTATCTTATTAGGTAAATAAACTGTCGAGTGAGACGGGAAATTTAATAAAGGATGTTCAAGATAAGTAAAAGAAGGGTAACCTAGTGGGTTACAAAGTTAAGTAAAGAAAAAAGGGAACTCGATGGGTTACAAAGTTAAGTAAAAAGAGTGATAACCCGATAGGTTACAGAGTTAATAAAGGAAAAGGTAATCCTAGTGGGTCACAAAGCAAGTAAAAGAAAGTAAACCAATAATATACAAGTTATGTCAAAAGGAATGGATATCTAATGATAAAGTTCTGTTATCAATCAAGTAGATTAGTAATATAAAGAGTTGGCTAATAAGTCGGGTGTCATTTGATCAGGACACAAAAGCTGACTAATAGAAAGAAAAGGAACGTAATAGGAAATGCTAGAGTGTTATCAAGGTAAGTTCAAACCTGACCTACAGCTGTACAGCATGAAGTAAATGATCTTCAAATGCTTATATATATGTTTGCAATTGTTATGCAAGTTATTTTTAAAGTATGTTTTCACTAGTTATGCATAAAATTTTAAAGATTAAGTAAAAGTTTGCAATGTATTTGCAATAATTATGTTTAAAGTATGTTTGCATTTTGTTAATGCATAATGTTTACAGTTTAAGTTATAAGTTTTATGTTGCATTTGTTATGCAATAAGTTATAAAGATCAAGTCATGGTGTGCATTATGATTGCATTTGATATGCTTAATACTTATATGCTAAAGATATAGCATTTGATATGCTCACTAAAGTTAATAAAAAGGTAAAATAAAGATAATGAGTAGTGTCATACCAGCCTCCTTGTTGTGAGATACTCAAAGTAAAGTTAAAGTTATGACTTCGGTGTTCCATGGTCTTAAGTCTTCCATAAAAGAAGCAATATGTTTATGTTCTGACCTCAGTGTTTGATGGTCTTAAGTCTTTCAAAAGGAAAGTATCATGTTTGTGATCTCATGATTAATGATGTTGGTACGAACACTAACGTTTATAAGATAAAGAAAGTTATGGAACAATGATAAGAGTTAAAGTAAAAAATAAATGTTTATAAGATGTTCATAATTGAAAGTTCATAATTGAGCATAAATGAAATCATGCGTTTTGATTTTGCTTGTATTCTTTGTTATGAAATATTATATCTTATGAAAAATATTTTGAGAAATGTTTTACGTTAAATGTTTATGAAAAACATTTTCATGTTTACAAAGAAACAGTTTATGAAGGACATTTTAAGAAAAACGTTGAGAAACATTTTATAAAAAATGTATTAAGAAAAAGGTTTTATAAGAAGAGCTTATAAAGCGTGTTTTAATGATTTTGTGAGATTATGTTTGAACTTATTGAGCAAAAGCTCATTAAAAGTTCCTTCATGATGTAGGTAGTCCTTTAGGTGACCAGTAGGACCTGTTTAAAGTGCTCGATGCTGTAGAGGAAAGATGCAAAGATTTGAGTATAGATACCACTACAGTATGTTACCGCTGTTCAAAGAAAATGTTTTTCTACTATTTGATATAGTGCTTTCAAAGTTTTAAGAAATGTTTTCAAAGTTTTAAGATATATTTTACGAGATATTTTATATAATTATAAAGATAAGTTTTAAGCTATGATTCGGTTAATGTTTCTTATTATATTTTAAGAAACGATTTGAAATGGTTTAAAGTCAAGTATTAAGCAATGTCTCAACTTAAATTGCGATAGAAGTAGCAATTGCTTTTAAGAACATTTTAAAGGATGTTAAAAAAAATTTCCAGTAATTTCTTACTAAGTAAATATGAAATAAATTAAGATAATGATGTTTAAACAAGTTAAGTGACGGAGCAAAAAAACGAGGCGTCACAGGTGAATTGGGTTTTTAAAAAACTTTTATAATTATTGGAAATTTCTAAATTAAATACTTAAGCAATAAACACACAAACAAAATTCAAGTGAATATATATTGCCGAAAATAAAAGGAAAAGGAAAGAAAAACACAAACGTTATTTATAGTGGTTCGGTAACATGCCTACATCTACTGTCATCAAGCAAGACCTTGCCTCGACTTCTTCCATTACCTCAACTGTCTTTTTGGCACGATCACTCTAAGTACAAACCAACCAGTCACTTGTCCACTCGAGACTCACCATAAACTCTTACAATCCACCAATTTTATGGAGATTGGCTAACCAAAGCAACCTTGGATTTTACAAAGGCTTCAGAAACATAATTTGCTCAGATTACAAGGATATGGATTTTTAGGCTCACTTCTCACAACTTCTAAAAAGGCTTAGTATACAATATGAAGTTCACTAAGAGATGATTACACACATAAAGAGGATTTTTAACAAGTTTGGCTTAAGAATGATTGAAATGCTTGTTGAACACTTAGAAATTAATACAAAGATGTTTCTTGGTGTTCTTGGATATCAAATGACTAAAAAATGAGGCTATTTATAGGCTAGAACTCGAAACTAACTGTTTATAGCCATTTGAGATGCACTTGCAACGACTAGAAAACTAGCCGTTAGAGAGTTCAGTTGACCGCTATATGTATAGCTTGGTCGACCGAGCTACTGCCTGAACTAGCCGAGAACAGGATTATACATATTGGCTGACCTGGCTTGTCAGCAAGCATGGTGCCATTTTCATTTATTCAATTTTTTTTTGTTTTAAATTGTTTACTTTATAAATCAATTTTAATTTTTCACAAGTGAATTAAAACATGTAGGAAAAATCATTTTAAGAATTTGAATATATTTTCAAATCAAGATTCAAAAACTTTAAAATCAATTTAAAGAAATAAAACTTGAGCTAATTAAACTTGATAAAAATTTCATGCATGCTCTACATCATGCAAGCTTAAAAAATAAAGCATGGACTTATTCTTCATGCTTGTTGATGCCATTTCTTCCAATCTCATGTTCTCGATAAATTTGATCCATCTTCTTTTTAATTTCTTCCAAGGCTTGATATATTTCTTCCAAGTATCTTGAGATGCTTAAAATAATAATACTAAATTACTCTATACACTCAAGATAAATTATAAGCGCTTAAGCAATTAATTATTTGTTGTCATAAAAAAAAAAATTCATTTGAAACCTTGGGGCCAACAATCTCCCTTTTTTTATGATTACAAATGATTGATTGCTTTAGGTAAAATATAGAAAGAAAATTGAAAGGAATAAATAGTATTTGCTCAAAATATTTCTTACCATATTCACCTTAAGCTCCCCCTATTGAACATAATGTAGCTCTCCCATAATGTATGAAATCTTGAGGGGATACATTAGTATCTTATAAATGAAATCTAATCAAAATAACCTCAATCTCAATCCAAATGAATTTTACAGAAATAATCTTTAATAAAATTTAAACTAATAAAATTTAAACATAGCTCCCCCTACATCAAATGTATAGGAATAAAATTTGATCAAAGCTCATCCTGCATCAAATATATTAGCTCCCCTTGTTATGAACAAAAAGATGCATAGTAATGTAAGGCAATCAATCTAACTATTCTCCCCCTTTGTCATCAACAAAAAGAGAGACAAAATAAAAACATAATCAAACATGAAACTTAAGTCCCATAAAACTGCAAAGTGCTATAATATCCAAAGTTTAAATCCACAAGTAGTCTTAGGGTGTGTTTGTTTGGGTTTTCAAATCACGGTTCGAATCATTTTTCTACAGTATTTTCTCTCACAAAAATTTAAATCTTCATTCAAATACTCTACTCAAATACTCGTACCAAACGCACCCTTAAAGTAGAGAAAAATAAACATGAAAAACATCCAAAAATATGAGAAAGAAACAAAAACTATGAAATAATTCAAGATGGGGGTGGTCCACACATGTTGAAGCGCCTAAGTTCCTCAAAAATGCTACCTAAGGTGTTGTTGAGCTGTGTAAATTGCTCATTCATATGGACACGATAGGCAGCATATTATTCATCGGTGTGACCTCAGTAGGCAGCTAAGTTTGACTTGAGGATGTTAAGACTGGAGGCAATCTGCTGATAAGGAGACTGAGAGGAAGAGCATGCATGATGAGTTTGTAGAGGTACTTATTCTTCCATTACAAAATGCTCTTTTGCTTGAGCAAATTCTTGTTGTAAATCATTGTCCACAGCAGGAGCCAAAACTCCTTTACCATACCAAATTTCATTTCTCAAAATGCATCCCTTTTTCTTGAGGGATGATTCATTGACGTGTGAATGGATATCTGGTTCCTTTCTTTCAGTTTCCCAGAGAAGTAAAACATCAAAGTACTCAAAAATATGAGTAAACATTCATCCAAAAGGTAAAGCATTTCCCAATTGATTACTAGTTGCGTCAATCATGCAATGGAGGATGATATAACATACATTAACTTGAATATTGGGAAGGAAACAATACAGAAAAGACATATCAACCTTGATGAGCTCGTTTTGTGTCTCGCTTTTGGAATGAAATTTGTGGAAATGACATGATGAAGGGCATGAGTTTCAAAATGTAGGTTTTGTGTAGGAGTTTAAGAGCAAAGATTGTCTCAAAATCATTCATAAGATGTACAAATACAGCAAGATCAAGAAAAGCAGCACCAAAAGCTTCCAAGGACCTGTGACACCTGTTATTCTCCTAAGGGTATTAAGGTAATTAGATTAATTTTTAGTATATATATAAAAAAAAATCAGAAAATCTCTCATAATTCGAAACTCTCTCTCTCTCTACTTTCTCTCTCTAAAAATTCTCTCTCTCCCCTCAAATATCGTCCGAGATTCCGGCATCCGTTTTCGACACCTCCCGCACCAATGGAAAGCTCTCGACGAGCTGAGTCCAACGAGGTGCCGCGCCGCCCAAAACGCCGCCGGAGGAGACCACACGCGCCGCCCAAAGTGGCGGCGAAACCCATTTCTTTCCGACGAGATATCTTCGCCGTCCGACGTCCGATCGACGTGATTCTTGTTCCTACACGACCACCGTGATGAGAGGAACAAAACCCACCCTTGGTGGCAGCTCAACAACCGCCGGATTGCTCCGCCCGCCTATTGCCGCCGTGCGCCACCGCCCCCATGGTGGAACTCCGCCTTGCCGGAGGAGGTGACTGACACCACCCCTCCCAATGAGTTCAGAGGATCAAGGGGAGTAAAACCCCTCGATCAATTGCACGGAAGGAGCCGGTTTCGCTGGAGAACGGCCAACGCCGCCGTCAACCGCCGCGGGAGCCTCCGTTTTGGCTCTTCCCAGCCATGTTTCTTCAAATTGGATGAGGAGAAATGCTCATAGGAGGATGGGTAGCAAAAACCCTCAGCCAATTTCAGGTTTCCATCGTTGGAGAATCAAGATCGGAGGTCATCCATTTCTACCAACGTTGTACTTCATGACCTGCTATGTTAGATGCTGAATTAGGTGAAATTGACACCTCCATTAGACTTAAAAGGGTCAATTTAAGGGGGGTAGGCCCGAGCCTAGCTGCCAACGGACCCCGATTGACACCGGTCAACGCCGGTCAAAGTTGGTCAACGGTGGTCAACCGCCGGTCAACGGCTGGTCAACGGCGACTTTGGATTTTTGTGATCTGGACCTCCGATCGACTATCCGAGACCTCATCCTGACTCGTTTCGATGCTCTGGATGCAATGGTGACCTCCGTTAGAGCAAATTCCACTCCGATGAAAATCATCTGGTACCGACTGCACGTGAATCGAGGCGATTCAAACAGCAGTATCGGAGTCCAGAATGACGTTTTCAAGAATGTATGATCTTCAGGAAGCATTCCTAGCCATTCATAGTCGCTCGAGGAGCACTACAGAGGATGCTTCGTAGATACAGCGAGATACAACTGGATCTGTTTTGCTTGGAGTTCAAGATCAAGGGAGTATGGAGCTAACGTTAATTGATTCCAGGATTAAGAGATTGTTGATAAGCTTGAAAGGTAGGGATTCTATTACTCATCTTTTGTGAGGTTTTTATAGAATTAAAATTGATTGTTTTGCCGCAATATATATATATATATATATATATATATCTATGTTGAACTGATATTATATGAGTATCACATATGAAACTATGACATGGACTCGTCTTGTATTGTACGGCGAGGAACATAATGAATTGACACATGTTATAAATTGAGAAGCATGGTTAGGAAAACTGACTCTATTAATAATGATTTAATATAAAGAAATGGTGAGACATGAAGAGGGCGACGGTTACGTCCTTGGGCATGAATACCCTAAAAGGTAAAATAGGGGAAAGGTGATGACGCTTCCTTGGGTTAAAAGTCCCAGAACACACTGTACAGGAATCGACTTGGTGAGGACTCGGGGCTTGATGTCCCCTCACCGGAACACCCTTGGAATGTTTATAGGGTGATCAAGTGCGCCCATTTGGGTTTCGATGAGTTGAGTGATACTCAATTTAACATGGATACCTAGGAACAATGATGATTGGTAATATTTGTATAAATGTGTAATTATGACACTTGGTAATGATTAACTACGGTATCCATAAGATGTGATCATAATAAACCTCATAATCTGGAATATGATGTAACTTACTAACCATGCAGGTTTTAATGTGGTAATGATAAAAACCTAAAGGTGAGTAATGGCTTTCTCTACTGAGCATAGTGTCGCTCATTCCCTTATATTTTTATCTTTTCAGGACTCACTAAGTGTGAGGTGGCTACGAGAAATATAGTTGAGGAAGTGATGTAGCTATATTACATTGGGACTGCTTCAATTGTTGAGAATGTTCTTCATGATAATGTAAGCATCAATTGTTACTTTCTGTGACTGTATTACAATGTGTTGAGGGTTAAAATGATGATGACAACAGTTTATATTATTAAATTTAAGGTGCTACATTAAACTGTGGTTTATTTGTCGTTTATATTTTTATTTTTGAGTTGGGAGTTTTTATTTAAGTCTCGGGCAAATTTTATTTTTAAGGTTTTACTTTTATTATTTATTTTTATTTTATCTCATTAAAAACTGTTAACCCCCATATAAGGGCGTTACAGGACCTAACATGGATGCCCTTAGTGGGAACACGTAAGGCTTGACTCAATGATTCAGGAGTTAATTCAATTGTCTTTCCTTTAGTTGGCAAGTGATAGTAAGGTTTGTAGGATTAGCATTGAGTGGGGCATAAAAGATTCTAACAAGTCTATGATTACCCCAGTGTATACACTTAACCATAGTCAACAACCCCCGACTTTCAAATAAGACTTTGAGGTTCAATGACTGCATATCATTAAAAATGATAATCTTTTTATCCATAATTTTGTTATGAATCATCTTTTCATAATTATGCAAGCTAATAAGATTTAAGATATTGGGATCATGGATTACCTTTGAATGAAATTCTTCGTTGTCAATTGATGGTCATTTGCCTCAACACCTAGAAGATTTGCTATGCCCAGCCAATGGTAGAATGCTTAAGGAAGTGATTAGAAGGAGCCAAAAATGCAAAAACCACAAAAGGCAATGAAGGTTTGAGATTTTTTCACAAGAGAAGTGTTTTTGGAGAATTTTGATAATGATTAAGACTAAAAATACAATAAAACTTCTTATGGATGCAAGAAAATGTAATGGGAAGATTTTGAATAGAATTTCACTTTGCCAGGGCTAAGAAATGGTAGAGGAAAATGAATAAAATGAGGTGAAAACCTCTTTTAAAGTAGCAACAAGTCGGGTCCAGAATTGGACTCCCCTACAGCCTGGTAGACTGGGCTATAAGTGCCCCGGTCGACTAGGGTTGCTAAAGATACAGTCCTCTGAGCTGCATAAATGCAGTAGAAAAATTTGATTTCTTTTTGAAACATTTAGAAACGCTTATATGATTTTGAAATAATCATAAAAGTTTATAAACCATTTTGAACGTAAAACACAACAAACAAATTATATAAAGAGAAAGATAGACTTATACATCATACATACACTTATGGGATAAACATAAAATGAAACAAATTAAATGCAATTGCAAATAAACAATATGCAATATTTAAAGAAAAACAAGTATAAATGTGATGAAATTCTCAAACTTTCAAATTTTAAGTCCGAAGCATCGAAAATATAAACTCTTTGCCTAAGACATGAAAATCAATCTAATGCAAGAGGCTTAGTGAATATGTTCGCTAATTGATCATTTCTGTTGATAAATTCTGAAGTGATATCTCCCTTTATAAATAATCATTGATAAGACTATAAAAGTGTATATTTTTTAAGGCTAAAATTATTTATTTATACTTTCTTATTAAATCTTTTAATTGATAGCATTTTTGTATTAATAAGTATTTTTGCGTCTTAGTGTGTAAAAATATGTTTTTAGTATGTTTTATATTTAATAATATTTTTTGGTATTTTTTAGAATCATTTCTGTGTGTTTTATAATTATTTAGTTTGTAAATAATCAAAACTATAAAAATAATGTTTTGTGATTTTATTTTGAGTCTTAAAATGCTTGTAAATAAGTTTTAAGTTTGTAATATGTTCTATTATATTTCTAATAATTTTTAAAAATAATTCCTAGTTTTAAATAGCATATGTGTTAAGATTTGTTAATTTTAAAAGTTTTTATCTATTTTTAGTAATTTTTGTATGTTTTAGTGTAAAGTAAATATTCTTAATTATTGTAAAAATTATGTTTGTAAAATAATTAATTTTGATTTTTTTATTTTATTTTAGATTTAAAATTTGAAGGAAAAACGAAGAAAAATGGCACAAAAGGCCAAAAACGAAACTCAAATGCACAAGAAATCAAAAGAAATTCAAAAATAAAAATAAATGACACATGGCATGTGATGAGACTGTAAAAGTGTATATTTTTTAAGGCTTAAATAATTTCTTTATGCTTTTATTTCTTATTAAATCCTCTAATTGATAGTATTTTTATGCTAATAGGTATTTTTATATCTTAATGTGTAAATGTGTTTAAAAATATGTTTTTAGTGTGCTTTTATGTTCAATAATATTTTTTGGTAATTTTTAGAGACGTTTCGGTCTGTTAAATATGTGTTTAGTTTGTAAATAATTAAATCTGTAAAAATAATATTGTGCGATTTTAAGTGTTTGATAGTGTGTTTTGAGTTAGTAAATATGTTCTATTATATTTTTAGTGATTTTTAAAAATATTTTTAAGTCTTAAAAATCATATCTGAATCAAACCAAAAAAGACCAAAAATTATAGAAGTTTGTAATTAATTTTATGTATTTTAATGTAAAAAAATATTTTAAATATTATTGTAAATATTTTGTGTGTAAAATAATTAATTTAGTGTTTTTGTGAATTTTAGATTTGAAATCTAGAAAGAAAAAAAAAACGAAGCAAAACAATGCAAAAAGGAAAAATCAGACAACAAATGCACTAAAAGAAAAAAGATTCGAAAATAGGTCCGTGGAAGCCACATGTTACTCCACGATTGGCTGCGTGAGTTACACGCACTGACCAGACTGCATTCGATTTGTTGCAAGCGGTTTCAGCTAAGCTTGTCTTTCAGCCTTTGGATTGGTATATTTGACTTAATCTAACAACTGTTGTTCGTGGGCCACGCTGCCCCATTGGGCCCAATTCAGCTCACGCCTTCTGACCGTGGGATTTCGAAGTCAATGGTCTAGATGAAGCTGCACTCATGCCTCTAGCTGCCACATCACACCTGATTTCAAGCTAAGATTCGTGTGCAAAGTAAGAAGAAAACATTGAAAAACTTGGCAAAATTTTGCTAGAATTCAATGTAGAAGAAGAAATAAAATAATAAAAAATAAATAATAATGATAATAATAATAAATTAATAAAAATATTAATGAAAAAATTGAAGGAATAGTGCAATTTTTGCACTATAAAAGGGGGACTTTCCCCGTCATTTCTAAGCCCTCTTGACCATTCTTGGCCTTTCTTTAGCTTTTAGCTGCTAAGCCTCCTGCTCAGCAGTCTCCCCTTTAGGAAGGAGATGTTCCTATAACATTTCTCTGACCCCACTAAAAATAATAAAATAATATCTAAGTTAGTGTAAAGAGTCTAATGAGACAATGAGATAATCTTCTATGCATAGTACTCTGGTATAGATTTTATCTCTATATCTGCTTTATAATGCGTATATTTTTGTGAAATAAATTATATTTTTCAAGCCTTTTATAATTATTGTTGATGTTGATGTGTTGTCTAATTGTTGCATAAATTCAGCCATGTTTTTTTATGTAATTTAATTGTGTTGCATAATTAATATTAATAATACTGAAGTCATGCTCGGTTATTAAGTTGAGTTTCTGCTACATTATAGACATAGACTAGCATAGAAAATATTTGGTAATTCTTAATTTATTATTGACAAAAGATGACATAGTATATTCAGAAACCATTTAATAAGACAAGGTGCTGCCAGAATCAATGCAATAATTTATTCCATTAAAATATAATAATTTTAATTTGTTATTATATTTTCTATCTTAAAATTATGTTAATTATAATTGTAGTGACAACAACTATAATTTTTATAATTAGTGCACCTAATCATTAATGGAGATGATTATTTTGCTCCTTTTATAGGAAGACCTTACTCGGTTGACTTATAAAAATAGTAAAAGTGCTTGCAATTAATGAGAAAGGATATAATAGATTAAATGCTTTAGGTAATTATTAATTAGAGTTAAAATTTCATATCACTTGCAAAACATACAGGGGATTCTTAAAGTTTCACCGTTTTAATTTTATGTTTTAAATTTTGAATTAAAAAAATCACAAAATTATTTCTTTTATTTTAAACTTTATTTTGAAAAAGTACTTGCCTTTTGGACGTTTATTTTTATTAATCGCTCGAGTTACAAAATTTTCACCTCCTTGTGGATACGACAATCTTTTGATGCTATAAACGTCCGCCGTTTAAAAAAAAACATTTTGGGCGATTCAAACAGCATGCTGTGGACTGTCGGATTACGTCTCCCAGCGCATCTCAACCATATATGTAGCCCTCTTCCCACGTGGAATTTGTTGTTGTAGTGTCCCACACACGCAAAATTCTACCCATCCGATCTTCTTACGATTGACTGATCTCATGGCTAAAAATAAGTCAAAAGTCTTGCGTTGACTTTCCTCAATTGACTTGATCCAAGCTGCATATTGGGTCTTCAGTCAGCCCATCTAGCGGTCTGGATGCGTATGTTTGTTTTGCGCGAAGCACAAGATTACGAAGCAAAATACACAATAACAAATGTATTTCAGTGTGAAAAAAATATAAAATTTCAAATCAGCTTTAATTGATTCTTGTGAATCAGTAAACATGGGTGGCTGATTCAATTAAAAAAAAATAATAAAATAATATAAATAAATAATTAATGAAATATTAATGAAAAATTTTAAAAAAAACTTGAATCAATAGTAATATTTTCCCCTATATAAAGCCCCCCTTTCCCCCTTATTCACGCACTCCTCATGGGCCTTTGGCCTTTCTTTCCTTCTTCTTTCCTTTGTTTCCTTTTATTGCTGAGTCTAACTCAGTAGTATCCCCTTAGGGTAGAAATGCTATTAAGGCACTCCCCTGACCCTACTAAAAATAATAAAATAATGCTTGAATTAGTGTAGAAAGTTTAGTGAGGTAGAGAGATGATCTTATATACATTATACTCTGATATGGATTTTATCTCTATAACTATGTTGTAATGCTTATATTTTGTGGAATATATTATATTTCTATGCTTTTAATAAATATTGTTAATGTTTTTATGTTGCTCAATTTTTGCATAAATTCAGTCATGCTTTTTTTATGTAATTTACTTGTATTGCACAATTAATATTAATAATACTGAAATCATGCTCGTTTATTAAGTTGAGTTTCTGCTGCATTATAAACATAAACTGGCACATAAATGCTGAGTAATTCTTGATTTATTGTCGACAGAAGATAGCATAGTGTATTTTTAGACCATTTAATAAGACGAGATGCTGCCGAAATTAACGCAATAATCTATTCCACTTAAAATATATTAATTTTGATTTGTTATTATCTTTTCTATGTTAAAATTATCTTAATTATAATTGTAATGATAATGGTAATAATTTTCATAATTAGTACACCTAATCATTAGTGAAAGATGATTATTTTGCTAGTTTTTATAGGAAAACCCTTACTGCATTATGGCTTACTATATTGTCGCTCTCGGTTGACTTATAAAATTAGTAAAATATGCTTGCAATTAATGAGAAAAGATATAATAAATCAAATTTTTTAGATAAATATTTCTTTAGAGTTAAAACTCTATCTCAGTTGTGAAACAGACAAGGGATTCTCAAAGCTTCATTGTTTTAATTTTATATTTTAAATTCTAAATTAAAAAAATCACAAAAATATTTGTTTTATTTTAAACTTTGCTTTGAAAACCACTTGCCTTTTTGAATGTTTCTTTTTAATAATCTCTCAAGTTATAAAATTTTCACTTCCCTGTGAATACGACAATCTTTTTATACTACAAATATCTATCGTTTAAGAGAAAAACATTTTAGGGCAAGACCAATCATGCAAGAAATGATGTCAAATTTCTATATACTTCATGCGTGAGTGTAGAACCGTATTTTTAGACAAGTTAATGGCACTAGTATTATTACATAAAATAGGTACATGATCATAATTCAATCCTATGACACCTGTTATTTTCCTAGCAGGTATTAAGGTAATTAAATTAATTTTGAGTGTGCCAATCAAAAATTTGTTTTATTTAAAATCTATTTCATAATATTTATTTCTATCTATTTTTAAATTTTTTAAAATTCTCCTATACTTATTTAATATATTTATTAAAAAGCCTTGGAACTTATAATAAATTTCAAAAATGCTATTTTGGCATTATGTGGACTAAAGTTTCCCAAGGAGACGAATGACACTCATTCTCACCAACTATGTTCCCTTAATTATTTCACTCAATTAATCTCCCTCTTCCTCACGTATCTTTTCTTTCCCCCACCCTTCTTTCTTTTCTTCTTCTTCTTTTCTTCTTTTCCTCTTCCACGGTGAGACAAGGGAAAAGATGATCAAAAGGAACCTCAAGAAATCTTTGCACAAAAGTCCCCATCTCTTTCTCACGTCTTCCACTCTATCTTCTTGTTGAAAAAAAATAATCCCAAGGTAGCCCGTATTCTTATCCAAAAACTAGTCAAAACCGTCACCATCATGGCCAATAAGCCCCAAGAGTTCAAGCTTGATTTTAATCCAAACTTTGGTGTTTTTCAAAGGAGTTTTGAGATAGGTTTTCTTTAATCTAAACTTTGTTTTTGGTATGTGTTTTCTCCATGTTTAATGCATAATTTTCGTGTTTAAAGTTCATGCAAATTTCTAGTTATGTTAACATGCATATTTGAGCATTTATGAACAAAAACTTAAGTCTTGAGTTAAAATCCACAACCAACCTTTATTTTGGTTTGAAAACAATGTTAGAAACATGTTAGGAATGTTTAGAATCAGTTGTCATAGCTCTATGGTTAATGTTTCAAAGTTTTGAGCTTGAAGAGCAAACTTAAGCATGTTCTCATTATTATTTGCAAGAAAGGCTAGAGATATGGTTCAATAATGATTTTGGTATAAAACTCATGAGAATATGTTTATTGTGATTATATAATGCATGCTACATATTTTGGAATGGTTTTGAGATTTTGAACAAGGATAATGTTTTTGGGTTAAAGAAAAACTTGACCTTCCATAAACTTTGTAATACCTCTATGGGCAGTGGCTATTTCTTAAAATTATAGGATTAAATGAAAATGAATTTTGTAAATTGGTTGGCATATTTAAAAATTAGACATCCTAAGCTTTCCAACGAGCTATCATGAGCCTAAATCGGAGTTGTATTTTATTTTCTATGAATTTTTCAATTTTCAGATTAGAAACTAGTAAACCTGCCAGTAGCAATATACCGCCCGTTTACCTGAAGTAAACCACTTGTTAACCTGTGTGCTGATTGTAAATAGTGAACCTACCATTTTTGTAAAAGCATACTGTCAGCTTGCCATGATATACCAGCTGCTAACTTGAACCAAGAACCCAACTTTGCTCACCTCCTAATTTGTTAATGTCTTGCAACCTTTCCAACACTAGCCTAAGTGATTTATGAATCTTATTAGGGACTAAAACATATAGATTACTTATATACATTTTACATCGTGTTAAGACAAAAATTGTTTACTTTGGTATTCAAAAAGAAATTTGCATAAAAACTTTAATGGCACACTAGTGAGATGGATTTACACATGATTTATTTATGAATGTGGTTGTATGTTGTGCTTTAGTTTTAATTGTCCTTATGCACGCCTTAGGATCAAGGGAGTGTGGAGCTAACGTTAATTGATTCCAAGATTAAAAGATTGTTGATAAGCTTGGAAGGTAAGGATTCTGTTACTCATTTTTTGTGAGGTTTTGGTAAATTAAAATTTGGTTTTTTTATGTTGCAAGATATGTATATGACATTTTGAATGTATATGATTATATCTATAACATGATGATGTGTAACTCATCCTGTATTGTACATCGAGGAATAAAATAATTTGACACATGTTGTTGTAAATTGAGAAGCATGATTAGGAAACTGACTCTATAAATAACGATTGAATATAGAGAAATGGTGAGACGTGAAGAGGGCAGCGGTTACGTCCTTGGACACGAATACTTTAAAAGGTAAAATAGGAGGAGGTGATGACGCTCCTTTGGGTCGAAAGTTACAGAACGAACTGTACAGGAATCGACTTGGTGAGGACTCGGGGCTTGATGTCCCCTCACCGGAACACCCTTGGAATGTTTGGAGGGTGATCAAGCACGCCCATTTGGGTTTCGTTGAGTTGAGTGATATGACATTCTATTGCACGGTGGATATAGATGAGCATAATTGAATCCTAAATTAATATGTATATATATATATATATATGTATGAAACTTGGTAAGAATGATCATAAGATATCCACCAGAATTAAACATGATAAAATTGATGAATAATGATGAGAACTAACTAACCATGCAGGTTTTAATATGGTAAGGATAAAAACCTAAAGGTGAGTAATGGTTTTAATATGGTAAGGATAAAAACCTAACCATCCTAAATTAATATGTGTATATATATATATATATGTATGAAACTTGGTAAGAATGATCATAAGATATCCACCAGAATTGAACATGATAAAATTGATGAATAATGATGAGAACTAACTAACCATGCAGGTTTTAATATGGTAAGGATAAAAACCTAAAGGTGAGTAATGGTTTTCCCTACTGAGAATGTTGTCGCTCATTTCCTTATATTTTTATCTTTTTAGGACTCACTAAGTGTGATGTGGCTACAAGAAATATAGTTGAGGAAGCTATATAGCTGTATTGCGTTGGAATTGTTTCATTTATCAAAGAATGTCCTTCATGATATTGTAAGTATCGTTTGTTACTTTCTGTGGCTGCATTAATATGAGTTGAGGGTTGAAATGATGATAATGATAGTTTTATGTTATTAAAATTTAAGGTGCTACATTAAACTGTGGTTTATTTATTTGTTTATGTTTTTATTTTATTTGAGAGATTTTATTTAAGTCCCGGGCAAATTACTTTGATGTTTTATTTTTAATTTCTGATCTTCATTTTATTATTAAAGACTATTAACCCCCACTTAGGGGCGTTACAAATCCTAGGTTTAAAAGTGTTTGCTTCATCCATAAGATTTAAGCACAACAATGAGCCGTCAAAATATATTTGGCTTCCGCGGTTGATAGCATAACCAAGTTTTTTTTCTTACTTAATGAGAAACCGAGAAAGTGACATTTTCCATTTGTGCTTTTTTGATTGATTGTGCATCTGGCCCAATCGGCATCGAAATAACTCATCAAATCTATGTGTGTGCCTTTAGGATACCATAATCTCAAATTTTTAGTACCACTTGAATATCTAAAAATATGCTTAATGGCACTAAGATGAGATTCCTTTGGATTGGATTAAAATCTAGCATATAACCCAACACTAAACATAATATTAGGTCTACTAGGAGTCAAATAAAGTAAAGATCAGATCATACATTGATTTTTTGTAATATCTACTGCCTTACCACTTTTATCCTTGTCCAATTTAATTGAAGAGCTCATAGGTATTGGCATTGGCTTTAGATTTTCCATTTCGAATATTTTGAAGAGATTTCTTACATATTTAGCTTGGTTGATGAAGATGTCATCTTTTGTTTGTTTGATTTGCAATCTGAGGAAGAAATTTAATTCTCCTATCATGCTCATCTCAAATTCACTATGCATACACTTAAAAATTATTTACATAATGCAACACTAGTAGCACTAAAAATAATATCATCAACATAGGTTTGAACAAATTAATTAAGCCTATCATACCAAGCTCGAGGAGCTTATCTTAAACCATATAAAACTTTTGTCAATTTATAAACATAATTTAGATACTTATGATTTTCAAAACCGAGTGGTTGTGGAACATATACTTCCTCTAAAATGTATTCATTTAACCATGCACTTTTGACATCCATTTGATAAAGAATAAACCCTTTGTAGCAAGCAAAAGCATGTAATATTTTTATGGACTCTAGACGAGCTACTAGTGCGAAGGTTTCTTCATAATCAATTCCTTCCTCTTGATTGAAATCTTGGGCCACTAATCTAGCCTTGTTTGGCATAATAACACCTTCTCATCTGTTTTATTTCTAAATACCCATTTAGTACCAATTACAGATTGCGAACTAGGTCTAGAAACAAGTTCTCATACATAATTTCTTTCAAATTGATTTAGCTCTTCTTGCATAGCTAAAATCCAAAATTCATCATTTTGGCACCTTTAAAACATTTTGGTTCAATTTGTGAAAGAAAAGCTAAATTGTTGCAAATATTTTTAAAGAAGATCTAGTTCTCATCCCATGAATTGGACTACCATGAGTAATAATATAGGTTTTAGGGTGATAGGGATGGTACCTCTAATCTTTTGTCAAGCGTTGTCATGTGGACTTATCTTTTGATGCTCCATTTGATGTTGATCTTATTGTGATGGTTGGGAGACGATCTTTTGAGAGGAATTTGGATCTTCTTGAACTTCTTTTATTTTATCATTGAGGTCTAGGTTCTTCATTTGATTTTCCAAAACTAAATCATCATCATCTTCCACTTTACGACAAAAATATTAGTTTCATCAATACAACATGTATAGATTCTTACACAACTAGAGTTCTTTTATTAAACACTCTATAAGCTTTGCTAGTAGTAGAATAACCAAAGAAAATACCAACATTGGATTTTGCATCAAATTTTCCCAAATTTTCTTTGGTGTTTAAAATAAATCATTTGCATCTAAAGACTTTAAAATAGCTAATATTCGGTTTTCTACCCTTCCAAAGCTCATAAGGACTTTTCTTTATTTTTGGTCTAATAAGAACTTGGTTAACAACATAGCAAGCAGTACTAATGGCTTTGGCCAAAAAATATTTTGGTAAACTATTTTCATTAAGCATAGTCCTAGCCATTTCTTTTAAAACTCTATTTTTCTGTTCAACCATACCATTTTTTTAAGGAGTTCTTGGTGCTGAAAAAATTATGTTTATAGCCTTCTTCATTGCAAAACAATTCAAAGGCATCATTGTTGAACTTGCCTCCATGGTTACTTCTAATTAAAGTAACCATATAGCCTTTTTAATTTTGTACTCTTTTGCAAAAATATGAAAATGTTTTCAATGCATCATTTTTATTTGCTAAAAATAAAACCTAGGTAAATCTTAAAAAACCATCAATAATAACAAAAGTATAGTGTTTACAACCTAGACTTATGGTCTGAGAAGGATCAAATAAATCCATATGCAAAAGTTGTAAAGATCTACTTATACGAATTTTAGAAATTGATTTAAAAGAAGTTTTGACTTGTTTTATGAATTCACATTCTTCACATACTTTGACTTTTTCAAATTTGAGTTTTGGTAAATGTCAAACAAGTTCTTTTCTAGAAATTTTTTAAAGTACGTGCATGCTAGCATGTCCAAATCTTCTATGCCAAAGCCATGTTTCATCATTTAAAACTGAAAGATATTGATTTTGATTTGAACATTTTCAAACATCAATTATGTAAACATTTTCATTTTTATTACCAATGAACATAACCTCACCATTGTGAACAATTTTAATCGAACATCTAAACTATTCAAAAGTAACCTTATATCCCTTATCACATAATTGACAAATATTAAGTAAATTATGCTTTAAATTATCTACAAGAAAAACATTTTCAATGAGAAGAGAAGAACCATTACCAATATCACCTATACCAAGAATTTTTCCTTTAGCATTGTCTCCAAATCTGACATGATCACTGTTCTTGTTAGTGAAGTTTGAAAAAAGTGAGAGGTCCCCTGTCATATGTTTTGAACAACCATTAATCTAGGAACCATTTAGCTTTCTCCTTCTTTGGTTCCTACAAAAACAATTTAGTTTTTGATTTTTGGTGCCCACATAACTTTGGGTCCATTTGTGTTAGTTTTCAAAGTTTTGGGAACCCATCTTTGCTCTCTAAAATATGCATTTTTCTTGATGAAACAATAAGATGAGGTATGACTATCTTGATTACAATATGTGCATACATATTTTAAATAACTACTACTAGTTGATGCTTTAACAAAATAATTTTTAAATATTTTTTTATCAATGTATGGCTTATATCCTAAACCACCTTTGTTAAAAACACAACGTTATTCATCGAGAATTAATTCAAAATTTTTCTTGCAGTTAGTGAATTTTAAAATCATTTTTGTTAAATCATTAACTTTTTTATTTTAAAGAAGCATTCTCAATTATTAAAGCATCACTCTTAGATTTTTCATTTTTCAAAAATTCTTCTTCTAAAAGGATACAAATTTCTTTTTTAAGTGTGGAATTTCTAAGAGCAAGTTTTTCATAATCATCATGCAATTCATCGAATACTTTAAATAATTCTATGATATTAATATCATTAATTTCATCATCAGATGAGTTAATAGGACTTACCTCTTTATTTTAATATATGGCCATGAAACATATGCTCACGACTTCTCTTGACTCTTTGTCATCCGAGTCTTTGGATTCAAGCTCATCTAAAGTGGCTTAGAAAGCTTTTTTTATTCCCTTCCTTTCCACCTTTCTTTTTAAGAGGACAATCCGGTCTTATATGACCGGGTTTTTACAATCATAACAAATTACCTTATCTTTTTTTGATTTTTCACCTTGATCTTCTTTTCTTGTAGTACCTTTCTTTTGGTTGAATTTCCTATAGAACTTTTTGTATTTCTTTGCAAGCATTGCTATTTCTTCAAAGTCCTTAGGATTAAGGCTTTCATCTTCGTCGTCTTCGTCCTCTTCATCATTGGGAATGAAGGCTTTCAAAGCGATTCCTTTCTTCTTTTATCTTCATCTTCCACTTGATTTTGCCTTTGAATAATCTCTTAAATCATAAGAGAACTGACCAATTCTTCAAATGGTAAGGTTGAAAGATCCTTAGCTTTTTCTAAAGTAGTTCTATTGACATGCCATGAGCCTGGTAAGGATCTTGCAAGTTTTCTTACTAAATCAATTTGTGTAAAGGTCCTACCAAGTGAGTTCAAACCATTAACCATATTTGTAAATCTAGTATAAATTTCACCAATAGTTTCATGGTCTTTCATTTTAAACATTTCATCATCATGTAAGAGATAATTAACTTTAGTCTCTTTGATTTGATTTGTGCCTTAGTGTACAACTTGTAAAGTGTGCCATATATCTTGTGCGGATGTACAAGAAGTAATTCTATTAAATTCATTTCTATCTAAAGCATAATATAAAATGTTTACAGCTCTAGCATTTAATGACAATTTCTTTTCTCTTTGTTACTATATTCTTTAGGTTCTTTTGGAACTAAAATCTTTTCAACTTTTTTCATTGGTCTAAAAGGTCTATTTTCTACTATATCCTAAAGTCATAGTCAATTGATTGTAAGTAAATTGTCATTCTAGTTTTCCAATAATTATAATCAATTCTGTTGAAAAAGGGAGGTCTATTAATAGAGTGACCTTTCAAGTTTTGAAAACTTTAAGTAGTCATGCTTAATATTGTGAAATCTTTTTCAAAAATAAGTTCAAGCTTCCCTCTCTGATACCAATTGTTAGCCCAAAAATAGGTACCTAAGAAGGAGTGAATTGGGTTTTTAAAAAACTGTTACAATTATTGGAAATTTCCAAATTAAATACTTAAGCAATAAATGCACAAATAAAATTCAAATGAATATAAATTGCCAAAAGTAAAAAGAAAGAGAAAGAGAAATGCAAACGCTATTTACAGTGGTTTGGCAAAATGCCTACGTCCATTGTTGCCGAATAAGACCTTGCCTCGACCTCTTCCACTACCTCGACCGTCTTTTCCGTACGATCACTCCAAGTATAAACTAGTGACTTGTTTACCTGAGGCTTACCATAACCTCTTACAATCTATCAATTTTACGGAGATTGACTAAGCAAAACAACTCCGAATTTTATAAAGGCTTCGAAAACCTAATTCACTTAGATTACAAGGATATGGATTTTTAGGCTCACTTCTCACAATTCCTAGAAAGGCTTAGTGTAAATATGAAGTTCACTATTTTTAACAAGTTTGGTTCAAGAATGATTGAAGACCTTATTGAACACATAAATTAATACAAAGATGTTTCTTGGTGTTCTTGGATATCAAATGACTCAAAAATGAGGTTGTTTATAGGCTAGAACTCGAAACTAGCCATTTATAGCCGTTTGAGACATATATAGCTCGATCGACCAAGCTACTACTCGAACCAGTCAATTCTGGGCTGGTATGGTTGATCGGATTTTTTGTTTTAATAGTTTACTTAATAGATCAATTTTAAGTTTTCATAAGTGAATTGAAAACGCATAGGAAAAATAATTATAATATTATAATAAATCAATTTTAAGTTTTCATAAGTGAATTGAAAACACATAGGAAAACACATAAGTTTACAAAAATGGGCAAACTAAATCATTAATTATAGATAAAAAAGCAATATCGTAATATTGTATAGAAGTAGACAATTTTAGACTTAATAAGTACACAATAGACACTTTGTATAATTACTTCTTTTTTTAGTGACATAAATCAATTCAATCTTTACTTTTGTGCTAGTGAAAATTTATCAAATATTCAAACCGTTGCAAAATATGTTGTGATAGGTTTGAACTTGAACTTCAAAACTAATACAATTTGCCCTGGAACTCGTGATCTCCATTCTAAATCATATATTCTTCATTTAAAACCATAAAATCACATCCAAGTCTCAGCTTTTATAAACAAGATAAAATCCTCCGTTAATTCAAATTTCTAATTATTTTTCAAATCAAACTTGCTCCCTAAGTTAAGATAGATTTAGATTGTGATTTAGAATTGAAATATACTTAGGAAATTCTCTAAATACATGGGCAATATATCTGCAATCTTCTTGGGATAAAATCTTCACAACTTTGGCATTATCTTTGAAATCTTCTTGGGATAAAATCTTCACGTCATTCGCATTATCTCCAAGATTTTAATATTCTCCATATTCAAATATCACATTATCACATAACTTATTTATCTTTTTTCTTTTTCTGTTTTCAAGTTACAAAATTCAAACCTAACATGCTACATGCCAAAGAAATCGGAACAGAACAACAAATAAGAATAATGCTCAACATAAACAAGAAAATAGGAAAAAAGTAAGTGACGCAAAAAAAATAAATAAAAACATTTGACCAAGTCCACATAATATCCAAGTCCACATGCACGACATATGCTCAAACTAAGCGACGTGGTATTGCACTTTGTAACACCGACGTCATCAATGGCGGCCACCCATAAATCGCAAGGAGTAGAGCTTCAATGCTCTAAACGACATGGAGAACGGTGAGCTTTGACACTCAGAGTGGTGCGGAGAACGACGAGCTTCGATGCTCAGATCGGCGCGAAGAACGACAAGCTTCGATGCTCAGATCGTTGCGGAGGAGATAGATTTGCCATGGAAGTCTCCGCTTCAAATAGGCATCGGAGCCTGGCTTGCGATCTGATATGATCTGCGACTACACTAGACGGTGCAAGTGTTTCGGTCGACGAAGATGTTGGCGTCGACGAGCCCTGAAGTTTGATCTCTGAAGATGTAAGCAAAGATGTTGATCCGATTTACTCGGATTAGCCGCCCCTTGCATGGTGGTCATTGTGCAGTGATGGTCGTATTTGAAGAGAAGTGTTTTTTTTTTTGAAAAGATCTATTATTATTTTTATTATTATGTGTCTTGAGGTTCGATTTAAAATTATTAAATATAATATGATGATATTACATGTTATTATTTGCAATTGTTTTTTCGTGACATAAACCAATTCAAGCATTACTTTCATGGCATATATGTAAAGAGCTCAATTCTATGAGGGGCGTTTTTATTCCGAATTAGAACAATTTTTCCTGCAAAGTCACTTTCTTTTCCTCACTTTCGAGCTAGCAGGGAACAGCGGGAACAATTCTTTTGTTGTTTGCTAGGTTTATATAGCAAGAACACTTAGATCATTACGAAGCTTTGATTTTGCCATTCACACTTTCTTGGAACTATTTTTTTTAAAAGAAAAAAAAAAAAGGAATCTTAAAAATCTCAGAGTACCATGTACTAATGCAATCATTGAGCAAGTGAAGTTATCTGATATCATACTAGTCATGTGTAAAATTGCGTTCAACATCAGCTTAAAAAAATAATGATAAGAAGAAGAACATAATAAAATTGCGTTGAACATAGCAGACATTAATTCGATCACCAACTTTCCCATATTACGCACCTTTAGAGTTCTCACAGCTTACATATTAAATATTATTCAACACATTTCAAAAATATATAAATGTAATATATTATTCACACAAGACAAGGCACAGAGAAATCAAGGGGGCCCTCTGTTTTCTTGCGCCAACCTTTTCCTTTGTCCGCTTTTGGTGCCACGTCAGTGTTGGCGAACGTTCTACGTGTTTCATATGTTATCCCAAAAGACGATGTAAACGCATGTTCTTTCTATGCGCGGAACAAAAAAAAAAAAAAACGAATGTTGTCAACTTCTCTAAGCCACGTGGACAAATAAGAAACGAGTCTTGCAACGCCCACACGTGAGTTTGATACAGGAAAATCGTCCGAAATGTTCGAGGATGCAACATTAACCAATTTACTTGATACCTCTTCAACAATCTCCTTTACAAATTGGGCTTCGTCCCTTCAAAATTTAAAAAACAAACACAAACAGTTAGTCAATCAACACCACATAAAACATGAATTAAATTAAATATCTGGGCGTCTGTTAGCACTAGAAAATTGGTGCATTCTTATACTTTGTTTTCTTTTTTCTTTTTAGTTATTATTGTATATTTATATCGAGAGATGTGGAATGTTTTGCCTTTTCGGTATTATTCATCAGAATGAGGCCACGAAAATTACAGAAATGAATCATTCAGAAATAAGATGATATCCTATCAAACAAAGAGAGAAATGAAACATTCGAAATAAAATGATATCCCAAACGAAAATTTAAAAAAAAAATAAAAGAAAAGAAATAAGATGATGATATCAACAGCTTAACGTCAACAAACGAAGCCGTTTTGTTTTTTGTTTTTCTTTTCCTACACTTCTAAAACAGCCATTATCACCTGCTACAAAGAAATAATCAACGAATACTGTCTCATAACAGCCAAGCATTTTAAAAGAATTAATCAGGCACTTAAAATTCTAAAACAAGATTAGCTGCTCATTCTCTTTACCATATATGTTTAGAGCACGCATACCGCCATGCATAAGCATATTGATACTGAGAGTGTTTGGGAACAAAGTTAAAACTTGAAGGTGAAACTCGTTCCCATCCATGCCCAATTCCCAATCTCTTAACGCTTTGTTTAAAGATGGCCATAAGCACTTAGCAGTCAACACTTCTTTTATTAAAAATAAAACACGTACGTTTTTCTTTTATTTTCTAAACTCAAAATCTGTCTTAATCCTGCTGCCTCGTAATTACCATATCCCATAAGAGTTCTTGTTAGGACTCTTAGATATGATTAATTTGTCTAATTTCACAAAAAGCATGTCTCGTCGAAAATATGAGCAGTGAGAAACTCAAAAATATAGACACAAGTGAAATAAATATATGTAAACAAGAAATAAATCAATAAATATAAACACGAGTGAAATATGTTGCTGTAGAACAACTAGTTCAATAATCTTAACGACACACGGTTTTTTTATGAATATGAAAATAGATTGCTCCTAGTTTTAGAATATTTTGTCCCACTTTAAAACTTCAATCAAAATTGTCACAATTTGCTAATCCAATCAATCAATCAATCTTATCTTTATTTTTATTTAAAAAAAAAAAATTAAGGGGCTAATCTGATCTATCTAAACATCCACGTATCAACCCTATGTTCCGATAGGAAGTCAAATTCTGGTCACCGGATTTTTAGGCTGCAGGAAACTATGGGGTAAAAATTCTTTTTGTGATAAATATGAGGGCTTTTAACGTATGGTTTTTAAAGGGTTTGAATGGGTCATTGTACGTGCTGATTTAATCCATATAACAGTGACACACCACCAGAAAAAAGTAGAAAAAGAGAAGAGGGCTGATCTCTGATTGCATTCCCTAAAAAAAAGAAATTGCAGAAAAGAAAAGGATTGCTATGAAGCTTTGAGGTCTCCACACCTCCTTAGGCATCAGCCAAACACTACAAAAAAAAAAAAAAATGACCCCTCCCCCTCCCTCCCTCGCCTCCATTTTCTACTACTAATTTACCTCTAAAAAACTACTAATTCCTGCTCCAACAGTTCCTAACCAAACGAATCCTAACAGTTAATGAAAACGCAGTACATTGTCCAATCAATGGACGTCTTCGAAGCTCAAGAAATAAAATAAAACGCAAACTGACCATGTACGACTGTCAGAGGGGGATAAGAAGCTGCTTATGGTTTGGTTAAATCATCTAGGGTAAATTTTAGCATACTTTGGATCTTTATGGTTCACAGTTCAAAATGGTGTGGTTATAAACCTTTTTGGTTTGAACTAGAAATTTTGAATTTATACGTGTTTAAACTGTAATGCAAATTGAAATTTAGAAGTGTAAAGTCTGAATAATGAATAAAACATCACAACAAGGAACTAGTGTATGGATAGTGTGAAAATTTTACTGTAGCAGATAGGATTAAAGCCATGCAAAGTTGAGGGGGAGGTACGTTCTAAAACTCCGGTTTTGGATAGGTTCATACATTATACAGGTTCAAAACCATCTCAGCCAAAAACACATTCAGACACCAGCTTGACTAGGGTCATAAATTCAAACCCACGTGATGCTATGAATCAAATGCACCCTTCACGCGCTCCCCATGCTAATGTGACAAATCAGCAAAGAAAGTTTGTCATTAAATGCTTTTCAGCGACGACAAGCCAGCATTCTACCACAAATTATTTTATCGCTAAAACTAAGGCGTGTAGCCATTTCTTAAATATCTTCTAATACAAAAACTTATTTTTTGCTAACAACTCCTTTGCAAACAGGGTGGTATTGACTAGGGAAACCAGATGGGCGGCAGTAGAACCGTCTTTTTTTCTTATATACATTCAGAACAATCGGGTATCAAATATGGTAACAAGATAACCCAAAGATAGAAAGCTCTAACATTTCAACCTACCATCTGTATAATATCCCTGACATATAATAGCTAGCAAGGTGGGTTTATGATATCTCAAACGATAAACCTTTAAGAATTAACCGTAAGTTTCTATTTAATTGTACTAAAGATTCCATTCATTGACACCCCTTATTCTACTTTTCTCACACTATTTCTTAAACCACTCGTTGGTTAAATTTAAATTTTAATTATTACTTGTTACACCCTTTTAAAATTCTAAACAAGTCCTTACATTTAAATTATATTGTTTCTCTTTTTTCTCTCCACCCGCCTACCCACCCACCAATCAAATTTACTTTTTTTTTAATGAACGGTCTCTCTCTAAGAATCACAATGAGCTTCCCTATCATTTTAAGGATAAATGAATTTCTTTTATCATTTTTTTATGAACCGTTTATCTTTCTTTTTTTTTTTTCCTTTTTCTTTTCCACAATTGCCTTATTGTTTATCTTGGTATTGTAACATCTCTGCCTTTCTTTTTTTCTAGAAATACTAACTTATGTGCTTTTATTATTATTTTTTTACATGTTGTTTCAATCAATGACTTAAGCAACCAAATATAAATTTATCTATTTCTTTTTTCTTTAAGAAAATTTTAAAAAGGATGACTTAATAATAATTGCAAAGTGTTCAATCAATTCAATCAACAATATATGTCCCTTCTGAAAAAATTAACAAATTATGAATAAAAAGAACAATATTAGTACGAAAATTCATGTTGAAATCCATCCATAAAAATTAAGGCAAAATAAATTTTAAAAGAGAATTGTTTTTTTTAAAGGTAGGGTGTGTAATGTGTATTTTTTTAAAATAGTATTTAACAAGTATTTTTTTTAAATACTTTTATCATTAAAAGTAATTTCATCAATAGGTATTTTAGTAATAAAAAAATTTATTAAAAAGAAGTGTATGAAAAGTAGAATTAGAGGTGTAAACGGGTAACTTTACCAATATTACCAAAATTTTCCTGAAAATTGCTTAAACTTCATAAATATATCAGGACCTTGAAGTTTAAAAAATTGGCGATATGTTTGTCCATGCTACACTGCCACTAATCACGTTTTTAATCTATTTCCAGAGCAGTACACCAACATGAATCTAGTTAGTCTCAATCCTACGAATCAAACGTAATACATAAATTCAAAATCCTACGCAAAACTATGGGTAAAAAAGTAAGATATTCTCAAACCATCGAACACATTTTATATAAGGTCAGCACAAAGGACTACAAAGTAAAAATAATTTTAAAAAAAATAGAAATCATAAAAATTAGAAGAAAGACATACCTGTCCTGCAGCTCATGTCGAGGTAGTTTGGCCACTTCTGCCAATGCATCCCTCCAGCTTGCGGCCAATTCCACCTCAGAATCTCTCTCAATACGCCTCTGAAACGCCTTTCCAAAATCTCCAGTCTGATTTTCCACATCACAAGGCATGACATGGTAAAAAATTGGTAAGACAATCTGACTCGTTTTCTTCATGCAATCAAGAATCTTGACGAGTTCGATCAAGCACCACTTGGACGAAGCGTATTGAGGCGAAATTATGATTATCGAACACCTTGAATTCTCAATTGCTTGAATCAGCTGTGGCGCTATGTACTCGCCTATCTCCATATTCTCATCGTCAACGAAGATCTTAATTCCTTTTTCACACAAAGCATTTCTCAGATGAGATCTGAAATTGTTGCGTGTATCAGAGCCTCTGAAGCTCACGAACACATCGTGATCCGAAGTGGAAGAAGATGAATTGAACGAAGAAGAAGCCATTTTTTTCCTTGTTTCGATCTTTTTCGTCTTTTCTCCTTTCGATTGATCAGAGGCAAAGAATGATTGCAAGAATCAGAACTTCTCGGTTGACTGAACACAGTGAAGAGGATCGGAGAGAAAATTGCTTGAGAAGTTGTTAGGGTTTTCGAAACTTTACTTTCTTCTTCTTTCGAAGAAACTGCTGCCGAGACTTCGCCATGCTTGGTCAATGCAAAGATTCACCTTTTCATTTTTAATTGTTTATTCGTCTTTGTTGTCGCTTCTGTTTTTCAGGGTCGTTTTTTCAGTTCTTCCCTTGCATTGTCGTTTTCTTTTCTTCTGTTGTTTTATATAAACTTCGGTTGTCGTGTTCTATTTGTTGTCGTTTACTTTCCTTCCTATTGTTTTCTATTTCTTTTTTGTGTTGTTTCCTGTTTTACGTCATTTTAGTCTATTGTCCGTGTATTCGCTACGCATTCCAGCGTTGTCGTTTCACTTTTATACTTCTCTTATTTATGTTCTTGTCGTCTACTTCTTTTTACTTTTCCGTTTCTCTGTCCTTCGCTCTTTTGTTGTCGTTTTACTTCTATTGTCGTTAACCGTATTTCTTCTTTGTCGTCGTTCTGTTGTTTTATTGTCGTTTTAAAAAAAGATTGTTGCCTTTTTATTTTACGTTGTCATTTGTCATGTGATCTCATGTATTTGTCGCTTGGTAGTTGGAAATTGGTGCCCCTCTTATTGTCGTTTGATATTGTATTATAGATTTATTTCTGTTTATAAGTTTTCAGATGGATAAAATTATAGTAAAAAGAAGACGGAAGAAATTCAATCAATAAATAAATAAAGGTGCAAACTTTTACAGATGAGTTCGAATGATAAATCGTACTAAAAAACATTAATCCGCGTTATATATATGTATAAATGCATTTTCTGATGAAAAATCAAATTTGCATCATAAGGAGAAATTAAAGACAGAGACTTCTCCATAGTTTTGCCCCATAATCTCCCTTTCGTTGTCCAACAAAAAGAGGGGAAAAAAAAACTCCATCTCATTTGGCTATTTTTGGGACCTAAATTTTATGATGGAAAAGTGATATGAAAGAAAGTGCAAAGGAAAAAAAACAAGAGAAAGGAAAAAACTATATGGATTCACTGTTCACATATACTACGCAGGCTGAAGAAGGAATTTTTGCTCATGTTTTAATAGTGACTTATACAGAACCAACTCCTCATCCCCTAGCACTATTCTTGATTAAAACACCATGTCAATAAAAATATAGTATGATATTATTAGAGAAAAGAGACAAAAAAAAAAAAAAAGAGTTTGCTTGAAAAATAAGTTGACAAACTTTTGATTTTTCCTATTGTGTATAAAAACTTTATATTACAACAATTGAAACTTATTATTTTTAAAGAAAACTATATGAAATGTCCTCTTATGGACCCTCCTTATTAAAAATATCCTCATCTTTTTCACTTTTTAAAAGTGCCCTTTATTGTTATTTGTTTTATTTATTTAATTTGTTATTTTACATTTTTATCTCTAGTTCAAAACTAAATCAGAAAAACAAAAGACCCTATCTCTGATCTAAAACTCATTCTTTCTTTTCCTTCTTTTCTCTCCTTTTCTCTTCACTCTTTCTCTCATCTTCTCTAATTAAAGATCAAAAGCAAATCTAAAAGTCTACAGCCACCCACTGTCGCCCCTTCCTTTCCTCCAGCGTTTCTTTCTTATTTGCCTCGTCTCCCTCTCCTCTTCGCTGTCTTCTCTCCTCTCCTTCTGACGATCGGATTTTGAGGAGATCTAAGCACTAACCAAATAGCAAAACTTTGAACAGTGGAGGACAATATCGATGAAGAGATTGCACCATTGGATCATCTTGATTTCAACGACCTTGAAGCCCTGAGGGAGAGACGTCTCTAGCAGATGAAGAAGATGGTAGAGAAGCATAGTCATTAGATCTCCCTCGGCTATGGCGAATACTCCGAGATCTCCTTTAAGAAGGACTTCTACTTTGTTGTCAAGGCCAGACGCAACTGGAATGAAACGTCGCCGTCGAAGCATCTCCGTCGGCGCAAGAAGCTGCATAAGATTTTAGCTTTTAGTTTTTTTTCTTTTCTATTTTTCAAATATGGATATGGTTTTTTGTATGTATTATTTGATCTGGCTATTGTGTTTGTTGTTTTTGTGATTTTTTTGTGCATTTGTGTGATTTTTTGGTGTCGGAGACAACCATGGTGTCATTGGCTAATAACCACAATGGTATTTGCGGCAGATACTAGTGAGTATCACAATAGTTCCGAGATGGAATCAAGTAGTTCTGGTGATTTTTTGGACAAAATCTGACAGGTTTCATGTTAGAATTTGACAAGTTCTGGGATGAAAGCTAGTGGTTATGGCGATTTTTTAGATGGAATATGGTAGATTCTGTGTTGGAACCTAGCTGGTTCCATTATGCTCCAGCACCCTACACCGGTTACTAGAGATGATTGGCATTTCGTTTCAAAAAACATGTTGGAAGCTAGTAAGTTCCAAATTGGAACCTGGCAAGTCATAACTCGGCACCCGCTCCGACAACCGGAGGCAGATTTTGGTGCTTCTTTGTTTCAAAAAAAATATGTTAGCATCTATTAGATTCTAAGTTGGAACCTGACAGGTTATAATCTGGCAATCTGCTTCGATGATCGAAGGTGGATTCTGACACGTTCCACGACGGATACTAGTAGTTTTCAAGACGGAATCTAGTAGGTTCTAAGATGGAGCTCGACGGGTTCTAAGATGGAATTTGGCGGGTTCTATTTTGATAGGAAGGATAACTTGGCCTTTTAATAAATCCTCAATTTTTAATAAAATGGCAGTTTTAATAAGTAGTTTGTTAGAGGGCATTTATAATAAGGTAGTGCATTTGGGGCCATTCTTGTAAATTGCCCCTTATTTCTAACGTGTAATTTCCTCAACGAACTCTAAGCCAAATCCATATTTTAAATAGAACTTAGCAATTACAAATGGATGGCTTCAATAAAATAAATAAATAAGAGCCAAAAAAATACAAATAAAAATAAAAACCAAAACTGTACAATAAGCACATATTTTGGCACGCAAAAAGAAGATGAGCTATATCCCACCATAACTATTAGACTAAAGCTTTTAACAAGGAAACAGCCGATAGAGAAGGGGCCCTTGCGGATTTATCCAAAACTACTCGAGATCCATTATTGTTGTTTAGTTTTTACTTGCAACTGATATAGGGCGTGTGTTTTCTGATTTAAAAAATGATAATTTTTATTACAAAAATACACTATAATGAAACAGATTAAACTACAGCTCAAGTTGCTAACTAAGCGTAGCCTTTTTCTTCAAATTTGATGCCAAATCTTCATTAATCAAAATTTAACGTCCTACTTTCGTTACGGATACGACATGTACTTAGTCTTGAGTCTCAACCTCGTCATTATTTTTCTTTAGCCCTTCTACTTGACCGACAAGGCAAAAGCAACACCATCTCTGACAAAAACCAAAGCGCGCACGCACACATAAAGCAGAAAAACACACACATAACATAAGATTCAAAAAGTGAACAACCGGAGTTTCCCATTCATATACACTTATACTTTGCTTAATCCACAAACCAAATCACTCACATGACAAAACCAAGATCATAACGTTATCTCCCTAATGGATTTTCTAGCATGTTCTTTCTCTTTTCTAACCTTAATTCTCATCATCAGTAGCTTAAGAGCATCCCAAGCAATAAGCCCATGCAGAACCTCATGCGGAAAAATCCCAATAAACTACCCTTTTGTCATTGACGACGGCTGCTGAAGCCCTTACTACAGGCACCTTCTGGTCTGCTCAGAATCCGACAACCTTGATCTCCGAACGCCCTCACGACGGTAACCGTTTCGGACAATAAACTATGGGACTGATCCCTGTAGAAACCATTCCCTGAAAACATGGAGGAAGTGGTTTCATGTCATAATTGTGGTCCATTATTGAACTTTAATTCATCATTTGCTGCCCATATAAGTTTAGAAACGTTCTTCATTTGTTTTTTGATGAAGAGAGCAGTGAAGAACAAGTTTCATAGAGAAACTTGGGTCCCCGAGTCCACAATTCTCTTTAGAAACAAAACACTATCAGTTGAGTTTTGTAAGGACTTGGAAGCTCCCAAGCAAGGCAGTAACACTTATAGCCGGAGGGAGGTAGCCACGTTGTGCATCGGACACTGTCGGACCGTTTTGCTTCAATGGCGGGAGGTACATAACATTTATGTTTCCGCTGTGTTTTATATGCCTTAAGTTTCCGCATATAAATTTAGTGCTATTAGTTGGCATTAGAGCCGACGAAACCTCTGCCTTGAAGCTTAGAGCAGTATATGGTATTTGGAAAAACATACCCGGTAGAAAAATTTTTGATTATTGGGTTTTTTAATTTGGAGTTTTTTTAGTCAAAAATAAGATTAGAAATCATTAAAATATTAGATTTCTAAGATTTTTCCGATTTGAAACGTCAAAAGCGGTGTCTAAAAGGCCAAGAAATCGTCGGGTTTTGTACTGGGTTTGAAACGGGTCGAAACTGGGTCAAAATGACCCGACTGGAGGTTGAAGATGATCTTCCCGAGTGACCAAACGACAGATCGTTTGACTTGTAAAAAATGACGTGGTTTTTCTAAGCTGAGAATTGCTCAACATGCAGAAAAACGACAACTCGTTTTGACTACATCAAAATGACATGTCTTTTTGACACAGTAAGGGGCGTTTCTCATTAAGAAAAACGACAAGTTGTTTTGGGGTCTTAAGCCCAAAACGATAAGTCGTTTCATTGAGGTGAAAAAAAAAAGAAACTCTGAAATAAAATAAAAAAAAATTGGGTATTTTTTCTAGAATTTGTATTTCAATAATTTGGGAAAATTTTTCATAAAATTTATTGATTGAAATTTTTTCATAGTATTGAAATATTTTGTGAAATTTCATAATATCCATAATTTTGATATTTTTATGAGATTTTTTCATACCGTGGAATAATTTATGAAAAAATTCATAATTTTGAATATTCATAATTTGGTACATGTTATGAATATTATACAATTTGTATGGTTATAATTTTATGAATTTATGTACATATATTGTTCATTATGTATAATTCATGATTTTAATTTTGCATACAATATAAAGTTGTATAATTTAGTACATTAAAATTTTGTGTAATAATGTGCTAAATTATGCTTTTTGGATGTATAATTTTAATTTGTGCATGATGAATATTGGTACATAAATTATTGGTTCATATTTATTAAAATTGCTTTAAGTTAATGCAATTTATATAAACAAAATTATAGAATAAAATGTCTAGTGATCCATATAATTTTATTAATTAGAGTGTAGCCACAACAGCTTTAATTACATAAAATTATATATTAAGTGGTTTAGAATCACATTTAGTAAAAGGACATTGATTGTAATTGATCATAATTGATATAATAGATTTTATCCTACAAGAGTTTTTATTATATTCATATGGTCAATTATGATAAAATATCAAATTATATTTCTTAATTTACTCACAGGGATTAAGAAAAGGAACATAATTTGATAGTTTTGTCATAAAGTTATGAGAATCTAATGGAATTAAAACTTCAGCCCACAGGCAAGTTTTATGCAATTAGATTCATAATTCTAAAGAAGATAAATTTGATAATTTATCATAAAGTTAAATGAATCCGATTGAATTAGAGCTTTAGCCCACAGGTAAGTTCTATGTCACTGGATTCATAGATATTAAATCATGATTTACATTGGTAACATGATACAAGTTTATTAGTCTCAAAAATTATGATATGTAAGCATGAAATTCTTGTTGCAGCTTATGACCTGTGAATTACTCTAACACTAAATAAAATTCTTGAACTTAGAAAAGACAAATTTGATGGTTAGACATAGATTATGCTATAAGGAATGACGAGCCTATTATTTCTAAAACTAGCAATATAGATAAAATAAGCTCTTGAAGAATATTGGACCGATGTCATCTTTACGATACGATGATCATAAAGACCAATATTTATGCTAGTGTTAGAAGTTCCATCGATAAGCACAAAGAATGTCAATGTATTACTAAAAAGTCGTTGATGAGCATTATGCATCATCATATAAAAAGCACTTGCCATCACTTTAATAATAAAATTTACATCCTTAAGGCTCACTAAATGTGCGAGAACACTTAAAGAAAGCAAGGAACACTATGGCTCGATTAAAGACATTGGAGATTGATATAACTGAATCTTTCCTTGTACATTGTAAATTAATCACTCTTTCATAGCTGTATGAACTCTATTTTTCAACACCTTATAGTACACATAAGGAAAATTGGTCAATTAATAAATCTATGACCTTGTGTGCTTAAGAAGAAGGGAGACTGATAATGGAAATGAGTGAAAGTGCACTGTTGCCAATACAAGAAAAGAATAAAGTATTAATGTGACACCCGTTATTCTTCTAACGGGTATTGAGGTAATTAAATTAATTTTTAATGTATAAAAAAAATTGCTTCATTTAAATTTATTTTATAATATTTATCTTTATCTATTTTTAAGTTTTCTAAAATTCTCCTATATTTATTTAGTATGATTACTAAAAAGCCTTAGAACTTCTAATAAATCTCAAAAATGTCATATTGGCATTATGTGTGTTAAAGTCTTTAGATGAGACATAAGGATATCTTTTCCAACTACTCTTGACCCTCATTTTCTTTATTTCCTCCGTGACATGCTTCAACATGTCTCCTCTATAATTGTTTCTATCACTTCTCTTCAAAGACTTCATCTTTTCTTCCTTTTTCTTCCACGGTTCCCACACTCTTCTTCTCATTTCTTTGCTGAAGCAAAATACTTAGAGAACTTCTTCAAGGCAGCCATAAAAATCAGCCACCATCACCTCCATTTGAGCAAGAATTTCAGTCATACCGAAGTAAAGGAACCTGTTTTGAAGCCATTTCAAGCTTCCAACTAACCATAATCCGAGGTTAGAATCTTATGAACAAATTTAGTCTTTCATTTATAAATTTTCTTTTATACTAAAGGATTATTCAAATTTGCGTTCTTAAACCTAAGTATATGTTTGTTGCTATTTTAGAGCATATGTATGAAGTCTAAGTGTATATGCCCTAGACAGAAAATTTATATTGTTAAACTTTATAATACCTCTATGGGCAGTGGTTATTTCTTGAAATTCTAAGATTAAATTAAAATAAATTTTATGAATGTAGTTGTATGTTGTGCTTTAGTTTTAATTGTCCTTATGCACGCCTTAGGATCAAGGGAGTATGGAGCTAACGTTAACTGATTCCAGGATTAAAAGATTGTTGATAAGCTTGAAAGGTAGGGATTCTATTACTCATCTTTTGTGAGGTTTTTATAGAATTAAAATTGATTGTTTTGCCGCAATATATATATATATCTATGTTGAATTGATATTATATGTGTATCACATATGAAACTATGACATGGACTCGTCTTGTATTGTACGGCGAGGAACATAATGAATTGACACATGTTATAAATTGAGAAGCATGGTTAGGAAAATTAACTCTATTAATAATGATTTAATATAGAGAAATTGTGAGACATGAAAAGGGCGACGGTTACGTCCTTGGGCATGAATACCCTAAAAGGTAAAGTAGGGGGAAGGCGATGACGCTTCCTTGGGTTGAAAGTCCCAGAACACACTGTACAGGAATCGATTTGGTGAGGACTCGGGGCTTGATGTCCCCTCACCGGAACACCCTTGGAATGTTTATAGGGTGATCAAGTGCGCCCATTTGGGTTTCGATGAGTTGAGTGATACTCAATTTAACATGGATACCTAGGAACAATGATGATTGGTAATATTTGTATAAATGTGTAATTATGACACTTGGTAATGATTAACTACGGTATCCATAAGATGTGATCATAATAAACCTCATAATCTGAAATATGATGTGACTTACTAACCATGCAGATTTTAATGTGGTAATGATAGAGGTGAGTAATGGCTTTCTCTACTGAGCATAGTGTCGCTCATTCCCTTATGTTTATATCTTTTCAGGACTCACTAAGTGTGAGGTGGCTACGAGAAATATAGTTGAGGAAGTGATGTAGCTATATTACATTGGGACTGCTTCAATTGTTGAGAATGTTCTTCATGATAATGTAAGCATCAATTGTTACTTTCTGTGACTGTATTACAATGTGTTGAGGGTTAAAATGATGATGACAACAGTTTATATTATTAAATTTAAGGTGCTACATTAAAACTGTGGTTTATTTGTCGTTTATATTTTTATTTTTGAGTTGAGAGTTTTCATTTAAGTCCTGGGCAAATTTTATTTTTAAGGTTTTACTTTTATTATTTATTTTTATTTTATCTCATTAAAAACTGTTAACCCCCATATAGGGGCGTTACAGAATTTTTGGTATCAGAGCCTAGGTTCGGTTAACCTAGGGAGTGTAGCACCACTTTAAAAAATATTTTTGAGATGGTTTTGAAGCTGAATTTTCATTGTCATCATCAAAATGAACCTTCACATTGATTTATACAGTCTAGAAGGATGTAACATGGAAAGGCCATAGAATGAAAATATCAATAGTTATATGAGTACAATAATTATATAGAAGGAAAGTATTAATAGTTATAAGGGAATGATAATTATATAGAATGAGTTTATAAGTAGAATGCTTATGAGAGATTCGTATAATATTTGGATCTATAAGCATATCTAATTCGTATAAACGATGAGAAATTCGTATAGATAAGAGGATTTAAAAGCCTTTTGTCTCGTGAAAAACAATGAGAAATATAAGGCTTGATTTATTGATTTTAAAGTTTGACATAGATATGCCAAATTTTTCGTAATTGATTCAAACCTAAGTAATGATTATGTGTGGATTCGATGGAGCACATAAGTGTCAATAACTTTTCTTGAAAGTTCTATTTATTTGAGGAATATGATATAAGTTGGGAATCATGGTATTGAATCTTGAGAGAGATAAATGTTAAACTTTTGGTCTGTTGAGACTGTGTAAAATCTAGAATGCATGAATCTCAAAATTGGAATATTTCGTTACGTACATTGTATTTAAGTGTATCAGTGAATCTTTTGGTTACCTAAGGTTTTGTTATATGAGGAAATTATATATTGTATAAGTAGAATTGTGGGGATTGTAGATGTTCTTAAGTAGTAACATCTAGTGTCTTTGTTCATTGATATGGTCTACGTTGAAAGACGTAAATCGTATTGATTTCAAGGTTAGTCACATTCTAAACCCTTGGTAGCAATGATGATGAATCCATTGATAGATGTTGAGTATTAGGAATAACATATGGGTGTATGCATTGTTCAATAAGGTTTTGATTAAAACAAAATCATTTGAGTTGCTGGAAGATTGTGTTGTTATGAAATGATTTTAAATATCATTCAGGAAGATCCTTGTTGTCGTTAAATTAGATTTGTTGTTCATAGTTAACTTTATCTATAGTGGGCTTTAAATTGGGTTTAAGATTTATACAAATTGGTTTTCAATTTTATGTTTGTTATTTAACTCGTTCTAAATGTGTTAAGGCCCGAAACAACCTGACCATTTTCAACTTAGAACATTTGGGCCTAGTTCAAATCTTAAATCAGTTTGATTCACACTGTCTCTCCCACGTGGTCTCTATACGTGTCATATACAGTGGTTTAATTATTGTTTACATATACGTTTACTGTGCGTAAGACCTTATTTCTTCGAGTTCACTTTTTCTCTCTTAATTTGTTATTTTCTCTCTAAATCGCAAATCCTCTTCTTTTTCATTAAAAATTCTTCTTTTTCTCTAAAAGAAGAAGAAATTCTAGGATTCTGCAATTTACTATCTTAATTTTTCCTTTCTATTTACTCTTCTTTCATCTCATCATGGACCCAAAGTACCAACATCTGAGAAAGTATTTCCCATCACTCTCCCAAAAGATTCTCAAAAAGAAATATAAGGCTAGAATTACTCGGTTGTGGATTCTTATGCGTTTTGGCATCCCTTGTGATGTGAGAATGTTGATAGAGGGGAAAATCCGTCCGAGTGACTTCAATCAAGATGTCGGTTTACCAGGAACAGGTACCAGTCGTAGTGCAATGAAAAGAAGAGCCCGTGTCATCGTGGTCGCTTGTAACAAATGTGGAAGACAAAATTGTAACGATAAATGTACTTCACCTGGTTATATGTCAACGAATAGAGAGGATAAAATAAGGTTTTGTAGGGATGGACTTTCAAAGGAGAACTTGGATAGCATCCATCCTCCTCTCCACGGTCACCCTAGTGGATATGTTCAAGGAGCTATTTTTAAACTCTGGCCTAAATTTTATACAGAAAGACAACGCCTCAGGAATATGGTATTTTTAGATCCTGTTTGCCAAGCCATAAGAAAACTGGATGGGGAATAAGTCATCGCTCTATAAAGGTTATTTAGTCTTTACTTATTTGAAGCAGTTTTAGCTGATGTTCAACAGTTTGTGTTTTTCTTTTACTCAAAATATTTGCTTTTGTGTTTGAAATAATTGTGATTATTAGATTGATACAGTAAGTGTTAATATCTTATTTAATTTATGATTTTCTTAAATATATATATAATAAAATATATTATCTTATCAGACACGTCACATACGGTACAGTAATATGTTTGAATTTTGAAAAGCTTATCCAGATATTTCAAGATTTGTGTCTCAAATTTCAAAAGTTCTACAGTATTTGTCGTTTATATTAAATTTCTAGACTTGGTGTATATTTGTCAAAAAGTCTACAGTTGTGTCAAGAGGGTCTTCTGTCGAATTGTTCTCAATTGTCAAAAGTTATACAATTAGAGTCTAATCTTTTTCAAAAAGTGAATCAAATTTTCTGTAAACTATCAATCACCTTATCTTACTTTCTTATCCGCACAAGATTTTGTTTAAATCTTTGGATTACCTTTTCATTACCTACTCGTCTATCTCTTTAGCCCTTTTTGTATATTTCTCATCTTTAAAAACTCATGTAGAACCCGAAGTCTAAGTGGAGCAGACATTAAGCAACCACTTCTATAAACCAAATATGTCTACCTCCCAGTCCACGAAGAAAATAAAGAATGTCTGTGTCTTTTGTGGTTCCAGCCTTGGAAAAGATAAAGCTTATTTAGAAGCTGCAAATCACTTAGGGCAAGTCCTAGCACGCAAAAAGATTAACATAATCTATGGGGGTGGTAGTATAAAAATGATGGTAAATATGGCACTAGCAGCTAGGTCTAGTGACGCTACTGATGTAAGAATTTGGCCTCATATTCCAGTTGAAGGAAACCTTTGTAAGGAAGCCATAGGTAAGGGAGAAGGAGTCAGGAGTATCCCTAAAAATTTTAAAGACATAATCTATAATTCTGATGCTTTTATAGCATTACCTGGTGGTCTAGGTACTCTTGAGGAAATATTTATAGTTGCTTGTGGGCAATTGTTGGGCTTTTATTCCAAACCTTTGGGACTGCTGAACGTAAAGGGTTTTTATGACGGTCTTTTGAAATTTCTAGATTATGCTGTGGAAGAAAACATCACTACAGAATCGGAGAGACAAATCTTTGTTACTGCTTCAACAGCTGAGGAATTGATAGATAAAATGCAAATCATACATCCAGAATCCGACACTGCAACATCCAAGCTTGAATGGGAAAGGGAAAGCCGGGAGCGGCCAATTGATTTGAATCTCCATCTGTAATCTTTTTGTTTTATCTTTGGCATGTAGGCATGTGTGTCCGTATTTCGTGTGTTACGAATAACCGTTTGCCTTGTATTCTGTGTTTCTTGTGGTACGTCGTTGTTCAATCTTTTAGATTTATTGAGCCTAATGCCGGGATGGCTGGATACGGAGTACTTGATGCTCTCGAAACGCATCCTTCTTAAGGTCCGATCTTTTGTTTATCGATGTTTTTGTATCCTCTAAGCATGCATGATATGGATAGCTGGTATACGGAGTGCCTTGTACTCTCGAAACGTATCCGTATTATGTTTGTAATGTGTAATATTCTGTTAATATTATGTGGAAGTACCAGAGTCAGTTATGGGGATATTCCATATGAAATATGAGTATATTATTTGGATTGAATGTTTGTGTCATGAGGATAGCTGTTTAATGAAAAATATGTCGGGTATGTTTGCAACCAGAGATTCCGTTTAATATCTCTATGAGTAAGTTTAATGTATAGTTTTGAATAAAAGTGTTTGTGATATATGTTTTATGATTATGTTCTAGTTTATTAGTTGAGGTATGAAATCAAATATATTTGACTTTTCTTTACTCAAAAAGGAAAATGAACCTAAAGATGAAGTATATAAAATTTCTCTGGCAATCTCCTTAAATGTGATTGTAAATCACAGTCCATGGACAATGAAGGACTGGAATCATGATATGGTCAATATGTATGCCTGATCAGATTCTTAGACTATTATACGGTGTTATAAGTTGAAACTTGTCAGAAATACTCTCATTGAGGGATTTAGGAGTAAGATTTATTATGCAAGTAAATGAGTGGAGATACGATAACTTAAATTTGGAGGACAAACAACATTAACGGTTTAGACTCAGAATTGGAATCATAGTGGAATCATAATTTTTACTAGTATTGCTAGAATTGAAATTTCGAGGACGAAATTTCTTTAAGGGGGGTAGAGCTGTGACACCCGTTATTCTTCTAACGGGTATTGAGGTAATTAAATTAATTTTTAATGTATAAAAAAAATTGCTTCATTTAAATTTATTTTATAATATTTATCTTTATCTATTTTTAAGTTTTCTAAAATTCTCCTATATTTATTTAGTATGATTACTAAAAAGCCTTAGAACTTCTAATAAATCTCAAAAATGTCATATTGGCATTATGTGTGTTAAAGTCTTTAGATGAGACATAAGGATATCTTTTCCAACTACTCTTGACCCTCATTTTCTTTATTTCCTCCGTGACATGCTTCAACATGTCTCCTCTATAATTGTTTCTATCACTTCTCTTCAAAGACTTCATCTTTTCTTCCTTTTTCTTCCACGGTTCCCACACTCTTCTTCTCATTTCTTTGCTGAAGCAAAATACTTAGAGAACTTCTTCAAGGCAGCCATAAAAATCAGCCACCATCACCTCTATTTGAGCAAGAATTTCAGTCATACCGAAGTAAAGGAACCTGTTTTGAAGCCATTTCAAGCTTCCAACTAACCATAATCCGAGGTTAGAATCTTATGAACAAATTTAGTCTTTCATTTATAAATTTTCTTTTATACTAAAGGATTATTCAAATTTGCGTTCTTAAACCTAAGTATATGTTTGTTGCTATTTTAGAGCATATGTATGAAGTCTAAGTGTATATGCCCTAGACAGAAAATTTATATTGTTAAACTTTATAATACCTCTATGGGCAGTGGTTATTTCTTGAAATTCTAAGATTAAATTAAAATAAATTTTATGAATGTAGTTGTATGTTGTGCTTTAGTTTTAATTGTCCTTATGCACGCCTTAGGATCAAGGGAGTATGGAGCTAACGTTAACTGATTCCAGGATTAAAAGATTGTTGATAAGCTTGAAAGGTAGGGATTCTATTACTCATCTTTTGTGAGGTTTTTATAGAATTAAAATTGATTGTTTTGCCGCAATATATATATATATCTATGTTGAACTGATATTATATGTGTATCACATATGAAACTATGACATGGACTCGTCTTGTATTGTACGGCGAGGAACATAATGAATTGACACATGTTATAAATTGAGAAGCATGGTTAGGAAAATTAACTCTATTAATAATGATTTAATATAGAGAAATTGTGAGACATGAAAAGGGCGACGGTTACGTCCTTGGGCATGAATACCCTAAAAGGTAAAGTAGGGGGAAGGCGATGACGCTTCCTTGGGTTGAAAGTCCCAGAACACACTGTACAGGAATCGATTTGGTGAAGACTCGGGGCTTGATGTCCCCTCACCGGAACACCCTTGGAATGTTTATAGGGTGATCAAGTGCGTCCATTTGGGTTTCGATGAGTTGAGTGATACTCAATTTAACATGGATACCTAGGAATAATGATGATTGGTAATATTTGTATAAATGTGTAATTATGACACTTGGTAATGATTAACTACGGTATCCATAAGATGTGATCATAATAAACCTCATAATCTGAAATATGATGTGACTTACTAACCATGCAGATTTTAATGTGGTAATGATAGAGGTGAGTAATGGCTTTCTCTACTGAGCATAGTGTCGCTCATTCCCTTATGTTTATATCTTTTCAGGACTCACTAAGTGTGAGGTGGCTACGAGAAATATAGTTGAGGAAGTGATGTAGCTATATTACATTGGGACTGCTTCAATTGTTGAGAATGTTCTTCATGATAATGTAAGCATCAATTGTTACTTTCTGTGACTGTATTACAATGTGTTGAGGGTTAAAATGATGATGACAACAGTTTATATTATTAAATTTAAGGTGCTACATTAAAACTGTGGTTTATTTGTCGTTTATATTTTTATTTTTGAGTTGAGAGTTTTCATTTAAGTCCCGGGCAAATTTTATTTTTAAGGTTTTACTTTTATTATTTATTTTTATTTTATCTCATTAAAAACTGTTAACCCCCATATAGGGGCGTTACAATTAATAATAATAATTCAATCTCATTTTTTGCTATGAATCTAATATGATAAGTATCAATCATAACTCTTAGTGGATTGTTTTTGTTATACTTTCCACATTTCAAATATCTTACAAGATATCTGAAATCTAAGGATACTAGTAGAATGTGAACAAAATATTTATTCGGAAAAACAAGATTTGTTCACATATAAAGGCAATTTAAACATGCAATAAATAAATAAAAAATAAGTAGTGGTCTTATTTGAATTTGGAGATGACCTTGTAAATTCTTATTTTCTTTGAGAATTAAATTTCGGTGACAAGACTTGTACCTTTGGGATATTTTATGAGTTTTTCAAAACTTTCTTAAATTATTTTTTAAGGAAAATCCTATTAGGAATGGTACATTGTCTGATAGTCCTTTCAATATCAATTTACAAAAGGGTGCCACTCATAATGTTATGCATATTCATACTGGTATAAAATATTGTGTTATGAATAAAGATTCTTCTATAAAGTGGCGCCAAAAATCAAGACAAATCTCTCTAAAGAGAATTAAGGATTAGTGAATGATGAAGTACTTAGTACTTTAGATTTTACTGATTATAACACTTGTATGAGCTGCATTAAGTAAAAGCAGGCCAACAAGTCCAAGAAAGGTGCAAAGAGGAATACAAACATATTAGAAATCATACATTTATATGTGAATTCATATAGTCCAAAACATTTCATCTCTTTCATAAATAGTTACTCACGATACATGTATCTCTACTTGCTTCATAACAAGAACAAAGCATTAAATTTTAAAATTTTAAAGCTAAGTAGAGAGACAATATTGAAAGTAAATTAAGATCGTAATAACTGACAGAGGTGAGGTATATTATGGTAGATACACTGAGGATGGACAAGTATCAGATCCATTTGTGAAGTTTCTTTAAGACATGGGATAATTATCCAATACATCATTCTTGGTTCTCTAGAACAGAAGGGTGTGATAGAAAGAAAAAACTAAACTTTAATGGACTTGATGTCACTAAATCCTTATGGATTACAAGTCATAAACCGGCCATATATATATTAAACCGATTTCAACTAAGGTTGTCCCAACGACACCATTTGAATTATGAAAAGTTTGAAAATCGAGTTTGTAACACATACATTTAGGATGCTTGTCTAAAGTAAGAGTTTGTAACTCATAAGAAAAGAACATAGATCCAAAGACCATTAGTCAGTATTTCATTGGATATGTCGAAAGGTCTATGAAACATGGATTCTATTGTCCATCTCATAACACTAAGATTGTAGAATCAAGAAATATAAAATTTCTTGAGAATTACTTCATTAGTGGGAGCGATCTAACACGGAACATTGTTTCTGAAGAAAGATCATTTAGTTGCTCAATTTTACTGCTCAAGTGATTAATGGTTGTTGTTCATAACACTCTTTAAGTTCAACAAGTGTTGATCAACCGATTATTGAAATTCCACAATTTTGCTGATCATAATCTAGTGGATCAAATACTTCAGGTAATGCCTGAACTTATTGAATATATAGTTAAACAACATGTTTCTCAGGAAAGTGTTGATACAACATTAAGATGGTCTACTAGAATAAAGAAATCAACAATTCTTAGTGATAATTAGGAGTATCTATATAAAGTTGGACTATAATATTTGAGCCAGTAATGATCTTGAAACATTTTCACAAACCTTAAATTGAATCAAACTTGTCATTCAATGCCATGCAAGGTGAGTTCAATTCTATGGTATCTAAGGATTCTGTGATCTTGTCGAGTTGCCACACGTTGTAAATGAGTCTTTTTTTTTAAAAAAAGAAAAGGATTCATTGGGCAACATTGAAAGATATAAAGTAAGACTCGATGCTAAAGGATTCATTAAATAAGAAAGGAATCAAGTATAAGGAAATTTTTCTTGTGTCTAAGAAAGATTCTTTTCATATTATTGGATTTAAGGTTGCACATTTTGATTTAAGGTTGCAATAAATGGATGTGAAAATGGTTTTTTCTCAATAAAGATCTAGAGAAATTGGTTTACATTAAATAATCATTAGGAGTTTTCTCCAGTAATGGTGAGCATTTGGTGTGCAAGCTTAAGAAATCTATATACGGATAGAAACAAGCACCCTGATGGTGGTCTTTCATAATGATAACTCTTCATTTAGTTTTGTAGAGAACATTATGGATTAATGTATATACCAGAAGGTCAGTGGGAGCAAAATTTGTTTTCTTGTTCTATATATATGGATAATTTTTACTTGCAACCAATGATAAGGGTTTGCTACATGAGGTAAAACAATTTCTCTCTAAAAATTTTGATATATTGGATATAGGTGACATGTCTTATGTCATTGACATAAGAATCTATAGGGACAGATATAAAGGCATTTTAAGTCTGTCACGAGAATCCTATATTAGTAAGGTTTTAGAGAGAATATGTATGGAAGATTGTTCACCAAGTATAACTCTCATTTTGTGAAAGATGATAAATCAGTGCCCCAAATGAATTATGTAAGGGAATAAATAAATGAAGAACATTCCATATGCTTCAGTTATGGAAGCCGTATGTATGCTCAGCTTGATACAAAGCTGGCATTGCATTTGATGTGGAAATATCTAGAATACGTTAGAGTAATCAAGGTAAAGACCACTTGAAAGCTGCAAATAAAGTGAAAAGGTATGAGAACCGTAGACTACATGCTTACATATAAACGAACTGAAATTTGGAAGTGATTGGCCACTCTAATTTAGACTTCCCTGGCAATGTTGGATGTATTTAGCTAGAGAAGCTGTACATTAGAGAAGCGCAAAATAGATTTTAACTGCTACTTCCACTATAGTAATTGAGTTCGTATATGTTTTGAGACTACTTCAGATGGTGTGTAGTTGAAGAGTTTCATTTATGGGCTTAAAATAGTGCACTTGATTCTTAAGCCATTAAGTACATGTATTATGATAATTCAGATATGGTTTCATGGCTAAAGATAAAGTGATGGTCGAATCAAGCATATCGACATTAAGTGTTTAGCCATAAAAGAACGTGTTAAAGATAAAACAGTGGTCGTTGAACACGTTAAAACTGAATTAGTGACAGTTGATTCTTAACTAAAGGCATGCCTACATCTTGAATTAAGAATCATGCGTATAGTATGGGACTTGTTACCTTTATGTAAATTTCATTGTAAGAACAAATTTATGAAACTCTATTTCAGTTGCCATATTTTCTCATATTTAGTTTGTATACATTCAGTTATGTAATTGAGAAATATCATTAAGAGGACTTAGAATAAACATAGAATTTATTCATTAAGTTATATGGGCTAATGTTTAAGGGATATGATGCATTGTAATACATGAAAGATAATATTCATTATTAAGAGGACCTATCGCCATGATTTATGTATTTTATCTCTTTCTGTGATAAATGATGGAATAGGTAGACCAAGTGGGAGAATGTAGAAACTGTTCCCTAAAAACATGGAGGAAGCAGTTTCATGTCATAATTGTGGTCCGTTATTGAACTTTAATTCATCATTTGCCGCCCATATAAGTTTAGAAACGTTCTTCATTTGTTTTTTGATGAAGAGAGCAGTGAAGAACAAGTTTCATAGAGAAACTTGGGTCTTGAGTCTACAATTCTCTTTAGAAACAAAACACCATCAGTTGAGTTTTGTGAGGACTTGGAAGCTCCCAAGCAAGGCAGTAACACTTATAGCCGGAGGGAGGCAGCCACGTTGTGCATCGGACACCGTCGGACCGTTTTGCTTCAATGGCGGGAGTTACATAACATTTACATTTCCGCTGTGTTTTATATGCCTTAAGTTTCCGCATATAAATTTAGTGCTATTAATCCCCACATCCTCCTCATCTACCCTTTCTTGTGGAACTGCCAAGACGGCGACAACTTCCGCCCCACAAAAGCCTTCAGCCTGGACGCCAGCACGCACCTCTCTCTGTCCCCACAAAACGAGTACCTCTTCTTCAGCTGCAGCGAGACCGACGTCATCATTGAGCCAAAGCCATCTTCTGCGACCGGTTTCCCGAGCGCTGTGACCCGTCCTGTGACAGCTATAGTTATCTCTGCCGCCACTTGCCCGACTACGGATCAGGAACGGTGGGGAAAGTGATGAGTGGTTCTTGTTGTTCTCATTATCTGAAAGCGACCGAGTCGTCGAGGGTCATGTTGAGGTATTGTGCGAGTTATACTACTGTGTATTGGAGGAACACTGGCGCGACTCAGCCTTATGATCAGGTCCCTGAGTATGGGGTTAGGGTGGACTTTGATGTTCCTGTGACTACATGTTGCTTTCAGTGCCAGGATATGAACAAAGGAGGTGGGACATGTAGGTTTGATGTTCATAGTTACGATTTTTGTTATAAAATCTTTGTTACAGGGACAGCGAGTGCAGCGTCGGTGGCGGGGGTGCTAGGAATTGGAGCTGGGATTTGGTACTTGCGGAAATTGAGAGCAACGGCACCAATGACATGTGGGGTGCAAAGCAATGACAACTGGCTTTTTTAAAACACATGCTAAAGAATACCAGAGTGAACAACACATCATCTTTTTCAGATTTAAATTTTATTTTTTACACTTTCAATTTCTTTTTGGTTCATGATCAGCCTTCAGCTCCGTATATTTGATGGATTTTTGTCTTTGCAATGTTGAAGACCATGAGGTTGATTTCTTTTATTAATTTATTCCGCCATACATGCATATATATTGTTTGACTATTAGTGATTACTATCATATATATATATATATATATATACGGTTTTGTAATTTTATCAAACTATACCATATATGTGATTATAATTAACCCAACAAACAAAACAAAAGACATGATTATAACCACTATTTGAAGAAAAATTACCAAAAGGTAAATATTGGTTAAGTAAGGATCGAGTTTCAAAAACCGGAAATCTTATATATAGTCAAATAAGTTGAAGTGTACCCTTGACTCTGAATATAAACCAATTAACTAAAATCCTCCAAGAAAGCCAGCGCTTAAGTACGTACAAACTTGAAATCAAAGAAAATTGGAGGAATTTATAACTAAACCAAAATTTATAAAGCTTTTAATAACTCAGTTTGAACCGAAAATACCCCAAACACCTTATTAAACTTTCTAAACTTGAAAGCTAACATGGTTTTCCAACAACACAACGAAGAGGACCAGCATTGGAAGTCAAAGCAAGAACCATGGAGCCTTGAGCAACTGGAAATGACTGAGGAGTGTAATATGGATAACAACTTCCCCATCCAGATTGAACAAAATAAGCACCATTTTGGAACACATCTTTTGAGGACCTCCATTTCCAATTTTCCCAACCTTTGTTAACCTCTCTCTTTGTAACCTCTTTGGCATCACTATTCTTTGGAGCTATAAAGTAGTTCCCTTCGCTGAATATATTGGGATTTGCACTCCCACCGCATACATCTTCCACTGGTCGTACCTGTTGTTTGCCACTTGGGCATACCCAAATCTCACCCTGAAATATATTTTCATTTCAATTAATTACAATAACAAATTTAGAGATTTTCTCATGACTATATAGAATTGTTGAAAATCCAATCAATATTTAGTAATTGTCTCACCTTGGCATACGTTCAATAAGTCCAGGACAAAAACAGTTAAAGGTTATTGTGACTTTCATAATTTTATCTGCGGTAAATTTGTCGTTGTGTCCATTAACTTTTAATTAATTAGTTAACAATATGTTGTTAGGGTAATACTGTAATTAAGAATCATAAGAGGCAACGCAATAAAATATTATATAGCACTATAAGTATTTTATAAATAACACTTTTTTATTTTTTTTCTTTGTTGTGTCAAGTAAGATTATCCTTGTAATACAATAATTACTTAAGTTGTCATTGTGTCAATCATATTTCGTGACTGATAATGAGGAATGACTTGTGAAAGCTTTTGATACGATGATAACACAAACGAAAATAATTAAAATCAGTGGTATCTATATATAAAATACTTTTATTTGTTGATGCTGTACAAAAATTTCCAGGAATAATTTTCTCAAAAATTTGCAAACAATATAGTTTTTGTACTAAAATATGTTTTCATCTGCGGGTAATACTTTTCTCTTTTGTGAAAAAGAGATACATACGCTCTATAGGTGACATTTACAAACACAATTGTAGTTGTTATATTTTGGTTACCACAAAACAAGAACCCGTGAAATTAATAATAATTATAAAAAAATAAGAGATGCTTTTATTTTGACTTACCTTATCATGCTGAGAAAAGAAATTCTTATTGTTAGAAATAGTGACAGCAGTTGAAGCGTGAACCACGTCAATGAGGCCATCGCTGCTACTAGAGAGAAAGCAATGGTCAATCCAAACATTGTTGCAGGTGGAGCCAAATCAAAACCCAACAAAGAAAAGAAAAAAGAGAGGAAAGACAATGTATGGGCGCTACAGTGTCAAGATTGGGCGCCGCAGTGCCCGCGGATAGCAAACCAGCACTGCAGCGCTAAGGCACCAACGGGAGAGCGCAGCAACGCCGGCTTCAGGCGCCGCGGCGCCAAGGACTTGTCATGTGTGGTTTTAAGGCAGTAATAAGCATTCCAACGAAATAACACGAAAGAGAAACGTATGATTGCTAGGGTTTCTCAATAGCTGTTATTTTTCACTCTTCTTTGAGGGTATTTAAATAGAGATAAGACGGCTAGGGTTGTGTGTGACATTATTTTTGTGAGTGTGAGAGCTCTATTGTTGAGAGAGTTGAAGAAAATTCCCACAGAGGGTGCTAGGTAAAAGAGAGATTTATGAAACACAATTGAGAGTATGTGATAAAAATTTATCTTGTAATATGTAATAATCTCCTCATCATAGTGGAATCTGCAACGACAGAAACATGATGTAGTCTCAAATTTGGACAAACCTGCATAAAAATTTAGTGTTCTTTTTCTTCTTCTTTTTTCTACAATAATTCATTTTAGTGTTCTTAGAATTAGGAGGCGCCTAATTCCCAAGAACTGGTATCAGAGTGAAGGTTTGAGTTAAGAACGATGACGGGAAAAGAAGGGTCGGCTGCCGGTATCACTAAATTTGATGGTTCAGATTTTTCCTATTGGAGGATGTAAGTAGAAGACTACCTCTACAGCAAAAAACTATACTTGCCCTTGGGTAATAAGCCTGAAGGCATGAAGGATGAAGAGTGGACTCTCCTTGACAGATAAGTATTTGGTGTGATCCGTTTGACCTTGTCAAAAAACATGGCCCACAACGTAGCAAAGGAGAGGACTATAGCAGGGATGATGAAGGCTTTGTCAGACATGTATGAGAAGCCCTCGGCCAATAACAAGGTACACCTCATGAAAAAGCTCTTTAATTTAAAAATGCCTGAAGATACCTCAGTGGTAGAGCATCTAAATAATTTCAATATCATTCTGAATCAATTAGTCTCAGTGGAGATTAAATTTGATGATGAGATCAATGCCTTAATCATTTTGTTCTCGTTACTGAATAATTGGGAACCTATGAGGGTGACCGTTACCAATTTGATTGGGAATACAAAACTAAAATTCGTTGATGTCAGAAATTACATTTTGGCAGAAGAAGTTCGTAAAAAGGATTCTGGTGAAGCATCAATGTTGAACTTGGCCCTTAATGTTGAGAATAGGGACAGGAAACCTGAGAGGCATTCCAACAAGGACAATGGCAAAAGAGGTAAGTGAAGGAATGGGAGAAGCAAGTCAAGGAATGGTAGGAATGTAGAGTGTTGGAACTGTAGAAAGATCGGCCACTTGAAAAAGAATTGCAAGGCTCCAAAGAAGAACAAAGACAAGAACAATGACGCCGTAAATAATGCCACTGAAGAAGCACAGGATGCCCTACTTTTGTCTATTGACAATTCTCTTGATTCATGCGTGATAGATTCAGGAGCATCATTCCACATCATGAAGTCTTGGAGAATTATGTTGTCAGAAATCTGACGGTGAACCTTTGGATATCGTTGGCATTGGAGATATCAATTTGAAAATGCCTAATAAGTCTGTATAAAAGATTCATAAAGTGAGACATGTACCTAAATTGATGCGCAACTTGATTTTGGTGGGGCAACTTGATGACGAAGGACATAATGTGACCTTCAATTGTGGAGGTTGGAAAGTCACAAAGGGAGCTATGGTTGTTGCTCAGGGACGCAAAGCTGAAACTCTCTACATTAATTCTAGTTGCAAAGATACCGTAACAGTTGCTGACTTTGCTACTAATATTGAGCTACAACATCGTAGACTTAGGCACATGAGTGAGAAGGGTTTGAAGGTGCTTCACTCTAATGAAAAACTGCTAGGATTGAAAACTGTTTATCACAATTTGTGTGAGGGCTGCATTTTTGGCAAGCAAAAGAGAGTCAGTTTCTTAAAGACAGGTAGAGAGCCTAAGTCCAGTTGAAGGTGCTTAAAGAGAGTCAGCAAAAGAGAAGGGTTTGAAGGTGCTTCACTCTAATAAAAAACTGTCAGGATTGAAAACTGTTTATCACAATTTGTGTGAGGGCTGCATTTTTGGCAAGCAAAAGAGAGTCAGTTTCTTAAAGACAGGTAGAAAGCCTAAGTCCAGGAAGTTAGAGTTAGTTCACATTGATGTGTGGGGACCTTCGACAGTGACTTTTCTTAGTGGTTCAAATTACTATGTGACATTTATTGTTGACTCAAATAAGGTATGGGTTTATTTTTTGAAAAACAAATCAATGTCTTTGATACTTTTAAGAGATGGAAAGCTATGGTGGAGAATGAAACAAATTTAAAGGTGAAGTGCTTGTAGTCTGATAATGGGAGAGAGTATATAGATGATGATTTAAAGCGGTACTGTGTTGAGAATAGAATAACGATGAAGAAAACTATTCCAGGAAAACCACAACAAAATGGTGCAGCTGAGAGGATGAATAGAACTTTGAATGAGCATGCTAGAAGTATGAGGTTGCATGCAGGGCTACCAAAGTCATTTTGGGTTGAGGCAATCAACACTGCAGCTCATCTGATCAATAAAAGTCCATCCATACCATTAAAGTTCAAGCTATCGAAAGAAGCATGAAACGGTAAAAATGTTAACCTCTCTTACTTGAAAGTATTTGGTTGTGTTTCCTATGTTCATATTGATCGTACTGCTAGAAGTAAACTCGATGCAAAATCTAAAAAATGTTTTCTAGTTGGCTACGGTGAACTTGAGTTTGGTTATTGTTTCTAGGATGACCAAAATCGAAAGATTATTAGGAGCAAGGATGCGATTTTCAATGAAAGTGTTCTATATAAGGACAGAGACAACACTGACTCTTGGAGTTTAGGGTCGAAGGTAAGAAGCCTGAGGTGATTCCATTGAAGGATCTTCATGAAGTGAAAGTGCAAAATTCAGAAGTTAAAAACCAAGAAAATATAGCTCTAGAAGGAAACTAGAGCACTCTTGCAACTTCAGTCAAGAGATCTAGCAGGACCATCAGACCACTGCAGAGATACTCCCCTTCACTGTATTATATTTTATTGACCAATAGAGATGAATCGAAAAGCTATGATGAAGCCATGCAGGCTAAAGATTTGGTCAAGTGGTAGTTACTCATGAAGGATGAGATAGATTCCTTCATGTCCAATCAGACATGGCAATTGGTAGAGTTACCAAAGGGCAAAAAGGCGTTGCACAACAAATGGGTATAACGGATAAAAGATGAAACTAATGGCAATAAACTTTATGATGAAACTAATGGCAACAAACTTTATAAGGCAAGGTTGGTGGTTAAAGGCTTTCAATAGAAAGAAGGCATTGACTTCAATGAGATCTTTTCTCTGGTGGTGAAATTAACCACTGTTAGAACTCAGTTGTGCTAGTGGCAAATAAAGACTTGTTTCTGAAATAGTTAGATGTTAAGACAGCCTTTCTCTATGGTGATTTGGAGGAGGAAATCCACATGAAGTAGTCACAAAGTTTTGAAGTATGGGGTAAGGAAAACATGCTGTGTAAACTTCAAAAGAGCTTGTATGGCCTTAAACAAGCTCCCAGGCAGTAGTACAAGAAGTTTGATAGTTTTATATGTAACAATGGTTTCTTGAAGTGTTAAGGAGATCACTGTTGTTATGTGAAGAACTTTGGTTACTCCTACATTATATTGTTGTCATATGTTGATGACATGCTAATAGCAGGAGGATGCAAATAGGAGATTGACAAGCTAAAGAAAGAGTTGTCTAAGGAGTTTGCAATGAAAGATTTGGGTGCTACGAAACAAATTGTTGGGATGAGAATAACAAGGAACAGTAGTAGTTTGAAACTCTAACAGAAAGAATATGTTGAAAAGATGCTTAACAGATTCAACATGAGTAATGCGAAGCTTGTGAGTACTCCTTTGGCTAGTCACTTCAGGTTGTCAAAGGAGCAATCACTGATTACGGAGTAAGAGTGAGACCATATGGCTAAGGTGCCTTATGCTTCCGCAATAGGCAGTCTTATGTATGTCATGGTTTGTACCAGACCAGACATTGCACATGCAGTAGGAGTTATGAGCATGTACATGAACAATCTAGGCAAGCAACATTATAAGGCAATGAAACAGATTTTTAGATATTTGAGAGGTACTACAAGTTTAGTTCTATGTTTCAAGAAGTCAGACTTGGAATTACAGGGTTATGTAGATGTTGATATGGCTGGAGACATTGATGGCAGAAAGAGTACCACCGGGTATGTTTATACTAGGGGTGGCACAACATTAGTTGGGTCTCGAAGCTGTCTACAACTAAAGTAGAGTATGTGGCAATAATAGAAGCAAGCAAGGAGATGATTTGGTTCCAGTTGTTTCTAGAAGAACAAGGTCACAAGCAGGAAATGAGTATGCTACATAGTGACAGTCAGAGCGCCATCACTTGGTGAAAAATCCTGCATTTTATGCTAGGACGAAGCATATATAGTTGTGTTATCACTTCATCAGATCGGCTTTGAAAGATGGGGTGTTAAAGCTTAAGAATATTTTAAGGAGTCAAAATTCAACAGATATGCTTACCAAAACTCGTTCGATCAAGAAACTAAAGTTTTGCGCAACTTCAGTTAGACTACTTTTCCATGAGGCGTGAGAAGTTGTTGCTGTTGCAATTGGAGACATGGTGATTGATTAGTCTTCAAGTGGGAGATTGTTACAGGTGGAGCTAAATCAAACCCAGCAAAGAAAAGCAAAAAGAGAGGAAAGGCAACATTTGAGCGTTGTAGCACCCGCGGGCAGCAAACCAGCGCCGCAGTGCTAGCGAGAGAGCACCACAGCACCAATTTGAGGGGCCGCGACGCTAAGGACCTGTCTTGCACGATTTTAAGGCAGTAATCAGCATTCCAATGAAATAACAAAAAAGGGAAACATGTGACTGCTAGGGTTTCTCAATAGTTGCTAGTTTTCACTCTTCTTTGAGGGTATTTAAATAGAGATAAGACAGCTAGGGTTGTGTGTGGCATTATTTTTGTGAGTGTGAGAGCTCTATTATTGAGAGAGTTGAAGAAAATTCCTACAGAGGATGCTAGGTAGAAGAAAGATTTATGAAACATAATTGAGAGTGTGTGATAAAAATTTCTCTTGTAATATGTAATCATATCCTTCATCATAGTAGAATCTGTAGCGGTAGAAACAAGACGTAGTCTCAAATTTGGACGAACTTGTATAAAAATTTGGTGTTCTTTTTCTTCTTTTCTTTTTCTGCAATCATTCTTTCTTAGTGTTCTTAGAATTATGAGGCGCCTAATTCCCAACAAACGTGAGAAGAAGCAAAAATGCTAATGGCATCGTCGTCGCACCCTAGGCGACGCTCGACATGCTTCGGCGAGCTCCAAACCATGCCAGACTAGCTAGGCTTACGATCATGGATGCTAATTCCATGTTTGATCACATGGCTAACACCTTGTATTGTTATGCATGGTTCGTATGCTATTTCCACTTTAGCCCCTCTCCCATCTATGGTCTTCTAACTATTCACAATCAGCCCAATCTTGAGCCCAATAACCATGTCATTGGCGAAAACAATCCAGAGCGGCACCGTTTGGATCACGCTGTAACGGAGCATGCCCAGTTTAGGGTTCATCGGGTCGTCAGAGGGGCTAGTGATGGTGTAGATTCTCCCGTATTTTCTGCCCAAGGCGTCTTTACCGAAACCCTTTGTGTAGCTGGCCAAGGCTTGGCGATTGGATGCCCAAATGGACTTGCCACGCCAACATAGGTCTATAACGTTCATGATGTTCTTGGGAAAAGTTTTGGGAATGGTTTTAATTGGGGTGTTGTAGTAGTAGCCATAGTTATTATAAGAGGCTTGCATTGTTAAAGCGATGTGAGATAGAAGACATGAAAGGAAGAGATTAAGGGCCACTAGAGAAGCCATAATGGCTAGGTTATGCTGCGAAAACAAATTAAAGTGTTGTTTTTGAGAATTTTGTATGTATAGGGAAGGAGGAGGTGTTGAACACGACTTGTGTTTTTTGTGTTTTGATAATGTTAGTCGTTTGGTGAGATTTTTTGGGGGCTCCGCAAGACGTGACTGCACGAGCTAATTAGGATAGTTGACATTCCGATCCTATCGGCCTTGGTTTGGATCTATATAAATATATATATATATTTGGATACTATTAAGACAAAACAGATTATTGTTATTATAAAATGTATGAATTTGTAATTGTGAAGATCAGTGTGAGGGTTTATATTAGAAAAAATATTAATGTTGGAGGATTAATTAAAAGGTTTATCTTTTGCTTTAGTGAGGGAATTTATTTATATATATACATATATATTGATTATTTCCTCTTTGGCTGAATAAATTGACTTGGTCTATCCTATTATAAGTATTTGAATCATTGTGATATGCATATATCCGGTGAGGCTATATTTGAGTAGCGGGGTACACAAATAATAATTAAATACTATAGAGGAGAATCTTTTAAAGGAATTCCGACAAACAGATTATTTGATTGGAAATTAAGCACTCATCAGATCAACACTTGGAGTTTATTGTATTTTTTATTGTTATAAATTAATCACCTGAAAATTTTATAATTTTTGTCTGTAATTTATAGATTTCTTTTAAAAATGTAAACATATATTTGAGACCAATAAAATAGTCTTGTTTCGTTTCCTAACGGAATAACGACTTGTAAATTAGATTACAATTAAGTTGTTGCAGATTAGTAATATTGAGCATTGAATTTTTATTACCTAGCTTTATACATCGAACAAAGAAAGAAAATCTCTTTTAACTTTTTTTTTTTGTTTTCCTCCTTTTATTTTTTGCTTTTGTCGACCAAAGTTTTTTTAGTCTCCTAGTCGTAGAAGAGCTTATAATATGTAAATTCTACAAAGCAAATTACATTGATCTGAAGAGCCACCATGTACTAAAAAATAATCAATAAAAATTGATAAATTTTAAAATTTAAAGTCGACGTGTAAGATCAATTATGTACGTCATCTGCGACATCATGATCACTTTTTGCTGTGAACACGCGCTGGTGCAGTAATAAAATGCATACATAAGAAAAAAAAAAAGAGTAAGTTTAGAAAAATAAAAATTAACAAACTAATTATTAAAAGTGAGAAAACTAGGGCAGATGATTAAAAAAAAGTATAATGTCTTTATTCTGAATAGCAACCACCAACTTTAGAACTGGAAAATGATAAAGAGGAACGGAATTTCACTAATAATAATAATAATAATAATAATAATAATTGCACTACCATGCAAATGGTAGAAACAGTTGATCATGCTATACTATAAACAATAACCATTATATTATAACATTGAGAATTACAATCAAGGATGTTGTATACATAACGTATTCAAACAAACCAACAGAATTAATGATTGAAATAAATATGGAAAAGCCTCCAACGGCTCACCTTTATTTATCACACTCCACAAATATATATTAATCTTAATATAATAAGATTTTTTACTGTATTAATTTAATTTTGGTATATCCTTAGATTATTATTTTCTCTGTAAATTACTTAAAGAACTTTATTGTCATATCCAATTTCTCTCATCTCCTCTAGGCGTAGCTGCACATTCCGAACACACAGGAACTGCCTTTGCTGCACCTATTGTTACAAGCCCCACAGTTCCTCTTGTCCGACCTAGGGTTCACACACTTCCCTTTGCAACATGTCTCCGAGAACTTGCATTTCTTCCCACACTTTCCGCAGTTGAGCCTGTCGGATGAGGTATCTACACATTTCTTCTTGCAGCAGTCGGGCCCCGCGCTGCCCTTGGCGCGACACACCTTCGGGTATTTATCGCATGTCATCACAGCCGCCGGCCGCGTCTGAGAGGCGAGGAACCGACTCGTTCCCCTAAGAGAGCTGGTTGTTTGTTGGCTATCGGTTTCAATACTACTATAAGTAGAAGTAGTACTTGTAGTAGTATTATTGTCATCATGATTAGCAAATAAGGGTTCTTCTTGGTATGGTGTTGCAATGGCTAAAGGCATAAGCATGGCTAGCATGAGAAAGGTGATCATTAGGGTTTTCATGGTTTTGTGTTGTGTATATGTACGTAATAGCTACGTTGGGACGAGATTTTGAGAAATGGGGAATTGATTAGGAGTAGAAGGATGAAGAATTAGGAGGCGAAAAGAGATAAGTAATATTTTGGAAATGTGGAGAATAACATAGGATGTTGTGAGCATTTATAGATCAAGAGAATTGACTTGGAGGCTGAAAGAAAATAATAGTTATTCCTTTTGAAGATTGAGTCGTATACATTTTATTTATTTATTTATTTTGGATGTTAGTGTATTTGACACATCCTATACTTAGTGGAATGGTCCAATTCAAAGGGACCCAAATGCATGGTATGCTTAAAAGTTAGGCTTCTGTAGAAATATTGTATTTCAAAATTAGGCTTGAAAGAGAAAACTTAATCAACACATGTTAGATACATAAGCAAGTAGATATAAGTAGGCAGGGTTAGGATCTTTCTATAATTTTCTTCGATTAGTTTATTCCTCTGTACGGCTCTTTTGTTGATTGTTCCGTAAGCGATGTGGTCATAAATAAAGGGCTGTTAATTTTGGATAGTGTTCCTTTTTTGTTCCCTTTTAGCTAGGATCTTTCTTGTAAGCATATGTAAAAAGAATTATTGTGTGTGTGTGTGTATATATATATATATATTAAGCAATTGGTCAAACTTCACGAGCAGTATGTAAAAGGCAAAAGTTTATTACAACATACAGAAGCAAAAGAGAGGTTGTTTTATGCTTGCTCTAGTTTAAAATATATTATAGCCTTAAGTCATTTTCTCTTTAATTTATATTTATGTATATATAAATGTGTATAGCGAAGGCTCAAAAATAGAAACGACGTAAACCAGATATCTTCTGTATCTGGAGAAAAAATGTTGAAATTTTGAATGAGAGCGAAGACGTACTTTGCAACTTGCAAGCCCGACTTTGTTGTTTAAAAGGTTCAAGAAAACTATGTTGAAAGTTGTCCTTAAAACTTAAAGTTAATTTATTCCGTTACAGAAGCACTTCCATTACTTCCATGTTGTAGTTCGTTTTTGACTTCTTTATTGAAATAACGTATATATGTGCTCACAGATTCTTGCTAATTCACTACCATTTTTCATATTTTGAATCTTAATTTTAGGTAGCTTCCGAAGTCTAGCGATTTTCTTTTTTTTCTTTCCCCTTCTTTTTATCCCTTCAGAATCAGTTAGGCGTTTGAAAATTATAAAGAACAGAGATAAGTGTATATTGATAATGTTTCTCATTTTAATTATCTAGTAACTATTGTATTTATTTATTTTTTAAATTTATCGTATTTAAATGTAATTAATATCTCATCGAATGATCTTAGCAAGTTATTTTTTAAAATTAGAATTTTACAAGTACTCTGACTTTTAGCTGTAGAGTATAAAAGAAAATTGTTAAAGAGAAAATCAATTTTGGAAAAAGAAAAAAAGGATCCACAAACGAAATTAGCGAAATAATTTTTCATTTTTTCCAAAGGAAAGAAATATATATTTCCCTTTCTTTTTTAGGAATATTTTACAAATATCCTTAAAAAGCACATATTGTCTCAATTTAACCCTGACATTTTCTTTTAGACATCTAACTACCATGAAACTTTTGAAATATACAATTTTAGTATCTTAGTTATCAAAATGTCTATTTTAAGACAAAATGTAGTATGTAATTTGCTCGTTTGGTTTTTAAAAAATATAAAATTGCTTATAAAAAAAGCGAATCTAAAAAAACTAGTTGAATAAGAAAAAAGAAAAAAAAAACCTAGATTGGTCGTCACAATCTGTTACTTTGTTTTATTTTATTTTAGATCTGTTTTTTCATTTCTTTTTATTTTTATTTTTCAAATCTACTTGTCTTTTTACCATTTTGTCTCTCTTACAACTCTTACTATAATAAATGAGTAGGGTTCAGGTCAACACATGCTTAACTTGAAATTGATACGTAAAACACATATAAGTTAGATAAAATACTTTAACATACATATAGACATGTTTGCTTGAGTAGATATATATATATATATATATATATATATATATATATATTGTGTTTGTTATGAAAGTTTGAAAAGTCAATGCTGTTGTTAGTTACATAAATCATATGCTTTAGCCTTTATTTAACTCTAATTAGTAGTAAATTTTATAATACTTTTTTTTTATTAATGTTGACAAATGGTTAAATAGGTCATTTTCTTCTTATCAACTTGTTATGATCTAATTATTAAATGTGTTCATGTGTCACGACCACAGACACAAATTACCACCCCTAATAGAGGGGCCAAATTTGTTTATTTAAAAATCTCAACATAACTAGATGTCTAAGATTGAAAATTAATCAAATTGAGACAGCACACGTTCTTCAAATGTTAATTGTGTAAATAATATAAAAAGCGAACCTACCTTGCCTCTCACCAATGCAAAAGAGCCCTTCAGCCTACATCTCACAGCCCACGTTGCAAATTAACAGAATTGGGAAGGAGATGCAAATCAATAGCGCCGCCATTTATGACATGAACAAAGGATAAGTGAGATGAAATTAATAGTAAGTTTAGTTAGAAGGGCACTTCACTATCCTTTATTCCAAAAATAGTTACATCCCATCCAACTATAATTCTTATAATAATATTCATATACGCCTCTTGGACCTGGCAACATTTTGCCAGAAACGTGTAAATTAACCAGTCAGAATAGATATACATATAAAAAGAATAAGGACAAATTTTGGGCAGTAGTGTTTAATGATAAGATTCTTGCAGCTGGTGTTCATCTTGTTTCAATTTCATTTTATTTTGACACCACTGCAACGGTTAATTAGTTAAGTTCTTAGTATTGACCCATTATAAATTTATAAGGGTATGATAAATTTTAATTATTACGATAAAGAATAGCGGTTGTTGTAAAATAAGGGAAAGTTTGTTATAATTAACTTAGCAATAATAATTTGGTTGAGAAATGAAGCAACTACTTTATTATATGCTAATTCTTCCTTTTATGAAGTGTGATAATTAATTTGCACACAAGCCCCTGCTAGAAAGGTTATAGTCGAAGTATTTCTTTTTAATTTAACTTTGTCAATATATAGATTACGGTTATTAATTAATTAAGTAATTAGGGAGGTCATGCTCTTTAAAATTCACTCTGATGTACGTAGATGATCAGGAGGAAATGCATGAACTGATGAACATGCATAATTAGAAGAAAAATATTAGCTAGTAATTAAGGAAAAAAAAAAAAGAGAAACCATTAACTGCATGGATGCCAATAATTTAGGGTCCGTTTGGTAAATGGATTTCAATTAGTGATTTGATTTGAGTTGTGTAATTTGAATTATTATCCGAATTGACGTTATAAGTTTTAATCTGAGCATAGAATAACATTAAAATTCGTGTATGGAGAGGTAACGAAAATAATTTTTGATTTATTAATGAATGTAATAAAATCTTAATATTAATGATCTTAAAAAATATGCAATATGGATCTTAGTTTATTCATCTCTTCACTAGGAACACAATAAAAAAAGAATCATCTTAATTATATATCAAATAAAGAAGTTATGATTTTTTTCCTCAAATATAGAAAAGAGATTTTAGCTTTTACTGTAGTAAAAATATCCAAGTATTAAGAGTTTAGGGTGAGTCAGAACTCTGAAAACTTAGATTCTTGATACTTATTTGATTCGAATTTTAGGAGAAACAAACAAGTATCTAAAGAATTCTTAGTACTCGAATTTAAACTTGAATCTATTGGGTCCAAAGAATGCCTAAAATAAACACGGCCTTAAATTTCGTTAAAAATTTATTTATTTTTCTTCTTTCCTTGGCATAAATTTATTATGTCACATATTCCTATATATGGTATGGTATATAGCTTCCCTACACGATTTTCAATTTTCCAATACAATAGAAGTGATTGACAGTACTTATGTTACAAGGAGAAGCTCCATATAGGGTGTTTGGAAGAGTAATTTAAACCAATAGTTTGAATTGTAAACAGTATAAAGCCCTCATATGTTATAGTTTTTGAACTCAGATTGATGGATTAAACTACTCCCCAAACATCCTAATATATATATATTATGCATGTATCGACAACTGATCAAATCATGCATAATTGCACATCCCATAAGCGCAAAGCTGGCCCTTCTTGCACTTGTTATTGCACCCACCACAATGCTTTTTGTCAAACAACGTATTCACGCACTCCCCTTTGCAACACATCTCACTGTACTTGCACTTGTAGCCACACATCCCACAGTTAGAACGATCAGTCTTCACATTCACACATTTCTTCTTGCAACAATACGGTCCGCCGCTACTCTTGAGTCGGCAAACCAGCGGAAACTTGTCGCAGGTCATCCTCGATGCCATGTCCTGCTGCGCGAGAAATTGGCTCGTCCCTTGTAGCAAAGTGTTACTTCTAGTACTAGCACTACCATCCTCTCTTTGCATAATGCCATGTTTGTGGCTGCGTTAGCATTGATAGCTATTAATGTCGCTGAGAGAATTAGAAAGAAGAGAGCAACAAATTGCTTCATGACTATAATTGATATTATGTGTGATGTGAAATGTATATAAAATTTTTCAAAAATGATTTTTGGTAAAGGAAGCTTGATAGGAGTCAAGAGGCATTCGTATGGCTAATGGCTTGGGGTTTTTTATAGCGGGAGAATTGGCAGGAGCGTTGACAATAGGAAATTGAACGTGCAAGTTTTGGGTCCGTAACTTTTGTGTGTGTGGTCTAAATTCGTACGACTACTTAAATATATCACTTAAATATCTGTTAAAATATATTGTTTGATTGGATATTAAGAAAAATAGTCGTTTCGTACCCTTCTAGAGGATCCGTATCCCCCCATTGATGTGAAGTACAAAATAATCCAATCGAGTATTTAACACGCTCCCGAAATTTTGTTATTAATTTGCGCCAAGCTCCTTGCTTTGATTTTTTTTTTCTAATTTTTCTTTCTTTTTAACTTTCTCAACTTAATATTAGTGGAGAGACTTTGAACTTAGGCATATATGATAGCTAATAAGCTAAGTTTTACTTGCTTAACCAATGGGAGATTTCAAAACTCACCAATCCCTAAAATAAAATATAAAATACTCAAATTTTGTATTCAATATCATTCAACTCTTTTCTTTATAATTAGCTAATAAGAGTATTTATAGTTTTTTAAGAAAACGATAATAAATACTTACTAAACTAAATAACATACTAGATAAATAACGATAAACTAAAAAAAAACTAAAATATAAAAACGACTAAAATGCCAAAATTCTCTACATAATTTACATTATATATATACATTCCAAAAATTATACGATCTCTAAGTATTCTCTAGTTTGTAACTTCGTTGTTATATTTAATTATGTATACTTTGTGTAGTAAAATAAATGTTTAATAATGGCATGCTAGTTGATGTAAAATGACTGGGAGAAAGCCTTGAAATCTCTAGCGTTACTATTCTTTTTTACTACCTAAAAGCAAAACCTTTGCCGAGGAATTGAGGGTAACATGAGTTAATCGGTTGCGTTTTAGAGGTGACGAGGCTAGGCTGAGAGAATTTTCGCTTTTGAGGGTCTTAGGGAACGTTTGGTACAAGTATTTGAATGAAGATTTATATTTTTATGAGAGAAAATACTGTAGCAAAATAATTCGAACCGTGATTTGAAAACCGAAACAAACAGGCTCTAAAGTATTAATAAAAACCTAAGATTTAGAACCAAAAAGTAAAAGCATACAATGTTGCTATGATTTATGTATGCCTGTAAATACGGAAAGTTAGGAAAGAAAATAAAAGAAAAAAGATGGGGAATAAAATCTGATTATTCAACATCTCTTAAAGCAAGACAGTCATGATTCCCCAATTTATCAAGGAAAGCACATATTCTCAACTGCAAAACAGTACTTAAAGTTTCGACTTCATGATGTCAATTTACCAACAATTTTACGTTGGATCATCATGACTACTCATGAGCCCAAATGTTATATAAATTTTCACTCCTTAATTTTTTTTGGATACACAATTCACTTACATCTTGTTGTACCATGTATGTTATTGTTATCAATCCATCAATTAGCCTCTTGTAGTTCAACCATTTTTGTTAAACCCTAATTATTATTTCCTAGAGGAAGAGAGAGACGTAGAGGCCATATGAGTTATGACTTCTTATTGCCTCATAATTTTCATTTCAATAATTCTCCTACATTCTGTCCTTGTCCAAGCCTGTTCACACATGAAACCTAAAATGCAGCTTCTTGCTTATAATTTTTCAGTTGAAAGAGTTGAAGATACAGATTTCACGACTAATCTCCGATCATGGCATGGATGAAGAACTCCGCATCGTCGGCATCTAAGAAAATGTATGACTGATCCAAAGCTAGCTTGAAAACCGTACATTTTAGAAATTATACTCTCTTTTTTTTCATATACTATAAGATATCAATGGTGATATTGTGATCATGATTATACAGGCGCGAGGAATCCTAAACATCATAGGATGGGTAACTTTGTAGCCCATTGGGGTGATTATTTCAAGGTATATTAAAAATTTTTCCATGCAGTGGAATGAGTGGTACTCTTTTCACATAATGGCTCAAAGCGCTGGATATATTTTGGGCACAATCGGATGGCTTATCGGAATATTGACAGGAATTACTTCTCCCAAGCAATTACATACTAATAAATCAGATAGAATTCTTAGTATCATCATATTCACATTCACAACTATCCAGGTGAGAATCTATATATCTCTTTTCTTTTTTTTACCATTAATATTATAGCCATTTTCTTATATATATGTACATAAATATATATATATATATATATATATATTTTCAGATGCTAGCCATTTTTTGCCAGCCAAAGAAAGAACAAGAGGAGTACTATTGTCATGCCCCGGAGTACGGGAGATGACGTGGCGGAATATTTAGATTAATTAAAAGAGGATTTAATTGAAATTAAGAGTTTAAAAATCCAATTAAGTAAGAAATAAAGAGATTTTCCACCACATTTGATAAACGAATTTATAAATATTAAGCAAATAATAGAAATTAAATAAAAACCGCGAATATGGATTCCACAACCCACAACTTGTGCACACACATGGTTCTGACAATATCATAAATACAATTACAGTCCAAGTACAAATGAAGTTAAAGTCTTACATGCCTTGATTAAATAGTACATAATATAAATAAATTCTTCTATTGCTCCTGAGTTCGGTCCGAAAAATCTTCTCCAAACCTAAAGGGGAAAGCACCTAGAGGGGGGAAATTTAAAACAGATAAAACGTGAGCGAAAGGCTCAGTAGGACTATGTTTTATAAAAATAGTTTAACGCAAAGGAACATAGCATTATTAGAAGTTATTCAAAAGGAAACTTAAATTAATAAATAAATAAATAACTTGAGTAGAACCATCCTGACACAGAATAGTCTACTCGTCAATTCAAAACACCATTTTACTTTTACCTAGGCAAACCATGATATCACCACCGTAGTGGCCCAGCTGGGTTTCGGGACCTGCCCCCAAGGTCGATCACTACACGACCCGATCTCTGATATGGCATCATGCCCATGTGTTTATTATCATTATCATTCAAAACCCAATTACCGAGTGTTGTCAATTACATTTATTATGAAATTCATTTCATAATCACGATATATTAAAATATAGCCGGTAAATCCATTTTCAAACACCGTTGAAAACATTTTGATAGAAACCTTTTTCAAAGCTAAATCATTTCAAAACTAGGCTACCAAAGAAATAGGATAAAAGTCCTACCTCAATATTCGTGCCAGTACCCCACACCGTAATCCCGGTCCGCTATACGTTAGCTCCACGGAACCACGAACGATCCTAGATACAAACTAAGTCGATCAATATCTAGTTTGAGACATTCTATGTTACTAAATCATTTCATGATGTCCTAGTGTGCCATTTGTACCTTTAAAATCATTCTATAAGGTTGGGATTTAAATCAGGGTTCAAAACAGTGAAAACGGGTAAAAATCACAAAATTTTCCATGCCTCGGTCGGCCTGCCGGATGCCCTGCTTCGGCCTGCCGAACTGCATAGTTCGGCCTGCCGAAAGCAAGGTTCGGCCTGCCGAACATTTCCCCAGATTCGGCCTGCCGGTCGGAAGAACACCGGCCTGCCGATCATCACTCCGGCCTGCCGAACATGAACTTCGGCCTGCCAAACTGGAAAAACCCAAAAATTTCCAGCCACGGGTTTCGATTCCCCAAAACCCAAATCTGGATTCCAACCTGTTTTTCTCAATTCCCAGGCATGAAAAACGTTCATAGATGATAGAAAAACATACTAAAACATGTTTGGACTCATTTAAACAAGATTTTGACTCAAAATCCTCAAAAATCCGAAAATGAGAAAATGAGGGAAAAAATGAAAAATCTTGAATCCAATCCGTTTTTCTTCAATCTAAGCTTAGATTCTAGTTGTTCTAAGTTTATTTAACTCAAATACAAGGTTTTCTAAGCTTAAACAAACCTAGATTTCAAAAATGCACAAAATTGAAAATTTTGTAAAAAGTTTAGAATTTTCAAATCTAACCTCGAATCGAAGCTTCAATCCGCGTTCTCGGTTGCCGAATCACGTCCCCGAGCCTCCTCCTTGCTATCCCGAAGCTTGGATTCGAAATGGAGTTCAAAATTTGAGAGAGAATTGAGAGAGAGAGGGGCTGCCGAGAGAGAGAGGGAAGAGAGAGAGTGAAACGTGAGAGTGAGGAGAGAGAGAGGAAGGAAGGAAATAAATAGAGAAAATCGGTGGGCGGTTTTACTGTGTGAAAATCATGTGCCGCCTACGGTTTTGCAAAACGGAGTATTTTTAACATTTTACAAATTGTGATGTTTTAAAACTCAAAACATCATTTTAAAACAATAAGAAATCATTTAAATGCATTGATTTAACAAAACAACCAAAAATTCAAAATCCAACCAAATAATTTAATTAATGTTAACATTAAATAAATTTCGGGGCGTTACAACTATTGCCGCAAAGGCTGGGAAATATGTCATCATTTTCTTGGCTTTGTGTTAATGGCCATGATTGTAGCAGATATATTCCAAGGGATCAAAAATCAAAGTCATGCTACAAAATGGAAATGGATTTACGTGGGAATACTTGTATTTTTGGGATTAATTGCTGTGTCATTGGAAATTTTGAGATGGATTAGATCTAAAATAATTAAAGAGACAATCCAATTGACCAGCAATATGTACACTTCATCTCCCTGATTTATGATCAACTTGCATCTACTATAATTAAAGAGAAATTCCCCAATAAACTTAGCATTTAGTCCGATTAACATTGGTTATCATGTGCGTGAGCCGCTTGACCACCGAGAATTTAAAAAGAAGAATCAAATCGAAAAAGACAAACGTGAGGAGAAGGATTAACTAGATCAATATTCTAAATGAGAAAAATCAAATTCCAATAAAGAGGATACTCCAAGAAGAATCACTAAAGAACACATATTCTCCCACCTTTTTTTTTTTTCATAAAACACATCGTACCTTCTTTTTAGTGACAAAGATCTTGACAATTCTTGAGCAATATATGTATGTATATTGAGGGTAGAGTCAGAAAAAATAATTAGAAGAGGGGACAGGAGCATGATTGTACTAATGAGATAGGACAAATAAAGAGATATAGAGGAGTAATACAATTTTAGGAAAAGTGAAATACAATTTTAAAGAAGCAAGATATGATTGTGAAATTTCATATGCAAAAAAATTAGAATGTAAATAAAGTTTAGTAGATATTAACCATTAGAAAAATGTTACTTATCATCAAATATACATGAGACCTAATAGTTTTATTTTATATGCTAACTCTAGTCTGCTACCACACTTAATCCCATATAATTATCCATGAATCATGCATGATCAAATAGTCCTGTAACAATTATCTTTGATGAGCAGAAGGCCAAGTGATGAAGTAAAAGGGCCCAACAGCAGGGTGTTTAACAAGCATAATTAAAACTAAGTTTTTATTATAAAATAATACAAAGCTTTAATATATTAGAATAAAAAACAAAAAATTATAATAAAAAATTATAATAGTATAAAACTGTAACCTCCGTTTTGAAGTATGCTTTTCAAATATCCTATCCTTTTGCATTTTTCCAAACGACGTCGTTTGTCTTCACGTCAAAATATAAATCAGCGAAATGCGAACGCCTGTCGTATTCCCCTTCCATTCCGTCGTTGTCACATGAACGATCTGGAGGAGGAGGGGCGAGCTCCAAAGACGGATAACGAAGAAGAAGAGGTGGTGGTGGAAAAAGAGAACCACTCCTCCGACATGGCCACTTCCGCCGCCATGGATGGCGTCACCGCCACAGCGCTCCGCTCGATCTTCCACCGCGTCAACCAGGCAGCTGAGCGCTCTGGCCGCGGGTACCACCCGATCCGAGTCGTCGCCGTGAGCAAGACCAAGCCCGTCTCTCTCATCCGCCAAGTCTACGACGCCGGCCACCGCTGTTTCGGCGAGAATTACGTTCAAGAGCTCGTCGAAAAATCTCCTCAGGTCAGGTCGTACTTCATTTTTCTTGTCTATTTTCCCTCTTTCTGCTTGGTTTTGAAATGATCGGAATGCAAAAATTAGAGCTTTAAAACTTTGTCTAGTTTAACAAATCGCGGCTGATTTTTTTTATCACTTGCGAAAATTGCAGCTTCCGGAGGATATCGAGTGGCACTTCATCGGAAATTTGCAGACTAATAAAGTCAAAATGCTTCTGAGTAAGATCTGCAAATATCAGATTTCAAAGAGCGAATTTGAGGTCTTTTTGTTCTTTTATACTGATTTTTTGGAATTGTAATTTTGGACAGCTGGTGTACCGAGCCTTGCGATGGTAGAGTCAGTGGATGACGTAAAGGTGAAGTCTTTTGACTAAAATTGTCATGTTGGGATGGATATCAGTGCTTACTTTCTTGTGGTTTTATGTCAAATTAGCTACCTTTTGAAAGGATTCCATCTTGTAGGGCACATTCTTAGCTGAGCATCTTTACTTTGTATGTATGCTTTCATTTGGTTTATTTATTAGGACCTGTATCTGTGCAGATTGCAAATCAACTTAATCGTTTTGTTGGAAGTATAGGGAGAAAGCCTTTGAAGGTTCTGGTCCAAGTTAATACCAGTGGAGAAGAGTGTGAGTTCTCTTGATCATGTATTCTAGACTCTTGATATGTGGATTTTATGTATGTTCAGGAAAAAAATTAGAAAATTAGAAGCACTAATATTTATCATCGACGGTCATGCATCAGCACACATACGTGTGTCGGAAAAAAGAATTGTTGCATGGCAAAAGTAAAAGAATGGTTCCTACTTGCTATATGGCAGTTTTAACGCACTGCTACATAGATGCTGGATGCATCACCAATACCAATAGGCTTGTAAATTACGGGAATAAGATGTTAGTTGCCAAATCCATGTTGTCTGAATGGCTCATGATTGTTCTGTTTGGAAAACAGAGGCTGTGGTAAAATTGCAGTAGTCGACTCTAAGCCATAGTTCTTCCATAGCACTTTGTTACCCAACCGATTCCCATATCACTTGTTTGGAAGAACTTATGATGCATCTTATATCTAATAAAATATTTGAGATAATTTCCTGTTTATTTTTTTGGTTCAATTCCTGTATGTAGTTCACACTTAGCTATAGTTCTGCTATAGCTCTTTATTTTTATTATTATTATTCTTTTGCTCAAATTACATTAATAAAGTTTAATGTAGTTATCTAGGAGAGGAATTAATTCAGTCACAACTTTTTTCATACTTCTGGTCCGTGGTCTTGGAGTTAAAAGCTCACAGTTGTGTTTCTCATCAAATTCTTTATAATTGTATTGTAGCATTGAATCAGTGAGTTATTTCTAGGGATTCTGAATGGCTAGAAAAAGGATAACTCATCTCGCCCTGGTGTAGGTTACTTGCCTTTTCCAAAAAATCAAGTATTGAATTTTAAAGTCCAAGATTTTGTTACTATGTTACCTACACAATTTTGGTCCTTCTTCAAGTCTCAAAGTAAGGCCTGGTGTCTGATTTCTGCTTAATTCTTTCAGCAAAATCTGGTGTTGAACCTTCTGGATGTGTTGAGCTTGCAAAGCACGTTAGTTTGGGATGTCCAAATCTCGAGTTTTGTGGCCTAATGACAATTGGTATGCCGGACTACACATCAACCCCTGAAAATTTCAAGGTAATACTCTCACAGATATTATGTAATTTCATGACTAAAACTCTTGTAAATCTTAAAGTCGTTCTTTTCTTGAACTTTATTAAATCCAAGTATTTACCTGTCAGACACTAGCAAACTGCAGAAGTGAGGTTTGTAAGGCACTCGGAATAACTGCAGAGCAGTGTGAGCTATCAATGGGCATGTCTGGAGACTTTGAGCTCGCTGTAAGAATCAATATATTGCTACGTTGTTCATTAGAATATCCCAACCAACCACCAGGCTTATTTTTTCGTTTAAAATAAAAGCATATTTACTTGTTCTTCAATCACGGCTTTTTAACAACTTGTCTGTTAAAGTTTCTTACTTGAAAAATAAATAACCTGTCCTCTGGGCTTTTACCTGTCACCTTATTATCATCCCAGACAAGCTCAATAAAAAGAACAATTAGTCCACCCTCTTATATAGTGGTAAAAGGGAGAGGAAGTCCATCGTATGTGTAATGCTCAACTCTTTTGTTTAATTATTGTTAGTATTGTTTATTTAAAAAAAAAGTGTTCTGTTCAACTGGTTAAATAAGCTTTTGATGGTTTTGCAGATTGAAATGGGTAGCACTAACGTGAGAGTTGGATCTGCAATCTTTGGGGCAAGGGAATATCCGAAGAAACAATCATAGTATCTAATGTTGATGACGTTAAGGTTAACTTAAACTTTATTCGATATGATGGTGGAAGTGTGAGTTGATCTGGTTTCTGTTATAACATCAATCGATGAAATCAACTTGAAAATATGTTATCTATAAGCATGGGGGATATATGTAAGCTCGAGGGAGGGCTGTTCTTTATGGGTTTACTACGTAAGTTGCTAGATATTTGCATCCTTAATGGTTTTCTTTTTGCCATATTTTTCCTAGGTGAATAAATATTACTCATATGTGTTCATAAACTATGAGCGTCACTGATGATGAAGTTTTCTTACTTTATTGCAGAATCATAGAAAATAGAAACTCCACAGCATAAGTTTTGTTTCTTGTCTGATATTATAGATTTCCTTTAATATTTGCTACCGTTGAATTTATGAAACGACGTGTCAATTGCCGTTTAAAATCTTTCTATCATTTAAGCTGAAAAACGACGGGTAAGTCAAGTATTATACCCTTTAATTTTTCTACAAGTTTCTTGTCTCTTGAGTAAAAGTTTCCTGTGTTTATATAAATATGGTATACCGTCTATGTCGTTAGGAAGAAAAACGCATAATGATTCTGCTTAAGCAATTATTGTCTTATAGTTTTTTCTTTAAAAATACATTTAAAAAAAAATATGCCTATGGTGTTTGAAAAATACGGTTAAAATTAAAATTTTTAAATTAAAACCGTGACAGAGCTACATTGTAGCTCTTTTCTCGTTTATTGCCTGTACCTCTATAAGTAAATCTGCTGTCGTTTATCAATCACGCCTTCTGTTGTCTAAGCCAAGGCAAGGAGATATTTAGACTATGACATGTTCAGCTATCTTTAAGAATTTTTTATGTCGTTTATGTGTAAGGTATAGTTTACTTAAAAACCTAAAACTGTAGTATAAAAAGGTCAACATCCCTTTAACGATGTAAAGGTACACTGCCAATCTTGGAAAAAATCTTATCTAATGTCATCTACAACGTTATCCTATAAAATTCAAAAAAAAAAAAAAAAAAAAAAAAAAATACTCGATAAATAAAGCATATAGTTTTTATAAATAAAAGATAAAAGTTAAGTAAAGCATAATTGTGCGAAGCCGACTAGGTCTCTATTTCATTCTCTCTATTATCTCCACTTAAATTAAATGTTTCCTTTTTCGGGGGAATTAAATGTTTTTGTTTTGCACTTTAAAAATTTGATTTCTTGATTTTTTTCGTTTGCAGGATATTTCCCAAAATTATCTCCTCTTCTTTAATCAAATTTGTATTTTATAATTCGTTTCTCATACACATCCATAATTTTTTTTTTATAAAAAAAAATACACCTACTTGACTGTAACATGACATTAAAAATTCTTTTCCAAGACCATTCAATAAAAAAGGAATATTACTTTTCAAGAAACAGGAAAGTGTCAAATTCGATTAGATGTAGAAATTTCAACATCAACTAGGGCTTGGATTCATACATACCCTAATTAAACTTGGTTTCAAGTAAGAAGTTTCTTAGTTTGAGTCCAATCATAATTATAATCAAGTCCTCTCTCTATTTCTATATATACACATTTGTGTATGCCATAGTCATATCTCCTCTTCAATCGGTGTGCCCTTCTCCATACAGTTTCTGTGCAATCTAAAAATCCCCCAGGAATCCAAATTCCTGTCCCTCCTATCTTCCATACTCACAATTCCTTTTAACATGGAATCGTTACATGATATTCCTCACGATGTCATTCTCAATGAGATTCTAACTAGAACCTCACATGATACCCTAGCAAGATGTAGAGTTGTTTGTAAGAGATGGAAAGAAGATGCTTACCAATCAAGTTTCACTAAACTTTTCCTCCAAAGAACAAAAACAATTTCTGGTTTCTTCATACAAAGCATGAAAAGGAACGGACATTCATCCACTTTTATCTCCATGCACGGCAGTACTAATTCTAATATTTCCCTTAGCTTCTTGCCAAGGCAGATCAAGATTAAAGCATCAACCAAGCAGGGTCTTCTCCTTTGCAAGTACGAGAATCCCACAAAACCGAGGATCCCACAATATATCTTCTGCAAGCCCACGACACAACAATGGCGAAAAATTCCAAATCCAAAAACACGGTACTTCACTCGAAAAACCGCCATGGTTGTGGTGGGATCAAACCCTTTTCAGTTCAAGATTGTTAGGTTTTCAGAGCCAAAGCGTCATTGTATAACTTATAAGTCTACACTCTTTAACATCTTAAGATGTGAGATTTTTGATTCGAAGACTTGGTCATGGAAGTGCTTGTCGGAAAACATAATGTTTCCTTTTAGCGAGACATTGGATTTCAACCCTTGTATGGTATCAACGTTAAGGATTCTTCACTCACTCACAACTAGAAAGAGGATTTTCGCCTTCGATTTGGAGAAAAAGAGTTGGGAAATATTTGCATTGCCTTGTTCATTACGTGATGATGGTTATTGCAAATATTATGATATGCAGCTTGTGGAGTATGAAGGACGGTTGGGTTTGATTTGCATGTTTAGAGAAGAAGAGTACATGGAATTGTGGGTTGTTGAAGATTATTTTGGCCAAAGAATTTGGACAAAAAGAAATCAAGTTAGCCTTGAAAGGCTTGTGAGAGAGGAAAAGTATATTTTTCCTGAAGCTTTTTGTAACAATGATGTTGCACTAATGAAGAATGCTTTCAAGATTATATTCTACAATTTTCAAACTTCCACTTGGGAGATGGTGAAGTTGGAAAATTTTACATATGGTCATGTGGGTATTTTTCCAATGGAATCTGATTGTGAACCCCTTGAACTTTTGGACGTCTCTTCAAGAAGATTATCAACAAAATCAAGTGGAGGGTGGAGCTTAATTAGTTCTTTTCTTCGTGTCTTGTTTCCTCTGTTATTTATTTTTCTTTTCTTGCTAACTGTTTTGAGACTATAGTTTTTATTTTCTTTTTTGCTAAAAATTGTAGACAGTTGATTTTTTTAGTATTTATTTGAGTTTAATATTAGTAAAGGTAATGCCTATTGTATGCTTCAATCAATGCTGGTTGTACTTCTCTCCTAATGGTTATGGTTATTATAAACACATACAACAAATGGCATTGGATTAGGACATGCATGGTCTACAGGTGATCTTTATTTATTTATTTGGTTAATGTACAAGTGATCTTGATTTGAGACTGGAACCGTTCGATTGTTTTTTTTTTCCTCCTAAATTATCATGAAAATTATATTTGGGAAGAATATTAGATATTAGACAAGTATTTGTATCAATATGACAGTTAAATTGTTGTGTTAAAATATACAACAAAGATCTTACATATGTTGATCATATAAGAAACCAAATAATTGATCGAATAAAGAATAAAGCGTCAATTGCAGCATAAATAGACATTAGAAAGAACAGAATAATTTTTTAGGAAATGAAAAAGAACATAGTTTTGTGTGTGTGTGTAAAACAAATAAAGAGAGTGTTATAATGACGAAAGAAAAAATAAATGATGAAAGACAACAAGTTCTTTTAATTAATGCGATTATTAAAGAAGAATTCTAAGATAAAATAAAAAAAATGATACTGCACAAATCTAACCTGGTAGATTATATAAAAACCACAATACATAAATAATCAGATATATCTGATCGTCGTATCTGTGTAAATCAAAAGACTCTTTGGGCGCGTTTACAAAAGTATAAAGAATGGTAATGAGAAAGTAACGAGATTAAAAAGAAAAGTAGGCTTTTTAGTGTTTGCTTGTTTTATATGATGCGATAGGAAATGAACCAATTCTGTTTTTAGTGTTTATTAAACTAAGAATAGTAATTATATACATATGTATATGTGTATATATATATATGTATATGTATATAATTACTTTATGAGTAACGGCTTTAACAGGAGAGAAACAATTTATTAAAACTAGTAAAAAACGGTCAAGGTATAATCAAAGGTCCGAGGACCATAAACGGATATACAAGAAAACTCGAAAAACCTATTTGAAAGTCTGTGCATCTATTCATAGAGCTAAACAAAACTCTAACCCAAGACGGAGCTAAACTTCAATAAATTGTGATCCCAACAACCACAGAAAAGAACCGCACCTTGACCCATTTTTGACTCATGATACCATCCAACAAACTAAGAGGCATAAGGAATCCAGCCTCTAGAACAAACCCGGCATGCAAATACAACATAGAAACAATAAACACAACCTAGAGGGTCGGTGTGGCAATCACTGCCCTTACTACACTAAACACAAATTATAAAAACACACAAAACATAAAAACAGAGCACAACCGCCACCGCAATCCACAAGTCCGAGGTCCCTCAAAGCCAGCCACCCAACTCCGGCCACCTGCCCACCAAAGAGTTCCCACAGCCCCTCCTCGGTCATCATCCTAGCCAGACTCGATCCACATCAACTCGTCCTCAACCAGCGGCATGGAACCACCCCCAGCCATGGTTAGGCCCCTCAACACCAACGGATGGTGAAGAACAGCCAAATCCCCCCAACCCATGGCAACCCCACACGGCTAAGCCATCTCCCACCCCCATCCAACCCAACCTAATCCTGAAGGAGATCGGAGCCTCCCATGCACGCCGCAAATGGTGTCGTCTCCCCCCTCCCTGGCGTCGGATCCAGTTTAGCGACGGAAATCCTTCCTCTCCCGGCTTCGCGCTTGAAAGCCAACCCAAGCCAAAGCCTTCTCCCCTAGCAGCAAGAGCTCTGACGTCGTGCAGATCATCTGGTGATAACTCTCCGAACGAAGAACCGTAGCCAACAAACTAGCGATGCGCCGGCCCATCAGCCTTGACACACACACACACTCTCCTTCTCTACTCTTCTCCTACTCGTTCTCTTTCTCCATATGGCCCATTTGTTTTATAGGTTTAAGTTAGATTTTAAAATTTTTTTATTATGTATTTTATCCTCTAAAAATTTAATTTTTTGTTTCAAGATTCTGAACCAAACATATCAATAATACAAAAATGTCCTTTTATACTGTTCAATGTAGTTGGCACGAGAAATTGTTGAAAAATGTTGAGTAATTTATAATTTATTCCTTTGACAAAGAATTAGTATTCAAAAAGGTGCAAGTAATACCTCTTTTTTTGTATTTATTACATTATTTTACCGATTTCTCGTAAATTCTCACTACTCATTTGTATATAAACACAATCCTTTGTTTTTTTATTTTTTTTCACTTATTATGTATTAGCTACTGGCCGTACGCTCTCCTGATATTGTGAATAAACACAACCCTTCGTTCTTTTCCCTCCCTTTTTTATGCCAAGTAAACGTCCCTGGTGTCAAATATATCCTAATATTTATTAGTATCGACATCAATTTTAACTTCCAACTTCACTTTGTAAAATGAAGGATAACTTACAAAATTTCTTCTTAATTATACGCCTTGTAATATTACATCCTTTGAACTACAAAACATAATCATATTTTGCTCTCCCGATCTATAAAATAGTAAAAAAAAAATTCTTAAATTATGATTCTGAACATAAACGACAAAATATTGCACAAATAATAGAGATTGTTAAACTGTTTAATGAACCATTAAAATGTTAGCCTATTCTAGTGTAATCACAAGAAGATGTTATTTTTTAAAACATTTTTTAAAAGTTTTTAGTTTATATTTTTAACAATTAAAATTTTTAAAATATATTATCTTTTTAAATTCAAATTATCTTTAGTACAATAAAGTTACAAAAATACTTCCATATTATATACCAATTTTTTATTAAAAGTTTTAACTAAATTGTTAATATTTTATAGATAAAGAGGAATACATATTATGTTTTTAACTTTAGGGCACAATGTTGTGAAAGGTATAGTTAAGGGGGTAATTGTTGTAATTAATCGTAGACTAAACTAATAAGAGTGGGTAAATAATCATTTAGAAGTTTTTCTTCTGTTTGAGTCGCGTCTTTGTCCTTTGCAGGCTGGCACGTTTCTCTAGCTATTATGGTGATGAGTTATGAACAAGTTAAACCCTTCGTACTTGAACGCTCTTAAGAAACCATCACCACCATCACACACACTTCAAACTGCAAAAACGACAACCACCACCACCACAAGATCATTCAACGCCATCATCAACCGCCTCTCCTCTTAAGCCTCTCACCATGAGGTTCTTCTCACCTTCTCTTCCATGCTTCAAAGCACCATCTCCACCTCTTTCCTCTTGGCATTTCCCTCCACCAATGCGTTGTCGTTAATGGGTTTTCCTCAGATCCTTACATCGCTTCTTCTTTGCTTAGTCTTTATAAGAAATTCGGATGAGTCGGATATGCCCGTAAAATGTTCGACGATATGCCTGAGAGGAACATTGTTCCTTGGACTGCCATCATTGGACGTTATTCGCGTACGGGCGATGTTGATCAAGCGTCGTTGTTGTTTAGTGAAATGAGGCACGAAGGATTTCAGCCTAGTCCTGTTACATTGTTAAGCTTGCTTCCTGGCTTTTCAGAGCTCGCCTGTGTGAGGTGTTTGCATGGTTGTGCCGTTTTGTATGGTTTTGAGGGCAATGTTAGTTTGATGAATTCCGTATTGAGTGTGTACAGTAAATGTGGAGGCATTGAGGAGGCAAGGAGCTTGTTTGAATTCATGACCAGAAGAAATATTGTTTCGTGGAATTCGTTGATGTATGGCTACGCTCAGAGTGGGAATTTTACAGAAGTATTTCAGCTTTATTATAGAATGAGAGATTAAGGTGTTAAGCCTGATAAACAGACATTTAGTTTGGTTGTCTGTGCAAGCACAATGCAGAGCAACTTTAAACTAGGAAATCAGTGCACGGGAAAATTTTAAGGGATGGGTTTAAATTGGATAGTCATATTGAAACCATGTATATGAAATGTAGAAGTATTGATGCTGCATTTAAGATATTTGGGCGTATGAATTACAAGGATGTGGTTTTGTGGACGGCAATGATCTCGGGACTTGTACACAATGATTGTTCGGACAAGGCACTAACTGTTTTCTGCCAGATGTTGAAATCAAGAGTACAGCCATCTACTGCTACCATGGCTAGTGTGCTCACAGCTTGCACAAAACTGGGTTCCATTAATCTAGGAACGTCAGTTCATTGTTATGTGTTAAGGCAAGGGATTCCTCTAGAGACCCCTGCCCAGAACTCTCTCATTACCATGTATGCAAAGTGTGAGCGTTTGAATCAAAGTCTTACAATATTTGCACGGATGGGGAAAAGGGATTTGGTGTCTTGGAATGCTATGGTTACTGGATATGCTCAAAATGGGCATTTAAGTGAGGGCCTCTCCCTCCTCTTCAAGATGAGAGCAGCTCTTCAGAAACCAGATTCATTGACCGTTGTGTCTCTCCTCCAGGATTGTGCTTCTATTGCAGCACTCCATCGGGGAAAATGGATTCACAGCTTTGTTATCTGAAGTTGTCTTAGACCCTGCATCTTGGTGGACACAGCTCTGGTTAATATGTAGTCAAAGTGTGGAGACTTGGAAATGGCTCAACAGTGCTTTAATGAAATGTTGAAGCATGACCGGGTCTCATGGGGCACGATTATCTCAGGATACGGCTGCATGGCAAAGGGGAGACTGCCTTGAGAATGTATGAAAAGTTTTTGCGTGCTGGGATGGAACCGGATCATGTGATTTTCCTTGCAGTTCTTGCAGCTTGTAGTCATAATGGGCTTGTCAACCAAGGTTTAAGCATATACCAGTCCATGACTGAAGATTTTAGAATAGCACCAAACCTTGAACACCGTGCTTGCATTGTTGATCTCCTTGGTCGAGCTGGAAGGGTAGAGGAGGCATATGAATTCTACAAGAAGACATTTTCAGAACCTGTAGTAGATGTTTTAGGCATACTTCTTGATGCTTGCCGGGCTAACGCTAGTGATGAACTTGGTGAAATAGTTGCTAGAGACCTTCTCATGTTGAGACCTGTAGATGCTGGAAACTATGTGCAACTGGCACACAGCTTTGCGGCAATGAACAGATGGGATGGTGTTAACGAGGCATGGACCCAAATGAGGTCTCTTGGGTTGAAAAAACTCCCCGGGTGGAGCTATGTTGAATTACATGGGACGATCAAGACATTTTTCACAAGTCACAATTCGCATCCTCGACTTGAGGAGATAGTGTTGACATTGAAAACTTTACGGACTGAAATGAGGAAACTGGGTCCTAATTATATAACCAGCCAGATGCACAGTATTTCTTGAAGAACCCTCGATGGCCTACATTAAATGGATTGCAAATGGCCAAAAGTTTTTGAGAAGTGTCATGTTAGTGAGAGGCCTAAAGCTTTTTGCAGAAACTGTAACTGGAACGCCATTTGTTTGCGTTATGGAATATTCTAATAAAAGATTACGAGCAAATAAAAATAAATAAATAAACCTTAAGTTCAAGAGATGAGTTAAACTCACGAGTTTAAATCGTCCATAATGTAAAGCTATCACATATTACAGAGTTTGAACTTATTTTTTAAGTTCGAACCATGTTGTCAAAATCCGATAGAAAGGGGGAAAAAAAAGCGCCATGGGAATGTTGCCATCTTTCTAATGCTAATAAAATATCCCAGTTATGGAAATTGAAAAAGGAGAGGTACGGACGGTAAATATCTGTTAGATTGAGAAAAGCAAATTTTAACTGTATAAAGTGGAATTTAATCAATAATGTGAATGATCATCATGTTATGTTTCATCTATAATTTTTGTTCTTTTTTCAGGCACCATCAAGTGATTACTATTCTTAAACTTGCACTACTGACCGAGAAAATATCATTTTAGCACCCTATGGTTTAGCACTTATCAAGTTGGTAATACCATGTTATTCAAAATAATGTCATTCAACTATCCCAAGACCCCTTGTTTGGGACACGATGTAAGAATTTTGCCATTTCAGTGCAAAAACATTATTAGATTAAAAAAAATAACGTAAAATTCCTTTGAAAAATAAAATAAAGATATTTTATTTTATTTTAAATGGATTGAAAGTGTAAAATCGACATTATATGTCTTACTATTTAATTTTCTTCCTTCTTTTAAATGACAAGGCACTCCAATAAAAATTTTAAAACAGTGCTTGCATGTATAATCTAGCAAAAAAAATCATACCCGACTCTACCTATATAAACGAAGAGTTTGAATCTCTCTGCCCCAAATTCATGTTAAGATATCTTGAAGACTTTCATTTCAGACTCTCGGTTCTTGATCTTTCAACCGGGTCAGGTCTGCTTCTTGTACAGGTCGGAACACTGACAACTCTAAAAGGAAATAAATAGAATGCTGTCAAACATCATAGAGAAAAAAAAAAATTCTAGTTCGACGTTGAAGAAAAACATGTATTAAAGGCATTGTGTGATCAAAAGCGACAAATGCTAAGGCAGACCCTTTTGTGGATGGTGTTATTTTGTGACCCAAAAGCCCTCAACCTTTTTGGCAGTAAGGCAGCGCCGCGGCGCTACAATCCAGCGCCGCGGCGCTCCAATGCGGCCTGATAGTGTATTTTACATTTTTATGTGTTTTTTGGTTATTTTGGGCTAGGGTTTGAGTCCCCATACATATAAATACATCATATTCTCTATAGTTTATAATAGATAGTCACATTATAGAGACACATTAGAGAGTCACAAAATTTCATAGAGATTATAGTGTTGAAAGTGATACAGAGAACTCAGTCTTGTGAGTTTGTGAGTGATTGAGTGAGTGAATTTCTATATTTGAACGCTCTAAACACCGTTGTAATTTTCGTTTTGTGATTAGTGGATTGCTTCTCCTTAGCCTATGGTTTTTTCACCCTTCATTAGAGTTTTTTTCTACGTAAATCTTGTGTGCAATTTTCTCTCTATTTCTTGTTGCATATTGCTTTGATTTCTAACAAGTGGTATTAGAGATTTGGCTTTGATTTGCAATGGCAACCATGAAATTCGATATTCCGCTGTTGGATCGCACAACGAGGTTTTCTTTATGGCAAGTGAAGATGCGGGCTGTTCTGACGCAGATAGACCTTGATGATGCGCTATTGGGTTTCGATAAGATGCCCTCATCATGGTCGAAGGAGTAAAAGGAGCGTAAGGACCGAAAGGCTCTGTCCCAAATACACCTTCATCTGTCAAATCAGATTTTGTAGGATGTACTAAAGGAGAAGACTGCTGCTGTTTTGTGGCTCAAGCTGGAGCAATTATGCATGACCAAGAGTCTTACTAGCAAACTTCATTTTAAGCAGCATCTATACTCTCACCGAATGTCTAAAGGTACGTCTCTTGAAGATCACTTAACTGTGTTTAAGGAGATTGTGTCTGATTTGGAGGCTATGGAAGTTAAGTATGATGAAGAAGATCTTGGGTTAATTTTATTATGTTCACTGCCTTCATCATATGCCACATTTAGGGATACTATCTTGTATAGTCGGGACACTCTTACCCTAGATGAGGTTTATGAGGCTTTATTTTCTAAAGAAAAGATGAAGCAGTTAGTTACTGGATCTGAAACACAAGGAGAGGGTCTAGTTTTTAGAGGTAGAACCCAACAGAGAAGTTCTGGGACTGAGATTAGAGATAGGTCTAAATCCAAAAATAAGGAGAAGTACTGTAACTATTGCAAAAAGAAAGGGCACATTAAAACTGAGTGTTATAAGCTGCAGAATAAAAACAAGAGGGTTGAAAATCAGAAGGGGAAGAAACCAGATGCTGGTGAGGCTAGTGTCGTTGAAGAAGGCTCTGGTGGTGAGCTTTTGGTAATTTCTGATGGTGATTCTAAACCCTGTGAGGATTGGGTTCTTGACTCTGCATGTACGTTTCATATGTGTCCCAACCGGGACTGGTTTTCAACATATAAAACGGTTCCTAAGGGCTCTGTTTTGATGGGAAACAACGTCCTATGTAAAGTTGCTGGTATTGGTACTGTCAGAATTAAAATGCATGATGGCATAGTGAGGACACTAGGTGATGTGAGGCATGTCCCCGATCTTAAGAGGAATTTAATTTCCTTAGGTACTCTTGATGCTAAAGGGTACAAGTACACCGGTGAAGGTGGAGTTCTGAAAGTCAGTAAAGGCGCTCTTGTGATGATGAAAGCACAGAAGAAGACTGCTAGTTTGTATGTTATGCAGGGTACTACAGTTGTTGGTGATGCAAAAGCTACTACTTCCACTATGTCTGATGATGATCTCACTAAGGTATGGCATATGCGACTGGGGCATATGAGTAAGCTTGGGATGGCAGAGCTGAGCAAGCGAGGGCTCCTTAATGGACAGTGCACAGGTAAGATGAAGTTCTATAAACACTGTGTTTTTGGAAAGCAGAAGAGAGTTCGATTTAGCAAAGGCATTCACAACACAAAAGATATTTTGGACTATGTTCATTCTGACCTTTGAAGACCGTCTATTATTCCTTCTTATGGTGGTGCTAATTATATGCTTACCATCATTGACGACTATTCCAGAAAGTTATGGACATTCTTTTTGAAGCAGAAGAATGATGTATTTGCTACATTCAAAGATTGGAAGACCATGATAGAAAAGCAGACCGGTAAGCCAGTTAAACGTCTCCGCACTGATAATGGCTTGGAGTTTTGTTCGAATAAATTTAATTCCTTCTGTAAATCAGAGGGAATTCTGAGGGACTTAACAGTCCGACGTACTCCGCAGCAAAATGGTGTGGCCGAGAGGATAAACAAGACGTTGATGGAGAAAGTACGTTGCATACTCTCTAATGCTGGGCTACCTAAGTCATTTTGGGCTGAAGCCGCTTCTACAGCTTGCTATTTGGTCAATCGTTTTCCTTCCATCGCTATTAACAGAAGACACCACAAGAGATGTGGTCAGGAGAATCTGCAGATTACTCAAATTTAAGAATTTTCAGCTGTCCTGCTTATGCTCATGTTGACAATGGAAAATTGGAGCCTAGATCCATGAAGTGTATATTTCTTGGTTACAAGTCTGGTGTTAAAGGCTATAAGTTATGGTGCCCATAAACCAAGAAAGTTATTATCAGTAGAGATGTTGTGTTTGATGAGACTTCGATGTTACATGGGATATCTACTACAGGGTCTAGTGATGTTGATCAGGATAGATCTAGCAAACAGGTGGAGTTTCAAATAGTGACAAGTACATCATCCGATTATATTTCCCAGTCAAGTTCAGAGAGTCAAGGCGATAGTGCTTTCCCATCGCCATCACCGCCGCCATCACAGTACTCTATTGCTAAGGATAGGCCGAGGAGAGATGTTAGGCCTCCACAGAGATATGTTAAGGCTGACTTGGTGGCTTATGCTTTATCGGTGGCAGAAGGTATTGAGTCTAGTGAAGAACCTTCTACCTATTCAGAGGCGGTTAATTTAGTTGACTCTGGCAAGTGGATGATTGCTATGCAGGAGGAGATGGAATCCCTACATAAGAATGGCACATGGGATTTGGTGAAGTTACCCAAAAGGGAAGAAAGCTATTTGCTGCAAATGGGTATTTAAAAGAAAAGAAGGCACACCGGGAGTTGAAGATGCTATGAACAAGGCTAGACTGGTTGCAAAAGGATACAGTCAGGTTCCAGGTGTTGACTTTACAGATGTATTTTCTCCTGTGGTTAAGCATAGCTCAATTTGAGCCTTGCTTGGTATTGTGGCCACTCATGATCTTGAGCTTGACTAGTTAGATGTGAAGATTGCATTTTTGTATGGAGAGCCTGAGGAAGACATTTACATGTAGCAACCCAAGGGTTTCATTGTTGCAGGTAAAGAAGACTATGTTTGCTCATTGAAAAAGTCTCTTTAAAGTTTGAAACTATCTCCTAGGCAGTGGTATAAGAGATTCAACTCATTTATGATTGCTCATGAGTTTAAGAGGAGTAGCTATGATAGCTGTGTCTACTTCAAGAAGGGTAATGATGGGTCCTTTGTTTATTTGCTCTTATATATTGATGATATGTTGATTGCTGCTAAGGATAAAGGAGAGATTAAGAAGTTAAAGGCTCAACTCAGTAGAGAGTTTGAGATGAAGGACTTGGGAGCTGCCAAGAAGATTCTCGGCATGGAGATTTTGAGAAATAAAAAGGCAAGTAAGCTTTATCTGAGTCAAAAAGGCTATATTGAAAAAGTTTTGCACAGGTTCAACATGAAGAAAGCAAAACCAGCGAGCACTCCGTTAGCAGCACATTTCAGACTTTCAGCTGCGTTAGCTCCACAGTCAGATGATGACATTGAGTACATGTCACGTGTTCCATACTCTAGTGCAATAGGTTCCCTCATGTATGCTATGGTATGTTCTCGTCTAGATTTATCATATGCAGTTAGTGCAGTTAGTAGATACATGGCAAATCCAGGTAAAGAGCACTGGAAAGCGGTGCAATGGATTCTCAGATGCTTGCGTGGTATTACTGACGTTTGTTTGCACTTTGGGAGGACTAGAGATGGTGTTGTGGGATATGTTGATTCTGATTATGCTGGAGACTTGGATAAGAGGATGTCACTTACTGGGTATGTGTTTACAGTTGGTGGTTGTGCCATCAGTTGGAAGGCTACCTTGCAGGCTACTGTTGCTTTGTCTACTACTGAGGCTGAATATATGGCTATTACAGAGGCTTTCAAAGAAGCTATTTGGTTGAAGGGCCTATTTGGAGAACTCAGTGAAGATTTTAAGACTTCTGTGGTGATGTGTGACAGTCAGAGTGCTATTTTTCTCACTAAATATCAAATGTTTCATGAAAGAACGAAGCACATTGACGTTCGTTATCACTTTGTTCGTGATATTGTTGCTCGTGGTGATATTGTTGTGAGCAAAATCAGTACACATGATAATCCTGCCGATATGATGACTAAGTCGTTACCTACAGCTAAGTTTGAGCATTGCTTGAACTTGGTTGGAGTTCATGCTCGTGCCGGTTAGTTGCCCATTAGGGCTTTGTGGAAGAGGTGGAGAATTCGGTTAATCACATGTTAGAGTTCTTTATGGTGGATTTTGTGTCAAGGTGGAGATTGTTAGTTTGTGACCCAAAACCCCTTAACCCCTTTGGCAGTAAGGCAGCGCCGCGGCGTTACAATCCAGCGCTGCAGCGCTTGAAAGTAGCGCCACAGCGCTCTAATTCGGGAAACCAGCGCCGCGGCGCTAGAAAAGCAGCGTTGTGGCGCTCCAATGCGGCCTGATAGTATATTTTGCATTTTTACGCGTTTTTGGGTTATTTTGGGCTAAGGTTTGAGCCCCCATACATATAAATACATCATATTTTCTATAGTTCATTAAAGAGAGTCACATTAGAGAGATACATTAGAGAGTCACAAAATTTCATAGAGATCATAGTGTTGAGAGTGATACAGAGAACTCAGTCTTGTGAGTTTGTGAGTGATTGAATGAGTGAATTTCTATATTTAAGTGCTCTAAACACTGTTGTAATTTTTGTTTTATGATTAGTGGATTGCTTCTCCTCTGCCCGTGGTTTTTTCACCCTTCATTAGGGTTTTTTTCTACGTAAATCTTGTGTGCAATTTTCTCTTTATTTCTTGTTGCTTATTGCTTTGATTTCTAACAGATGGAGTTTGAATTTGTATTTGTAAGAGCATCCAATTAACTGGGGAGCTTTTTGCACTCGCAGAGAAAGGCATGCAGTAAATGCCATGACTTAATGCATCTGCCAAAAAAGACAAGGACTTCAAATTTCTATGCTACAATACTTTACGTTTTGATGCATAAATATTTATATATACATTTAACTAATTGATTTTGAGTTCTTGTGTGGCTTGAAAAATTCTTATAGAGTTACAGTTAGAGGCGAGATTCTCGCTTGCAGGGTCACACGCTTTTTTATAATCCTACTGTGAATTACTTGCTAATGTCAAGTATCTTTGGAGGTATGGCCAAAACATGTTTTTCGACACTTTAAGTTGGGATTATTCTATCTAAACTAACGCATATGTGGAAGCTTAGGCTACGTCATAGTCATAAGATGTTACCATCAAATCCTATTATAAATAAAAAGAGAGAAAAAGGACAATAAAAAAAAAAAAAGATAAAGAGGGAGGTATATGACTAACATTTAATGCTTTTATATTAAGGTGTCTTTTGAAAGATAGAGAGAGAAAGAGGGGGGAAATGAGTAAGAACAAAAGAATGGCAAGTTCTTATTTTCTTCTGTTGGTGACAGTGGTTGTGGGGATTTCTGTTACGGTACATAAAGCTCAACTAGCTTATGATTACTACAGGTTTTCGTGTCCATTAGTGGAAGCCATAGTGAAGACAGAGATGCTAAAAATTTCCTTGCCTGATGTTTCTTCACCCCCAGCATTTATCAGGCTCCTCTTCCATGATTGCCAAGTTCAGGTAAATGAAATGAACATTTTACATTTTTTTCTCCTGTTGCTTACACTAATCGTTGAGAGAGAAAGAATGAAGCTCAACTTCCAATCCAAAAAGACTCATTGAATGTAGTAGAGTGGAATCCAACTCTTTTGTAGTACTTTTTTTTTTTTTTTCCTTTCTGGTTTTGTTACCATATAGGCATGTGATGCATCTATCCTGCTGAATTCCCATGAGTTGACATGTAAATCTGAGATGGAATCGTCAAGAAACTTCGGTGTCAGAAAGCTGGAAGCGATCAACCATATAAAGTCGGTACTGGAAATCACTTGTCGTGGCCAGGTTTCTTGTGCAGATATAATTGCTTTAGCTGCCAAAGAATCGGTGTTCAACTTGAAAGAGACAAATTGAGGGAATAATTTTTTCTTCTATTGAGATTGCCTTTATAGTAATTTACAGCATAATTACAGCTCAATATCAGGAATAGAATTACTGATTTAGAGAGAAAGAATATCAGCAAAGAGGAAACGAAATCAACCTAAAATAAAAACTTCCTAAAATAAACTTGACAACTAGCTGATACATATTTACCATATTTACATGATTTACAGCTCAAATCTTGCCTAAATAATCCCTATTCTCGACACTCGCCCTCAAGCTGGTTTAAAGATGTCTTCCATACCCAGCTTGCTTACTAACCATTCGAACTGTTTCTTGTATAGTCCCTTTGTAAGCAGATCAACTACTTGTTCCTTGGTGGGGACATAGTCCACACGAATCATACTATTGTCTATTTTTTCTTTGATGAAGTGCTTGTCGACTTCCACATGCTTTGTGCGATCATGAAGTATTGGATTGTGTGCAATTGAAATTGCTGCTCTGTTGTCACAGTGCATCTTCATTGGCACCGACTCTGAAATCTTCAACTCCAATAATAACCTCTTAATCCACAAAACCTCACAAATTCCCAGCGCCAAGGCTCTGAATTCAGCCTCTGCGCTGCTTCGAGCTACCACATTCTGTTTCTTGCTACGCCAGGTGACTAAATTGCCACCCACAAATGAGCAATATCCCAAAGTAGACCTTCTATCAGTTAGACTTCCGCCCAGTCTGCATCAGTATAGGCTTCAACTTTCAGATGTCCCCGACATTTAAACAGAAGACCTTTACCGGGTGTCCCCTTCAGATACCTTAGGATCCGGTACACTGCTTTGAAATGTTCAGACCCAGGTGAGTGCATGAATTGGCTGACTACACTCACCGGAAAGGCTATATCAGGTCGAGTGTGTGACAAATAAATTAGCCTCCCGACAAGTCTCTGATAGCGCTCCCTCTCCTTTACAGATTTTGTCCCTGCTGGTTGCAGTTTGACGTTGGGCTCCATAGGCGTCTCAGCTGGCTTACATCCTAGCATACCTGTTCGGTCAACAAATCAAGGACATATTTGCGTTGATTGACAAATATACCTTCTTTGGATCTTGCAAACTCCATTCCAAGAAAGTATTTCAACACTCCCAAGTCCTTGATTTCGAATTCTTTTGCAAGCTTCCCTTTAAGCTCTCCAAGTTCCTCGTAGTCACTCCCTGTTAAGATGATATCATCAACATATACAATCAACACAGCAATTTTACTTTCCTTTGAGTGTCTGTAAAACATGGTATGATCAGCTTGACTTTGAACATAACCAAGTTGCTTCATGGCCTTGCCAAAACGTTCAAACCATGCCCTCGAAGACTACTTAAGACCATACAGGGACTTCTTCAGTCTACACACCTTTCCAGCTCCAAACTTTGTTTCAAAACCTGGAGGGAGTCTCATAAACACTTCTCCATCTAGATCTCCATTTAGGAAAGCATTTTTAACATCCAGCTGATACAAAGGCCAATTGAGATTAACCGCAAGTGACAGTAGTACTCGAATTGAGTTAATTTTTGCAACAGGAGCAAATGTTTCCTGGTAATCAATTCCATATGTCTGCGTAAAGCCTTTCGCTACAAGCCTCGCCTTAAATCTCTCTACACTACCATCCGCCTTGCTCTTTATTGTGAAAACCCATTTGCATCCTACTATCTTCTGATCCTTAGGTGCTTCAACAATTTCCCAAGTACCATTCTTCTTTAAGGCATTCATTTCTTCGAACACTGCTAATCTCCAATCCTTGTCCTCCAGGGCTTCCTGAATGTTTCTAGGCACAACATGTTTTGAAATATTAGTTGTAAATGCCTTATGTGTTTCGGATAAATGATCATAGGTTATATATCTGGCAATGGGGTATTTGGTGCAGGTTCGAGTACCTTTTCGAAAGGCAATGGGAAGGTCAAGGTCAAGATCATTTTCTTGTGGGACAATTGGGGTTGGACTCTCGAGACTGACACTGGAAGGCTCAGAAATAACAAGTAAAGGAATGTTTTTTTGTGAGTTAGGGAAAAAAGAGGTACCTGGAGTATCCATAGTTCCTTTGCCCGGGGCTTCCAATGAAGCTTGTGCTGGAATGATTAATTCATCTCCGCTTCTTCCGAGGACATTTCTCCTAGAATAAACCACAGGTTCAAGGATATTTCGGTTCTTCTCCATTCGTAGTATTTCCTTTTCCAACAGACCAATTTCACGGTCGACAATTGTGGATTCAGACTCCCCACTTTTTTCATTTTGAAAAACAAGAGGTTGGTCAATAACCAAATTCGAAAGAGGTTCGGATATTTCCTAAAAATTTGGTTCCCTTAGATTCTCCCCCTGAATTAAATTTTTGGTAAAATATGGTTTTGTTTCCATGAAAGTGGCATCCATTGTTATGAAAAAACGTTTCGTGAGAGGATTAAAAAATTTGTAGCCTTTGTGATTTGCAGCATATCCTAAAAAAACACATTTTTCTGCCCTAAGATCTAATTTCGACCGGGATCTCTTAGGTATGTGAACATATGCGGTGCAGCCAAATATTTTTAGTGGTAAATCCGAATTGATTCGAGATTCCGGAAAAAAAAATTTTAAACAGCCCAGCGGAGTGATGTGTTTTAAAACTCGTGTAAGCATCCTATTAATTAAATATGCTGCAGTTAAAATTGCATCTCCCCACAAGTATTTTGGAACATTCATGTAAAGCATTATGGCCCTAGCAACTTCAAGCAAGTGCTTATTTTTCCTTTCCGATACCCCATTTTGTTCTGGAGTATCGGGGCAGGTTGATTGATGTAACACGCCCTTTTCTTTCAAAAAGGTTTCTACATATTGATTGAAATACTCTGTTCCATTGTTGGTTCTCAAAATATTTATTTTTGTTTGAAACTGGTTTTCAATCAAATTGTAAAATTCTTTAAAAAAATTTTCAACCTCAGTTTTTTCTCTCATCAAAAATACCCAACAAAGTCGAGTATGGTCATCTGTAAAAGTTACAAACCATCTTTTTCCAGATGATGTAGTTACCTTTGAGGGTCCCCACACGTCGCTGTGAAATAAGTAAAAAGGTTTTGATTCAAGATAAGGTCTAGGAATATATGTTCTACGTTGACTTTTTGCAAGAACACAGCATTCACATTGAAAATCTAAGGGATTCATTTTTTTAAACAAATTCGGAAACAAATGTTTCATATATGAAAAACTGGGGTGGCCTAAACGGCAATGCCAGACCATTATTTGATCACGAACAGAAAGGGAACTAATACTACTAAGCCCTTGAACAATTTTATTACTAGGTAAAATATTCTCAAAATAGTAAAGACCATTAACCATTCTAGCACTGCCAATCGTCTTCCCCGAGCTCCGGTCCTGAAAAATACAATGAGAGTCACAAAAAACTACACGACAGTTAGAGTCTTTGGATAATTTGCTAACTGACAAAAGGTTGCAGGTAAGTTTAGGTACATAGAGTACAGACTTAAGGTCTATTTTTTCAGAAATTTGGACCAAACCTTTTCCGGCAATAGGTGAAAAACTTCCATCTGCAATCCTAACTTTTCTATTTTCAAGACAAGGTGAGTATAGTTTCAACAAGTTCAAGGAGTTGGTCATATGATCAGATGCTCCAGAATCAATTATCCATGGAGCAGAAATTCCGAAACCACAAGAAAAGGCATTTATTACATTACCTGTATGTGCCACGGAGACACTAGGAGTACTGGACGATGGATTAGATTTTAACAGTGCTAGAAGCTGCTCTAGTTGCTCTTTGGTGATGGTGCTGGCAGTAGTCTCGGCCTCATTTGCAGTGGGAAAGTCACGGCCAGTTTTCTGCGTTGTTCTGCCCTTGAAGTTGGCGGGTTTGCCATGAATCTTCCAGCAGGTTTCTCGAGTGTGACGCGGCTTGTTGCAATAGTCGCACCACACACTTGGTTTCTCCTCTAGTTTACGTAGGTTGGCAGCACCTCTACGCATGTTTAGGCCTGTAGAAGCAAGGGCAGAACCTTCAACGGTAACAGCAGGTCCCTTCTTGCCGAGCATAACATTCCTCCGGCTCTCCTCCCTCCTAACTTCAGAGAAGACTTCGCCAAGGGACGGCAGCGGCCTCCTATCGATAATTCTCCCCCTCACCTCGTCGAACTCAACATTGAGGCCAGCCAAGAACTTGAAGATACGACTATCTTCCACTGTTTTCTTGTGGTGCTGTCCATCTTCAGCATTCTTCCACTCATAAGCATCAAAGAGATCAAGGTCCTGCCAGAGTCTCTTCAAGGAGTTGAAATACTTGGTGACCGTTTCTTCTCCTTGCCGCAATTCACCAAGTTTGAGAGTCAACTCAAAAATTTGGGACTGATTCCCTAAATCAGAATACATCTGATTTATATTTTCCCATAACTCATACGCCGTAGGAAAACACATATAATTTGCGCCAATCTCCTCTTCCATGGAGTTTACCAGCCACGTCATTACCATGGAATTTTCGGCATCCCATGTATCGTACGTTGGGTCATCTTCCAACGGAGCTTTCTTGCCACCCGTTAAATATCCCATCTTTCCTCGGCCCTGGATATACATTCTCACCGACTGAGACCATCGCAAGAAGTTGTCGCCGTTCAGCTTGATGGTGGTTATTTGGACAGGGTGTGAATCAGAGGTTGTTTTTGGCAGATCTCTGGTCACTGTGGGTTGTGAGGAAGACTGAGGAATGGTGGTGGATTCGCTAAAATATTCTGACATGGTTCTGGCTTAGGGTAAAGACGCAGGAAAAAAAAAATTCTGGGCAGGAAAGGGTCAGCTCTGATGCCAACTTGAAAGAGACAAATTGAGGGAATAATTTTTTCTTCTATTGAGATTGCCTTTATAGTAATTTACAGCATAATTACAGCTCAATATCAAGAATAGAATTACTGATTTAGAGAGAAAGAATATCAGCAAAGAGGAAACGAAATCAACCTAAAATAAAAACTTCCTAAAATAAACTTGACAACTAGCTGATACCTATTTACCATATTTACATGATTTACAGCTCAAATCTTGCCTAAATAATCCCTATTCTCGACAGTTCATCACAGGAGGACCTGAAATCAAGATCCCTCTTGGAAGAAAAGACTCGGTCACTTGTAGTTCTTCCCAACAGGCTGATGCTAAACTTCCGGCAGCAGGAATAGCAATCGATGATTTGCTTCGGATTTTCAAATCTTAAGGGATGACCCTGGAGGAATCGGTTGCCATCTTAGGTAATGATTGTAATGGATTGCAAATACCAACGTAGGATGTTTTAAAAAACAAAGCACTGAAAATGAGTGTCGTTGACTTTATATTTCTAGCTAATTAGTTAATTTTTTCTAGCCAGAAACGTGTGAAGTAATTCTACTGAATCTCACAAAGACAAGTCTTTTGGGTGTCACTCGAGTTTTTTTTTTTCTTTTACCGGGGACAACTAAGGCAGGCTTAATACAATGAAGTGGACCTGAATCTTTAAAACAAGAGATGAACTAACACCTAAGCTGGTGGGGCATACTCAACAGTCAATTAACTTTTCAAATCGAGTGAAATTTGTCTGTTTCTTTGATCGTGCAAATATACGGTTAATGGGAGTGTTGTGAATTTACTTCTAGTGATATGTCATTTGACATGCGTTGGGGAATTGATCTGTGCAGGCCTTAAACACTTGGTATTGGACACTGCATAAACTTAGTAAACAGATTGTACAAAGGAAAGCCCGGTGACCGGATAAATCGGAGCTTTAAAGCACTACTAGGATTGGCATGCCCAACAGAAGTTCCTCTAACAAATCTCACTTTCGTGCCCAATGACTCGACCCATTAGCAATTAATAACCTGTACTATAAAGAAATCTTACTGGGCAAGGGCTTGTTCGGCGTTGACTCGAGCATTTCAAGAGACCCTCGGACCATGCCCGTTGTTAGATGGTTCGCGGCAGACCAAAGCTACTCCTTCCAAGGTTTTCCCTCTGCCTTTGCTAGGCTTTCCTCTACAAAAGTTCTTACCCCTAAAGAAGGTAAGGTGAGGTTTTCCCTTCTGCCTTCGTATGGCAACGCTATCGCAAGAACAAAAACAATTGGGATCTCGTGTTATAAAATCATTCTATATTTGTCACACAAAGTCCTATATATGCACGTGTATCTAGTACTTACCATACATGTTCTGTTGAGAATATTTCATCAATATCGTTTGATACAAGGAACTGCAGAGCTGTATACTCGTAGTCAATTACGCCAGTCACATTGTTCTCGTGATGGCTAGCAAGTGTGGTACCTTTCTCAAAACTTTTTTGTAGCATGCATTTTGTATGTAACTGAATACTAATTTATGCTCCATTCAATGCATGGGTTGGAATTGATGTGGTTTTGAATTTGTGGTTTCAACTAGTGGTTTAGAAGTTATATGATTTAAATGATGATTTTGAACTTGGTTTTAGAATATGATTTGAATAGTGATTCTGAACTTATATTTAAAATGTGTAAGTATAAACATGAAATAAAACATCATGTTAAAAACTAGTATTTGGATAATGTGAGTTTTAAAAAAACCAGAAATGTTAATCATGAATTTAAATAGTTCAAACCATGAGAATTTAAGGGAAGACCTAAACTCACAAAACTATAAATTTTAGCCATTTTAATCCATCCTCATTTTGAACCTTTGCTTTACTTTATTTACCAAACGTCAATTCACCTTGAAACCATAGGTTTAAAGAACCCCTATACCAAATGCCGCCTTACTCTCTAGATTATTACTTCGAAAAAACAAAAAATAAGTCCAATTTTTATCCGTCTAGTCTGAGCGTGATCAGAAGCACGAAGTAGAGCAAAATTTTATAGAACTTTGAATAATGTATAGAATGTACGTCACACTACAGACTAGAAGCAATAATGCCCATTCAAAGGCTCTCAAAATGCTTCCCAATTGCATAACGTTATTCAACTGCCTATCATCCCTCCAGATTCTGTTGTAAGCATTAGTCGACAAGCCCCAGTAACACTAGCTTGAGTATCAAAATCTGCCGCATGGCACGGTCTACAATATCTCGCCGTCTCTGGAGGACTTCCGCTTGTAGCCAGTATTATCATCTCAACTGGGTTAGTTGAAGGTTAGTAAGCTGCAATAAAATGAGCCAATGGTCATGGACGGGGTTCGAACAATGCAGAGGCGTCGAAGAGACCAACCACTCCCTCACTCAAAAGATGCATGGCAGCACCCTGAGAAAATTTCCTGGCAAAAAGAAAACAGGGAACAGATGTAGAGTTCGTCTTGCACCATTCTGTCCTGTATTCAGTCTCATAATATACATGGTTGACGTCCTGCAGAAATTCAACGAGTCAAATAAGAAAACAAAGAAGGGGGAGCGTGGGACGAGATAAGACAATAAAATACTGCGATCTCCATTCGATTAAAAGAAGTTCTTATAAAATAACGAAAGACATTATTGCCAAATTAAATGGTGAGAGACTGATATTTAATGTTTGAAGGTTAACGGTCTCCGCTAGATAGGGACAATGCACCAACAATATTCAGACACAAACGTACGTCTTCTAGGCATGTAAATGATGAAGAAAAATAAGCTGTTTTATTACTTTTTGGAATGGTCTTGGTAATGCTATTACACATTAAATTAATGCATCTAAATCTACAAAAAGAGAGAATCTCTTTGCATTAATTCGCTGATAGGACTTTTTCTCTCAACCTAATCCGTCGTTTCCCATGTGTTAATCTGTTTCATTAAGAACAAGTACAAAAACAGTTTCCTTTTTTCCCCACCCTATAAGCAATATATCTAGCATTTAAAACTTGTCTTTTCAATTCACTATTGTTTATATGACTAAATTAGTGTGTTTAACGGGACGTACTTAAAAAAGAGATAAGTTTTAAGTTTTTTCAATTCACTATTGTTTCTATTGCTAAATTAATGCATTTTTCACACAAATAGAAAAACGGTGGCATGCTTGAATAATGAACCATAATTTTAACAAGTTTTTTCAATTCACTGTTGTTTCAATAGCTAAATTAGTGTGTTTTTTCACACAAGTGAAACAGTAAAATGCTTAAAAAATGAGCCGTAATTTTAAACAATATATCTAGCAAATAAATGTTTGAAGGTCAAAAAATCCACAGTAACTATGTCGACTTTCAAAGGCAATAAAACAGTTTCCTTTTTTCCCCACCCTATAAGCAATATATATAGCAAATAAAATAAGCAATATATCTTGCAAATAAATGTTTGAAGGTTAAAAAATTCACAGTAACCATGTAGAAGATCAAAGGCAATAAAATAACCTTTATTTCCTTGATCTTTTGAGGGCCTGCATTTGCATAACTAAATGTAACAGGATGCCATCCTCTATTCTCCATTTTATTTGCAGACTGGTTCCAAAGAGTATAGGTCAACGTTCTACGTTCAAGTTCTCTTTCCAGCTCACTCATCTAACAAGAAAGAAAACACAGACAGAATAGGAAAAATTATAAGAATTGGAATAAGAAACTCTTGACAGAGGATGAATCAAGACAAGTCATTGAAGGAAGATAGAAACATGAGTATGCCTGAATTGGGACTCATAACAAGCTTTGGAAAGACAAAAAAGAGAATCTGGCTTACCGCAAGCAGTGTCTGCACATAGTGTTCATCTGGGATACAGTTGTGCTGCTTCTGAAGTTTCTGCATTTAATTAAGCCATTATTCAGCTCTTAATCAGTCATTTAAAACAAAAATATGCATTAGCTTAAGTTAGCTTGTGCTACAAGCATGATGAGAATGATTAAAAGAGAACTTTAATTTTAATTTCTCAGCATAAGCAGGTGAACTAACACTTACAATGTTCAGCTTTCCCTCTGTGGCATCTAGAGGAGGGCGTCGCTGCAAAATGACACCACATCTGTTACTTGTGACAAAAGAATATTGCACTTTTACAAGAAATTTAGCACATATTTTGATTGTTTCCCTTTCCTCTGGAAAACAGGTTCCTTGTGAAGACATTTGAAATGTGTTCCCTTGCATTCTTTTGCCTTAAGTTTTATTTTAATGGGCAACTTCTGAGTTTTTGAACTAGCCCAAACTGGCTAGAATTTAAAATTAAGAACGACATTTTATCCAATCATTAGCAAGACAAAAGCAATACACAGGGTAAGGCAAATGAATGTAAGCACATTTTCTCAAGAAAGAACACAGATTTGCACGTGTATTTGTGTGCGTGCGTGAAACCTGTCTTTAACTTTCTAGCTTTTTGGCTGGAAATTTAACTTCCATTTGATTGGCCACAAGAAAACAATTAAGACTAGAAGCATCAGCCTACAACAATGATTAGAAAAAGAGAAAAACTAACAAGCATAAGTTGTTATAGCTAAGATACATCTAAAAATCAAGGGAAAAATGGCTGACACGCACCACACAAAATTTGTGGAAGACTGGAAAAACAACCTCATCATCTACTATCACTTCCGCATGTCTTCGTATTAAGGTGATCCACTGAAATGCCCACAGAAGCCATGTAAAAACATAGATCATGAAATCACATGCACCAAAAAAGGTAAGTATTTGAAATCCAAAAACTTGATTAAAATCGTAAAAGTACCTGGGATCCTTTTCGCCATTTGTTCATTGGTATTTTTGGTGACATTTTTGGATTGTAGCGTCCCTCCTTCACATCAAGAAAGCTACAACAAGAACAAACGTCACAAACAACTTGAAATTTCACTGCTTCACAAGTTGGGGGTCGCGGAAGGCATAAATCCATTAAAAGTGATAATACGCAATTGCCGTTCAACCTTCTGAAAAGCAACAGTGCTCCTTAGCTAAAAATCAAAGACCCCAATGTACACACCTGTCAATGAAACTCCTTGGAGAAGACATCAGATAGTTGTATATATAGCTAAAGTTGTATAGAGGAACACAGCTGCATCACAGAAAATAACAAATTTAGACATAGACAATCATCATTGTGGTTGAAGGCTTAATATAGTGGTAATTTGATACACACGTTGAAGTTGAAGTGTTGGAATTTTTTTTGCCTCAAAGGGAACCCAAAATCACTGACCTATTGTACAAACTACTTTCTAGGCATTAAGAATTTTACTAGCAAGACTTTACATATCACGCTGAGAAAACCCATCACACTAAACAAGTTTTGTTTTTCTTAAAAAGATTTGAAATTTGCAATGAATAGTGTTAGATGTTAGTGATGTTAAAGTCATAGGCAACATTTTTAAGCTTTAAAACAAACTTCATTTAGTAAAACTAAAGATATGCCAAAATAAAAAAATAAAAATAACAAGAACCTAACCTGTCAGAGAGAAGAACAAATCTCTGATTTGCCGGATCCTCAAGAGCCGCATCAAGAAGCAACCTTTCTGCTTGGATCATGCTTGACTCCCCCCATCGCACCTGCAATTCACGACCATCCAAAATTGACATGATTTTTATAAATATATATATATATATACATAGAAACTGTACTTGAATAGTCTTATTTTTTCTAAGCAGCAAGAACAGAAGATATATTCCCAAAAAAAGAAGAATGAAAAACTACACTCGGTGTGGTACAAACTGACAGAAGTAGGTAGCGAACTAATTTAGAAGGGATATATATATATATATATATCTTCATATCACCTACTTCAATTTATAGGGAACCAAACAGAAAAAGCGAAACCGACTAATCACCTGAATGCTATTCCGCAATTGGCGGCCATGGAAGAAATGCGACCTCGTGTTGGACTCATCGAGCACAAATCCCGGCGCCGAGTGAACATAAATCGAAAAGTTGTTCGCGTCAGCGTTCTGCAAACAAACAAAACAAGCAGATGACTCAAAATCAGTTTCCCGAGAAAACACCGAAGAAATAGGGAAAGAGAGAGAAGGAAGGACGAAAACCTCGAAGAACACCGAGGAAATAGAAAAAGAGAGAGAAGGAAGGACGAAAACCTCGAAGAAACTCTCCCAGAGAAAATCGAGGGGGAGATTTCGGCGCGCGAGGAAGAGGAAAGCGACCTTTGGGGGCCCATCGAAAACGTTATCGCGAGAAAGACGAGATCTCGCGCGAGGAGAAGAGGATGGAAAACCCGGCTCTGAATGCAGGCGGAGGAGAGCGAGGAGGCAGAGGGCGACGGAGAGGATGACCGCCAGCTTCCAGCTCAGCCATATTACGTGGCGCGCTGCTACTGGCGGGGATTTTTTGCTCATCCTTCTTCCTGAAACAATGTATATTTTTTTTTAAATAATCATCACAGTTAACAAGACAAACAAAAAACAATCAAAAAAGATTAACATTCGATAAACAGAGAGAAATTATACATTGAAGGGAATTATTATTGTTAAAGAGTGGCATTAAGGAAACAACGATTAGAGGAGATTAATGATTTCTGGATATAAATTTCTCTCGCTGTTCTTTGAGGAGCTTTCGATTTCAAAGCTTTGTTTGTTGCTTTTGACAAAAGGAAAGAGGGGAGAGAAATCAAAGGAACGTTTTTTATAGGACAAGCAATGTGAAGCAAAGCACACTGAGAACTGATAATACTAAAAGGAGAGAAAAAAGAAACGACGTTTTTTGGATTGCGTACGCGCCGAAAAACTCTTTTTCATAATTTCACATGGGCAAAACGCGTGATGTGTCCCGACACTAGATCCTCCCCCCTTTTTTTATTTATTATTGTTTATTTTAGTGTAACAATTTATTCTCCCTTTGTTTTGTGCAATTAATTGATTTCTTCTTTATTCTTTTGTAATTAATAATTGTAAAATTAAGTGGAGGATTGAAGAGGATTAGGGAAAGATAGAGGCTGAAACTTAAAGGGGTTTTTTTTTATTATTATTTGCTTGAATTTTGTTTCTTTTCTCCTCTTTTTGGCCAAAGGGCAAATGTAAGGTACAATTTGGAAGCTTTTTTCTTTTTCAAGAAGAAATGGAACAAGTTGATGTGTAGGTAAGACTCAAATGTTGATAATAATTTCAAGTAGAAAAATAATTGCTCATTAAGTCTTTATATTTTCCTAAAAACATTATTATTTTTGCCTACACACTGCTATTAAATTATAAATTTAACCCCTTCAAAACATAAAATTTATTTTATTATAATTATGATCAAACAGAGTCAAAGTTTAATATTGTCAGTTTCAACTAAAATTTTTAATTACTACAATATATAACTTTCGCAGTATTTTTAACCAATTGATTCTAACTAATACTCTTAAACACCTTATTAATTTATATATTAGTTCGCCAATCATGGAAGCAACGGAATTAACACGTCCAAAAGGGACGAGAAAGAAAGATCTTTTGAAACCCTCATAAACCAATACATTTTAAGAACTTGTTACTCACGAAAAGATATCGTGTATGTTTGTGTATAACGAGGACAAAATCAAAACCAAATCAACGACCACTCAATAATTCCAAGATATAAACACCAACCACACCTGCCTTCATTTTTTTGGGTGAGTTCTTAAATTGAGTACACCAATCAATCTAATGCTTTAAAAGCAAATAAACACACCTTATATATAGGGAAATTTTCAAAATAATAATAATATGTACCCTGCAAAATTTTTGTAACATACAATTATACACATTGAATGAAACCAAATACCCTTTTCTTTATAGGGCCTCGTTTCTAAATCCTAACCCCTTTGAAGGAGCTGTAAAGATCAATATAGCTGAGAAAGCTTTCTTTTCTTGACAATGGGCCAAACCAAGAGACTCAATCTGGTTTCACTTTTGAGTGTCACCTCTATATTTCTAAAGTGCCTTCCATAATTCCATTTGAAGAGTATGAGTAAATCAACACACTACTTTTTAACGTATGCCTTGTGCCTATACAAGTGATGAAGATCGAGAAACTACTGGCTGACACCCACATTGGCGTTTTTGCGGTCCAGAAAAACATTCAAGATCTTGCCGGGGACGAAAACTCTCTTCTTGATCGACTTGCCACTCAAATACTTGGATAGTTTTTCATCCTGTGATACCAACTTAAAAGCATACTCCTCCGTCCATGTCTCTTCAACGCGGATGGTGCCCCCTGTCTTGCCATTAATCTGAACGGGCAACACAAGTGTAGATTCTTTCAAGTAAGCAGGATCAGCCTGTAATTAAAACGGAGTCATTGGTTACCGTCTTAAAGATATGAATTAGAAGGAACGAGAACAAGGATTTTTTGTTTAGTGGTTTAGAAAAAGCATTCTCAGACAATGAAATTAATCTAATACACATAATACCAAGTAGTCACGTGAAGAAAAGAAGTGGATCCAAAACCTTCGGAAAAGGCTCATAAGCCAATGATTCCAAGTGTCCCAGGCGAAACCAAAGCTCTTCGGCCATGTGAGATGCATATGGCAACAGCAACAAAACAAATGCTTCGATAATAGATCTTGGATGTTTATCCCACCGTGAATGTTCATACAACAATCAATAAGATCATCAAATAGAAAAATCATCATACCGAAACCCAATTGGATCGCCTGCTTCAAATGCTGACCCGAAATGATTCAACAAACCTTGTAAGCCACGTTAATAAACTCCATCATTGCTGAAATCCCAGTGTTGAATCGAGTTCCTTCAATTTCCTCTGTCACCTAAATAATAGAAAAGGCTCATTGGTCAAAACACTTGGCACTTGATTATTAGTGGATGCAGACAGGATTGTTATATCGCAAGTTTTATGATGTCTTATTTTTATATTTTTATTTTCTACCGACCACAGCCTATTACAAAAAATGCATCAACTAATTTTTGGAAGAAAGGGAGTCACCAGTAATGTTCACTAGAAAGCATATTTACATTCTGTATGGTGCAGGTTTACTAAAACACACTAATAAGATATACATTAGCATGCATGTACATTGTACTCCAACAACTCAAATTAGAGACTAGTAAGAATAAAGAAAAAATAAATTAATAAATGTGACCAAAACGTTAAGCAGAACTCGAAATCACCTTAGCGATGCATTTATGGACAGAACGAAGTTGTTCTAGTGTAGGTTTCTCGTCAACCACCACAGCTCCATCCTGGAATGTACCATCAAGTAAAGGTGAACCAACAATCAGCCTCCAAGTTCTTCCCAAGAATCGATGAACACCTTCAATGCCGCTAGTATTCCATGTTTTCGAGTCTCTAGTAAGTGAAAAAGTAGTAAGAAGTCCAAGAAGAAAAAAGCACGTGGTTGTTCAAGCAAAGAAAGATGCTGAATGATCAACAAAATTGTGGCACAAGCAGAGTAAAACAAATTGAAATGAAAGGCTACCTAAGTGGACCCATGAACATTTCATACAATCGAAGTGAGTCTGCACCATATTTGGATACAACATCATCAGGATTAACCACATTTCCCCGGCTTTTGCTCATTTTATGGGCACGAGCCATCAAACGAATTTTTGGATTGTCTTTCAGGACAAAAGAGTCTCCAGATAAAGACGATCGTCATTTTGTAGAAAAAATGCAAAATGAAAATAGCTTGTCTCTATCAATAACTTTTATTGTAGATGAACTGTTGAGTCATCCAAGAAACTACCTTTTCCTCAGGGATCTTTTCTTGGTTATATTCACCCATTGTTTCAGCGGATTCTGCAGAGATAAAATTTCCATCCTGATCCCTGCAAGCCATGTATTGAACCTGCAATTGTGAAGGGGTAGAGACACCATGATCCAGAATTACCTTTTTTTTTTGGGATAAAAGAATAACTGAATAGTGAATATAGAGAAGCAACCTGAACTTACTTCTTCACGAATAATTCCCTGGTTTATCACGCACTTGAAAGGTTCTTTTGTAGATACGATGCCAATATCATAGAGAACCTGAAATATAGAAGCACAATCAAAAAGCATACCTATGGAACCACGACAAAGTGAAAATTGAATAATAAATTTGTCCCTCAATATCTTTTGCATAGCAAAAGCATTATTCAACTATAGCTTTTTGTTTGGCTTTATAAATTTTAAGTGTGGACGCCACAGATGATGCAAGGATCATACCACCTAAAATTCTAAATGCTGCATTTCTCTGTTGGTAGTAAGTCAAAATAACAAGATCCTAGCTACCTTCATATTTCAGATTTACGATAAATACAGATTTGGTTAACAAACCTCGCGCCAAAACCTAGAATAAAGCAAATGGAGAACTGCATGTTCAGCACCACCAACATACACATCAACCGGGCTCCAGGATCTGCAAAATGAAGAACAGCTTAAAAAATTTAGGAAGAAAAAGTATAATCTCTGAATGAATTATAAAAGCAACCATAATGCATTAAAACAATAGAATGCACATGTGAAATGAACGCTTACTCTTCTTTTGACTTTGCAACCAATTCTTTCGAATTTCTCAGGTCCATAAATCTCAAATAGTACCTAAACATGAGTTTAAAAGCATTAAGTTTCATATCTCACATGAGTTTCCAGCATTTTACATTCGTAATCCATCCTTGAATGGAACAAAGATTCATAGAGAAAATCAATTTTTATTGGGATTAAGTTTAATTCATTAGAGTTGAGGGCTTACAAAGAAAGGCTAACTATTGATGTCTAGACATTACCAGCAAGAACCAGCCCATTGTGGCATTGTGCTTGTTTCTCGTGTAGCAGGTTTTCCAGATACAGGATCTTTTGTTATAACCTGAGAATAAATGAGAATTCTAGGCATGTAAATTTCAGAAAGCAACTAGAGAGAGAGGGGAGAGATCAGTTTAAAAACACAAATTGTAATAAATGAAATAAACCCTCCATGTCTTGTTTCAAAGCAGCCAATTGAAGAGATTTTGCACGCATGAAAAACATGAACATATCAAGTAACAGAACACAAAGTCTCTTCAGTACACTATCACACGGAAAGAAAGATATAAGGCAGAGAAGACGGACATACCCAAGAATCTGCTTTCGATAACGGTGGCTCCCCTGTTCCAGTAGAAGTAAAATCATCTAAGTCAGGTAGCATTAGGGGCAGGTCAGTTTCAAGAAGCGGAGCGCTCTCACCAGTGTCATCCAAGAAAACAACAGGAATAGGTTCCCCCCAATATCGTTGCCGAGCAAAAAGCCAGTCCCTCAATTTATAATTAACCTAAAGAAGAACAAGTTTGACTCAGTAAAGATCATATCAATGTCCATGAAAGCTAGTAATGACTGAATTCGAGAACTTCAGTCAACTGAGAACCGCCTTTTTCTTGCCTTTTCCAGTTTTCTCAGCCCATTCAATTACTTTGGAAGCAGCAACTTTGCTAGCCAAGCCATTGATATCAAGTCCATATGTTGAACTTGAAGAGTTTATACACACGCCTTCACCTGAAAAAGCTTTTCCAGAATCACCGAGTTTTTTATCTTCTGGTGTCACAACCCAACGAATGAGGATATCATATTTTGAAGCAAACTCATAGTCACGAGTATCCTGTGCAGGTACTGCCATAATTGCTCCCGTTGCATAACTGCATCAACAACAAAATCATATTCCATTGTACAGTTGTACAGGATGGAAGTTCTCCAAATATTCAAAAATAACTGTAAAAACACATACCCACACACACACACACACCTAGAAGAACACACCTTCCCAATACATAACCCGCCACCCGTATTGGGATTGCTTCCCCATTAACTGGATTTCTTACATAGCAGCCACTAAAAACCCAGTTTTTTCCTTCTGAAGCTCAGTCCTCTCAAGATCACTCTTTCTTGAGGCAATATCTATGTACTCCTCCACCTGTGCTCAGTGAGGCCCACCAAGTAACACACGAGGGGGGGAAAAAGACTTTGAGAAGAAAAAATTGGGGAAGGAAATGAATGAACATACATTTTTTTTTCTGGTCTGGCGTCATTATTAATGGCAACAAGGGATGCTCTGGTGCCATGACTATAGCTGCAGGCAAAAATCAATTAAAATAATCATATATTCATAATGCAGAAATTGTCTTCCAAAATATATTATGTGCAAGTACACTATATGCATTAAGTTCATCAAATTACAAGATAGGAAGAAAGCTTGCGATTTATTACGTTGCTCCAAATATTGTGTCTGGCCTTGTAGTATAGATTTCAATCTTCACGTCACTTTCCTGTCCATCACTGTTAAGAACAAGAAATTCCATCTCAGCCCCTTCTGACCTCCCTATCCAGTTTCTTTGCATGTCTTTCACACTTTTGGGCCAGTCAAGGTGATCTAAATCTTCGAGAAGACGATCAGCATTAGCAGGAATCCTGAGCATCCATTGCCGCATTGGCTGCTTGTTAATAAACAACGATGCTGTAAAATTATAAAATCATCCAAAATTTGGAATCAAGCTATGGAAATTTTGTGACTTTGACAGCTTACAGAATGGTATTCGTGAAGAGCAAAACATACCTTTTTTATGACTGGATGACCCCCACACTCGCTCACACCATCCACCACCTCCTCATTAGCTAACACAGTGCCAAGAGCAGGACACCAATTGACAGGCACTTCAGCCTGAAAACATAAGTAGACTTATCTTATTTTTCTGTATACAAGGAATCAGCAAAGCACCTCTGCAAGTAAGATGGTACCCATACCTGATATGCCAATCCCCTCTTTAACAACTGAAGAAAGATCCACTGTGTCCATTTATAATAGTCTGGTTCTATTGTAGAAATCTCACGGTTCCAATCACAAGAGAAGCCTAACGATTTAAGCTACAACACAGACGTGATATGTTAGTTCAACCATACATCTAGCAGAATCAGTTGAAACTCATCAGTTTCAACTCAAACAATATAAAGTTCTCACATGTTACAGTATAAACCAAAATTATGCTACAGTACTTTTAGTTTGAACTCCCAATTTCAACTTACTTCCCAAAAAAAGAAAATAAATGACACTATCCACCAAAAACCAAGACAGCAGCATCCCATATATATCTTATCCATAAAGTCACCGTTTTCACCTAGATTCTTCAAAGAATGTTTAGCATCTAGCACAAAATAAAAACAATAGAAACCTTTCTGTTCGTGGCAGGATTAACAAGAGGAGAAAAGAGCATTTCACAACCTGGGACCAGAAGCCGTTTATGTTCCTCACAGTTGTTATCTTTGGGTGGGTTCCGGTCTGCAAGACACAAATGTATAAATGCACATATCCACTGTCACAATTCAAACAACTGTAAACCGTGTCATAGGACTAAAAAGAGAAGGACCTCAATAGCATATTGCTCTTCAGGCAAACCAAAAGCATCCCATCCCATAGGATGCAAAACATTGTAACCCCGCATACGTTTGAACCTAGCAAGAATGTCAGTGGCTGTATATCCTAATGGATGACCAACATGCAGCCCAGCTCCACTGCAACAATTGACCCAAATAAGCAAACAAATAACTGTTAACAGCCCACAAAGTTTAACCAGTTTCAGTGCACATAGGCACATGACCAATCATGCACACATATAATGCGAGTTAACCCAAGATTCATAATAACCCCAACACTCAAAAGCAGAAATTCCACATTCTTTTCAGGTAGTCATAAAGGAGAAAAAATATATACAAACATCTGTATCCTCGACTTTGCTACAATTTTAATAACAAGCTACAATTGACGCAAATGAACAAACAAAAAACTTTTAACAGTCCAAAAAACCCAGATTAACAAGTTTTAGCTCTTTTAACAGTCCTCAAAACCTAGATTAACAAGTTTTCGTGCAGACATAGCCCTAACCAATCATAAACACATATAATGCAACTCAACTCAAATTTCATGATTTCTATGAAAAAAAATATAAATAAATGAGTAAATAAAACACTCAAATTTCCTCATAGCCCACAATATTCAGAAGCAGAACTCAAATAAAAAAAATAAACAAATAAACTTCTTTTAAGGTAGTCGTATTTAAACTCTTCTTAAAATGATCACGTGATTTGTCAACAATAAACATCCGCATCCTCATCTTTGCTAAAATAAATAAATAAACAAAAAAAATTAAGAAAATTGATATGATAAATGGAGAAACCTGGGATAAGGGAACATGTCAAGGACAGAAAATCTGGGCTTGAAGGTATTAACATTATCGGGAGTTCGAAAAGTGGAATTTTCCTCCCAAAATCGCTGCCATCTGGGCTCTATTTCATGGAAAGGGTAAGCCCTTCTAACCCCCAAATCCAATTGCTGCTGCTTCTGCTCTTGCTCCGCCGCTTCCTTAGCCACCGAACATCTAAGCACTTTTCTAGTACTAATACTACTGCTACTACCAAAGACTCCGAAATCTAAGCTCTTATTGCATAATCCACGAAACAAATTGGCTTTTCCAACGTTGTTGGAAGTGGTGGCCCTAGAAAGTGTCCGAGGAGGTCGAAGTGAGCCCCAGCAAGTCGTAGACGGTGGAAGCGCTTGCATATGGAGACGTAAAGTTGGATCGTAAATTGTGTCTAACGAACCTTGTTTCCTTATGTCAAATCATAAGTTTAGAATGCTTTTTAATCAACTTTTAAGTGATTTTTCGTCTACACCATTAAATGATGTAAAAGCATGTAGAGATAAAAAATAAATAAATCAAGTTCAGTTGCTCATTCAGTCCTAATTCATTATAGGTTTTTTTTTTTTTTTTTTTTTTTTTTTTTTTGCCCCATCCTTGAAAGCTAGAAGCCGATCACAATCAACATTCAACTTGCACTTCTGGATTTGCCTACAATGAGAACTGCTGAAATGGCCATGTTTTACTCTTGTTAATGAAAATGTTATATCAGGTATTTTCAACTCAAAGATTTGCATAAAAAAAATGAGAATATTTAGTCATTCACCATGACAGTAATTCCAGGGAGAAAACCACTGTAAACTATTGATGGAATTAGTAAAGGAAAAGGTGAATAATATTTCACCATGACAGTAATTCCAGGGAGAAAACCAGTGTAATTATTGATCGAATTAGTAAAAGAAAAGGAGAATAAACAGGCATGAGTTACAGAAGCAACCCAATAGCACAACAGAGTCAACCAGTCTTTTGCTTTCTCAAGAAATCGTGACTTCTGGATGATTTCCCGCTATTTCCGAGGCCCTGCATATCCATTTCTAAGTTTGTAGAGCTTCGGAAATAGATCCTGCGAGAGATAAAATTTCGAAAGGAGCTCTGTTTGCTATGGCTTTGACTGTGAGCGGACAGGAATCTGTGATCCAAAAGTAGGCAAATGCCTTCTCCAAGCCTGAAAATGGAGTCAAAGCAATAAGATCACAAACACACCCTAAAAATGGGAGAGTTGATACTTGATAATGCATAAGCACTCTAGAGTTGCCATCCTCATTTACAGCAACAGACAAGAGACAGAGAAAGAGAGAAGAGTCGAGTTACCATCTTTGTGGGTGAACCGCTCCCACGAACGCTGTGGGAATACACCATGAGTCACGTAGGCACTAACCTTGGCTGCACCATGAGCCGCCAATACTTTCTGAAGTAAAAGCAAAAGGAAAGTTCAAAGATTTCAACAAGCTTATGCAATGGACCTCTTGCAATATTTTTTGGGTTTTGATGTAGAGTTTATAAGAACGATGCCATATTGAAAAATAATCTGTTACACATTTTTTCGCCTTTATATGTAAAGCTTGCAAACTAATACTTCAAAAGGACATCCACTAAAGAAATACCTGGCACTCAATTAGTGTCCCTCCTGATTGGACCAAATCATCAACAATCACAACATGGCAACCAGCAGGATTTCCCTCCTTGATCCGAACTATCCGCTTATCGCCTTCACGAACCTTATTGCAGACTACCTGCCATTTGATAAAATTGGTAAACAAGATTACAGTCTATGGAACTACTCATTAGTTTTTCTTTTAGAAAAAATCCAGAGCCAACCATGGGAAAATGATCCAACTGCTTGTGAAATCGTTTCCAAGCACCATCATCAGGAAATGCAACAACTATCTGGTAGAGGAAAAAAATTTGGATGAAGATCAGGGACATTGATAAAAGAACAAGTGACAAACCATTTACCGTTGGAAGATAAGATTAGGGGTAGAGCAGTGTACGACGTACCTTGTCAGAATCAGGAAGCTGGTGCAGGCGTTGCTTTAAGAGAGGAATGCCAGTCTCAAACAAAGGCAAAACATGGTCCCCAAAGTAAAACCTCTCCTGCGTAGTAAGAGAACATGACTAAAGTGAAAATTTATCAAAAAAAAAATAAGTAGGCTCGGAATGGAAATATAAAGAGTAATATTTGGTATGCACATATGATAATCTCATAGAAAATTAGAAATAAAGACAATATCCATGCATCATACAAAGAGATGACAAGAAACAGCACCATTTAGAGATATTGAAGAGTGCTAATGCTATACTGCCAACTTTTTACTACTTGTTGCATGCACAAAGTCAATGAACTTCTGTTCGTCAATCAGTTCTTTTTGGAAAATAAATATCCTTCTCTCAAGTGCATCACAGCAAATATCATAACACCTTTTCATAAACTATTTCATGATTTTACACAAATGAAATTTTAACTTGGATGATTAGAATCAATATAAAAGTAGAATTAGATTTGTTAACCTAACTACTAAAATGAGTGTGGATTATAAATTACTTTAAGAGATGGACGATTTAATAGAAGGGACTTCTAATGACATGCATGCTTCACACCCCAAAATAGAAAAGAAAATAAAAACGGCACGCATGCTGCTATTTGTGTCAGTACACCTACAAACCTTCTGCATCACCAAATACATAAATTAAAAAAATCCAGGAAAATTAACCTGAATTTATTCCATTCTGAAAGAAATAAGAAAATAAATTATTAGCTTGATATGATAGAAACAAATATGACAATCACTTAAAGCCTAAGACAAACCTGCAAAGCATGTATATCATATATGACCAAACTAGTTGGGCCTCCCCTTGAAATGGGAATATTTGTCAACATCCTAGCAAGGGTAAAAGCAGTAGCTACATCCCCTTCTTCCTCCATTCGCTCAAATGAACCAGTTGGAAAAAACGGCAATACCAAGGTAAAGGAGGCAACAAAAAGTCGCGGCAGTGCATATATAACGGAGAGCTGTTCGAAGATAACTCCTTGGGAGCTGAAGGATGCCAGAAAGGCAACATGTTTGCCTCTAAGTTCTTGCGCATTGTTTATAAAGATGTTGGGAAATCCATCATCAAAACTCCTGCGTATAAAAGAAACCAATCAGTGTTACATATTATGCTAAGATAAAGCACACCCTTGTATAGTTTAATTTTTGTAGCAGATGACAGCAAAGAAAAGATCAGCTCAGAAAACTTCATAAGCTTTGAAAATCTATAAGTTAAGGAAATGGACATTAAACTCTATGCCTTCAACTGCATTTCAAGCAAGAGTGGAAAACCATTAAGTTGATAAACATCCGACACGACTATCTTTTGCATGAATATTCTAGAAGTGCCTCCATGCTTCATTAAAATTACCATCCAACTATTGTTAAGTGTGCGAAGCCTAATTATTACCCTGAGGATTGACCTTCTTTTTCATCAAAATGAAAAACAAAGAGAGTTAGCGTGGCATGAGGTGTGTGATTATCTTGCTATCTTGTTTTTTTTACCATAATGAAATACAATAACGGCCGAAAGTATACGTAATGCTCACGTGGAAGGTGAACAACTATAAATCTAGTATTTTTGTATTCTTTTTTTTATTTTTTTTCTCTCACTAGTAAAGGATTATAGCTTTAATCAGCAACGTCCATGGCTTAGTTTACCTTTTAGGAAAGAGGATAATTGATGCTTACGACAATTGAAATGAGACTGAAAGGCTTGAAGCTTATATCATAAAGCAATATTTTGAATCGGGTGAAATACAAAACAAAAGTTCTTTCATTTTTTAGAACCAGATAGTTCAAACATACGAGTGTTATCTGTTATATTGTCATGTTCTTGTTCTCTTTTATGACTTCCTGAAACACCAGAACATCTGTCATTCTCATTATAAATCCTTTATGCATTCTAACAACCAAGCCACCCCAATCTAAATTGCAAGTACAAGAAAATGACCCAATAAAAATTTCACCAAATTATGCTATGCAACCAAAATTCAGGGCTTCATTTTCCCTCACAAACTTATCATCCTCCAATCAAAACATATGACACTTCCAAACAATGCCAAGCAAAAACCTTTCTAAGCACTAAAAAAAAAAGAACCCATCTTTAATTTCATTACGAAAAGGATAGACAAAGAACATTTACAAACAGGACATATAAAGTAAACACATGGGTAAGTTTCGTTTGTATGAGAGGACCTCCATTTGATAGTCTGAAGGGTGATGAAGTCGGACTGAGAAGCAACTTTCTGGGCAAGGTCTTCGCACTCGGAACAGTAGAAGAGGAAAACCTGCTTCTTGTGAGACTTCCCCATTGCCATTAACAAGAAGAACCTAAACAAAAACAGGAAGTGACCGACCAAGATTTTTAAGAGAGAATTTAGGAAGCGGACTTTAAATACCTCTGAAGTATGTATGTGTTCATGTCCCTAGACTTTTGATGGCTTTTACATTTCACCCCGTGGGTACGCTTTCCCATCAGTCCACTACCCGTTAATTACGCTACAAGGGTATTGACGTGCCTCGGCGTAGGTTTTTTTTTAACTCGGATAGAAAATTAGAACTCTATATTTCATGTTATAAGACTATGAATTTACCATTAGGTTTGTTTGTTTTATAGCATCAGGTATGTTTTAATAAAATGAAATTAGTAAAATTAAATTTATGATAGGTATTAAAACCAAATTTGTTTTTCCTCAATATAAAAACCAGGGATTTATGATAGGTATTTGCCTGTTAAAAAAAATGTTATCATAGGTGTTTGAAAATTATAATTGGGTAGCTTTGACGTTACGTAGGAGAATCCAATCCAAGTTATTATAGCATGTGTAGTATTATAAGTTTTAATTAAAACTTTTAGGTACTATATCGTAAAGTTTTCATACGATACATTTTTTTTAATCAATTAGTTTTAACTAATACTCTCAAACATCCTATTAGTCAACCAAAAAAATTAACACGATATAAAAGAGGATTGAGATTCTCTCCTTGACTTTCGGGCTTTCGGCTAGTCCTCCTTCACATACTTGGATGTCATTTGAAACGTAGTTTTGCTTTCTTTCTTTTTTATTGTTCTATTGTCTCTTCTTAACATGCATATTTAGAATATATCTAGACAGTGGTGAAGCCAATCTTTTACTTTAGTGGGACAGTGGCGTACACTAAATTTTTTTGAAGAATAAATGATATAAAAATTACATCATAATATTTTTCAAGAATTATTAGATACATATTCAGATCTTTATGTTGTGAAAAATACCATACTGGTAAGGTTTTTTATGAAATGTTTGATTGTTATTAGACATTCTTAATCTTAACCAAAACTTTTAGTTACTACAATATAAAACTCTCATATATTATAATGTCTAGAAAAAATGAACTATAATGTAAAGCTCTCACGCATTATAGTGGTTTTAATTTAAATCGGTTCAAACCAAATGCTCCCAAACACTCTATAGATATATATATATATATACACAAATATTTGTTTTGCATATCTTTTTATTTTGATATGATTTTAGTCATTTATGGTGTTCAAAAACATACACTAATAATAATGATATTCTTACTAGGGTTTTATTTTATTTTATTTTTGTTTCATTTGTATACCTTGTATTTTGAGGATATAAAAAGCTACCAAGTTTAATATATAATAAATTTGATATAAGAAATAACGTTGCATTGGAGAGTATTCTACGCACTCAAATAACATTACTTAATATTGGCACAACATTATAGCACTTGCATTAAATATGCTCTAAAAGTCAGTGGGGGCATATATGAAAATATTCAGTGGGGCGTATATAAAATATTAAATTTCTGTAAGGGCATAATATAAAAGTTATAAAATTTAAAGGGTCAAATCTTTAAATTTCAAAAAGTGAGTGGGGGCTATAACCCCCATTTACTCCCACTTGACTCCACCATTGTATCTAGACTGTGTTTGTTACACAAGACTAGGACTGAGACTATGATAAATTATCTTAATACTATATTTGGTGTCAACTTTAGGCTAGATAATTTATCCAAAAATTTCAAAATAATCCCACTTTTGTGAGATAAGTAATCCCTCATAAAACTATAGGATTATCAATGCCATAAGATTGGATAGTAATATTTTTCTAACCCATTGTCTGCCACCTCATCACTCCCATTAGAACGGAAAGTAGCACCACCCACATCATCGGACCTAAACATCGCCACCATAGCCCTTCAACCCCTTTCCTAAAATTTTTCATTAGAATTCAGAAGGGTAAGATAAATTTCTCATTTGACACCAACTTCCATCAATAATAATATTTGTGTAAATTTTAAGTATTGATATTTCCTCCAATAGAAAAGAAAAAGCCTCCAAAAAAGAAAAAGAAAACCATAGAAAACAACATTTTTTTGGAAGCTTAAAGAAAGAAAAACCAAGGGTTTGAAATACTAGAAAAGCAAATAAAGCGAATACAAGACATGACTTAATCGGTGTAGAGTTCGGAGTAATGAAGAGGCTTCGAGGCTTCGTTTATGAAGCAAAGGTACGAAGTGGGTTTCTCATGGCCTTCCGAATCATTTTCATATAAAAAAGGTATTTGAAAGCCACGGTTTAAATTATAATTTATGATTCAAACTAATTTTGTCATTGTATTTTCATTCAGTTTTAATTATTGATTCAAATTAAATTCTCAAATGTCTCATTAATGAAAAAAAAAATATAGCATGATATGGAACTACCAGGAATGAAAACCATCGAACAGCGCGGCACGGAGTCCAACAATGAAAATCAAAGAACAACGAGAGATTGGTATGTTTAAAAATAAATGCTAAAGTTTAGCTTCTCCAAGCCTGCAGCAATGTTTGCAACTTTAATGCTCAAATTTAAGCTATTCCGAACAATTTTCAAAAAACTTTTTTTTCTACTACATAATCTTTTTAATTTAATCTTTATTTAACTAAGATCGACTCTTTTTTTTTTTCTAAATTATAGTATATGGCATATGATCACTCTTTCTCTCCCACAAATCTGGGTTACTTCTTTCTCAAAAAAACAGAGATATAGTTGAAGAGTCAAGGTGGAAATTATTATCAAAATGCACAAATTGATATTTTCAAGAGGAGACTTGAAAGGGGAGTTGTTAGTTGAAATTTATTTATTTTGGAATCAAGACATGCTCTTCTATTTTCCTTTTTTTTTTTTTTGCCTAATTGATTTTTGACACTTAAATAAAATGCTTAATTATTTTTAATATTTAAGTACTATTTATGTATTTAAGTTGTTAAGTTTAAATGATATGATACACAAATAATATAAAAAAAAAGTCAACGTCACAATAAAATGAGGCATATTTATCACAAATATAGAGTTCAAATATGACTATAAAGATTTTCACACTCGATTTCATCGTAAAATAAAGAGTTTAAAATCTCTCATTTAAAAATTGAAAAAAAATATAAAATTCAAATTTCTTCATTCTAAATAAAATAAAAGGAAACAAGGTGTATTGTTAACAAGAGGGCACCCTTGGAGCCACCAGTTGTACGAGTTTTTGAAGCTGTCAGTAAGGGGTATTTTGTTCCTTTAATTAAGGGGCATTTTAGTACATTAAGAGGAGTGTTTTTCTAGTGAGAAACCTGTCCGGAGAATATGTTTTGAAGCTGTTAAATTTTTTAGAATCATTTTTAAACCTCATAGTTAAAATACATATATTTTTAAATAAGTATTTTTTTTAGCTCTCATAAAGAAACTATCATATTATTATTTTAGTATTTATTTTATTCTAAACACAAGAAGAATTTTTTGACGGGTTACACGTTTTGAAACAAGTAAATTTGATTATTATTATTTTTTTGTAAATTTAACAATAAAAAAATATATGCTTATATGTAAAGATCTTTTTCAATTCCTATTAAAAAACTCAAAAAATAAATAAAAAGATTAAATTTGTAATTGCATATATGTATATATATATATGTAAAACCCTAAAGACGAGGTCTTAGGATAAATACCTCTTTTCTTAGCAACCCTTAACAGCTAAGGAAAAGCTTTCATCTTGAAAGCTCCATTTCTTTTTGGTTTGCTACTAATCCAAACCATCATTCATGTGTGAACATGGCACAAGCACAAGATCTCTCTGACTCTGCTTCTCATTGCGGGATGTGCAAAGGAAAGAGGAAGTGTTTCTCGGATGATCAATTTTGCGGCAAGATTTCTAGAGATGAAGCCATCACAGCAGCAAGTGGAGACTTCAGACCAGATCCAGTCAGATCCACAACTTCTTGAAAAGATTTTCTCGCGGGTTAATGGAAAGGGGTTGATTTAATGGCTTCATGGCTATTCTTGGTAAGAAAACTTGAGAACGACCCCTTTTTTTTCCCCTTAAAGATGTCAAAAATCACATCCAATCCACAAAATCATAGATCTAAAATAAAAATTAGAAGAAATCTTGATAATGTTTGGTTTTTTTTGAAGACGTTTGATTTTAGTTTTTGTTAATGCTACTATCACACACACACTACGCCAATAGTGATTTTAATACAAATTTCAACCAAAATTACGTTCGCTTTGCTACTAGTGATGGTGTTAAACTCTAACCATTATATTGTGAAATATACACGGAGAAAATTAAAAAAAAAATGTTTATTAGTATTAGTTATATAATCACTACTTATGTGTTAATATAGTAAAATTATAACGACTAATTTATTATTATTAATGACGTAATCACTTGTTAATATAGCAAAATAATAGCAATTAATGCATTATTGTTAATGATGTGATTATTATGTATGTGTATGATTAGATCTATTCTACCACACGTGTGGTGGTTAGTGGAGTAAAAAAAAAAAATTGAGCATATCATATGGAACACACAAAAATGGGTATAGTTGAAATTTTTTATCATTAATTTAGGGCACTTATATAGTTGTTTGTAGGCACAATTATATATATATATATATATATATATTTTGCTTATTGAGGGCACATTTATTTATTTTCTGTCATTCAATTGAAGAAATTACTCCATTGCGTGATAATATATCTTGCATTATTGCTCAATGATAGATCTAAGCGTTTATTGCATTTTGAAAGCGTAGGACCATTTTCAATGCAGTGTTAAATTAAGCTATTAAACAAAAGTTCGAATGAAAATTTATTTTCTTTTGAAAAAATAATTTTAACAAAAAGGTTTGAATTGTAGTTAAATCGATGAGACAAATGGAGCCCCATGTCATGTTAAATTTTTAGCAAATGAGTACAAGAGATGCTTTTGAATGCAATGTTGTTGTTTGTTGTTGACCTATTTGAACTAAGAAAAAGGAGCTTAAAATCATAATATGTGAGAGTTTTACACTGTAACATATTTTTGTTTCACATTGTAATAAGTGATAGCTTTACTCTGAGTGGTTTGAACCCATAAGTTTGAATTGTTTTGCCAAACAGAGGTAAAATTGACATGTTTTGTTTGTTTTCAAATTTGACATGTGTTGAATTTTAGCATTTAATTACTATTGGCTGATGTATTCACTTGTTACTTATGAAGCGTTTGACAAGTTAGTTATAACTAGAGTTTTAAGTTTAAAAATTATAATATGTGAAAAATCTACATTGTAGCAACTTTTTTTTTTTTACTGTAGTTGCTGAGAGCTTTACACTTTAGTTAGTAAGAACCAATTAGTTCTAACTAACATTCCAAATACATACTCATTACAATATTATTATTTTCAAATCATTCAAAAATTAAAAGTTTACTTTAATAAATTTTAAAGCATAATAATTGTGTAAAAAAAAGTTAGATATAATAATATTTTGTAAATTATGGAAAATGTCTTTTTTTTTATAAACTAATTATAGTAAATATAAGGTTTTGAAAATATTTATAGTAAATGTCATTTTTACGATGTAAATATATTATTTATCCTTTTGTTTATAGTGTAAATAATTATTTACACAATAAGTAAATTTATAGTGCACATAATGTATTTACTTATTTGTTTACAATATAAATATTTCTTATTTTACATAGTAAGTTATTTATATTATAATTCTAATATTTAATATCAATATTTTCAAAACCTGATATTTAGTTCAAAAAGTTTAAAAAATCTAACGTTTTCTTCCTTCTTTCTATTTTCATAATAGTTGAAATAGTATTATGCGCTAGAGTATTTTAATTCTAAATATAACATTAGCTTGACATTTTCATTAGAGATGCTCAATCGTTATTATAATCTCTAAACGATCAAATTTGGTTAATATTAATATGATCTATTATTCAAAAACAAATAACGTATGTAAGTATTGTCTTTATCACAGAATCCTTGTTTTTGAGAATACATTGTGCTTTCATACTCAAATCTCAATATGAAAGCTCTTTATTATTCTTATGATGTGTTTTGTTCATGCGTTTGAGTGTTAACTTTTGTGAGAAATTACACTACAGAAAAAAGATTTGAATTGTGGTTCAAACCTATAAACCAACTGTTGGAATTAAAATATGAAACGCAGCGGAAGGAAAGAATCGTTGACAAACAAAAATTTTTTGAAAACTTTGTTCATCGGGAATAGATATATAATTTTAATTATAGAAAGCTTTAGGAATTTTTTACTAACCTTTTGAAGACTATCAGAGTATCCTAGCTTTCCTCTTTGACACCACGATCTTTCAAACCAGGCCTCCACACCAATGGAAAGACGAGTAGGCGTCAAACTGCAAGAATGAATTTTTCTCACACTTTTCTGAATCTGTTATGTACTCAATACATGAAATAGCAGACTCTTTTTTTTAGAGAATAACTCACAATTTTTCTCTCTAAGTATTTTGAAAAATTATGTGAATAATAATTCTGATGAGATAACTGTTATCTCTCCTTTTTATATCTGAGTCATTAGTAATTTTACTTTCTCTTTTCTTTTTCTTTTTCTTGTTTCCTGAATCCTTACCAATTGATTCCTTTTATATATATATATATATATGTGTGTGTGTGTGTGTGTGAAACGTGAAAAGTTTTACGCTTCCTCCTCTATTTATTTTTGACCGAATCACATGATTCGGTTATATATATATATATATATAAATAAAGTAAAACGTGAAACTAAAGTTTCACGTCCTTTTTTTTAATATTATATTTATATATATATATTAATATATTATAAAATCTTATATATATAAAAAGATTTGGTTCAAAACTATATATATCTAAATTTAAAAATAAATCACATTTATTTAAGAATAGATTTTAAAATATATATATCAATTAATTAATTAACTAATGCTCAGTTAAATGTGATAACATTTATCATATTACATTATGTGTCACAGAGAACATTTTTCTGTGTCACATTAATAATTCAGGTGTGAAATAATTAATTCAGAATTCAATAATTCTAAATTAAACATGTATAATTCATTCAATGCAAAAATCCAATATAGTGTTACAGATGTGGTATTAGAGACCTATGGACCTATAACCCAAGCTTCAATAAATTTGACAATTAATTAAACTCTTTGATTAATGTGTCAAATTTATTAGTTTCAATGTTACTCCACTAAAAACCTGAAACTGAACTCTTGAGATTATAGTAAAATTACTCAAAGAAAATTAGCGAGTAGTCCATTGATATAACCATTACATATAAGTCAGTCCTCCATAAATAGTTCATAATAAGAGCTAGGTTCAATTTCCGTTCACCTCTCTTATTATATCTTTATCCTTGAGTTTCAATAATTCTCTAATGAACAATTAATTCATAATCTTATTATGAACGAGCGCTCTACTATTCAAACCTTGAATTATCACTCAAGAGAACTATTTTTCTAACTTCTATAGGGAAGGAATGGATTCCATATCTGTATAATATTATTCCCAGTCATTTATTACTTTATGTTTCCAAGATGCTAAGTTATAATTTGTGCTTAGACAAATCTTACCATGCAAGTCAAAAAACATAATGTCATAAATAGGAGTCTAATAAATACTCAAGATTAAGACTGTCAAATATATGATCATCATAGTGATAAATTTAAATACTCTATTTGTAATAGATGATTATTAGAAAATCATAATTTATCTGGTCCAGTCCTATATAATCTCATTATATAAAGTACCTCCAATCCAATGTCTCTACATTAATAGTCCAGATAATGACTATTTCATTTTAGATGAGATTGGACCGTACTTGTAATTTTTAATTAAAGATCCCAAACTTTAATTAATTATTACAGACTATTTAGATTATTATCTATAAATTTTATCCCTAAGCAAATAACACTTATATGCTAAATTTATAATCACATAAATAATCATGAAATTTTCTTGATATTTATAAATGTATTCATAATACATATAATTAATTTAAATAATAATAAATGTCACTTTATTTATTTATTAGCAATATGTACAATGTCACTTTAATAATAAATGTATTCATAATATATGCTAAATTTATAATCACATAAATAATCATGGAATTTTCTTGATGTTTATAAATGTATTCATAATACATATAATTAACCAAAATAATAATAAATGTCACTTTATTTATTTATTAACAATATGTACAATGTCACAACTTTTAGGGCACCAAACCCAACAATCTCCCACTTGCCTTAAAGCAGGTGAGACATGTCTCTAAGACCTAAGCCTTCCAAGTGTCCCTCAAAGCTCTTTGCAGGTAACGTCTTGGTGAAAGGGTCGGCAAGGTTGTTTTTCGACGCTATCTTCACAACTTCCACATCGCCTCGATGCACTATCTTTCTAATCAAATGATATTTTCTTTCTATATGCTTTCCTCTTTTGTGGCTTCTAGGTTCTCTTGAATTTGCCACTGCACTACTGTTATCACAATACAGTGTGAGTGGTTTATCCATGCCTGGAACTACTTCTAAATCATTTAAGAACTTACGGAGCCAAACAGCTTCTTTAGCTACTTCATAAGCAACCACATATTCTGCTTCCGTAGTTGAATCAGCAATACAAGATTGTTTGATGCTTCTCCAAACTATGGCTCTACCACCAAAAGTAAGCACTGATCCAGATGTAGATTTACGTGTGTCTTTGTCTGATTGAAAATTAGAATCAGTGTATCCAATGGGAATCAAATTCTCACCAGAATATACTAGCATATAGTTTCTCGTTCTCCTAAGATACTTGAGAATATGTTTAACCGCTACCCAATGATCTAATCCTGGGTTGGATTGATACCGACTGACTATACCCACCGCATAGCAAATGTTAGGTCTTGTACACAACATGACATACATTAGACTGCCTACTGCAGATGTATAGGTACCCGTCTCATATTTTCTTCCTCTTGAGGTATCTTAGGATACTGCTCTTTTGAAAGATAAACTCCATGACGTGTAGGCAAATTACCTTTCTTGGAGTTTTGCATCGAAAATCTGATAAGCACCTTATCGATATACGATGCCTGAGACAGCGCCAATAGTTTGTTCTTGCGATCTCTTATGAGTTGGATTCCAGGAACATAACTTGCTTCTCCTAAATCTTTCATTTGGAAATTGTTGGCGAGCCATTTCTTTACATCAGATAATACGCCTACATCATTCTCAATGAGTAGGATATCATCTACATAAAGAACCAAGATGACCACCTTCTTATCTTTGATGTACTTGTAAACACAAGGTTCATCAATATTTTGATTGAAACCATAAGATTTGATCATTTCATCAAATCTCAAGTTCTAAGATCTTAAAGCTTGCTTGAGTCCATAAATGGACCCCCGCAACTTGTAAACTTTTTGCTCTTGACCTTTGACTACAAACCCTTTTGGTTGCACCATATAGATGCTTTCCTCAAGATAGCCATTTAAAAAGGCAGACTTGACATCCATTTGCCATATCTCATAATCAAGACAAGCAGCAATGGATAAAAGAATCCGAATGGATTTAAGCATAGCTACAGGCGAGAAAGTTTCTTCATAGTCAACTCCCTCCTTTTGGGTATAACCCTTTGCCACAAGCCTAGCTTTGAAAGTCTCAACTTTCCCATCCACTCCTCTTTTCTTCTTGTAAATCCATTTGCACCCTATGGTTTTATCCCTTCATGTAGGTCTACAAGATCCCAAACTGAATTGGAGTACATGGACTCCAATTCAAGGTTCATAGCCTCCAGCCATTTTTTCTTCTCAAAAACTTCCATTGCATCACGATATGTCAATGGATCATTTTCACCATTATCAGAGATAGCAACATTTGCTTCTCCAAGCTCCCTGTAGCGAGCAGGTAGTCTCACAACCCTCCCACTACGTCGATGTGGTATGAATTTTTGATAGGGAGATGTGGTCTCCTCATTTTGTCATTCGACAACAGTTGTCGGTTGCGGTCTGATCTGATCAGAAAGTAACTCTTCAAGTACAACCTTGCTACGAGGTTTATAGTTTGTCATATAATCATTCTCGAGAAAAGTGACATTTGTCGATACAAGTACTTTCTTTTCATGTGGACTATAAAACAAACCTCATCTCGTTCCCTTTGGGTATCCCACAAATAAGCATACTTCAGAACGTGGTTCCAACTTCCCGGTCCTTCCTTTCAGCACATGTTCTGGACACCCCCATATACGGATATGTCGCATACTAGGTTTGCGACCATTCCATAACTCTAAAGGTATTTTTAAAATAGACTTAGATGGAACTATGTTTAGAAGATATACTGCAGTTTGTAGTGCATATCCCCAAAATAAAGTGCGTAATAATGAGTAGCTGAGCATGGATCTCACCATATCAAGCAACGTTCTATTTCTTCTCTCTGCAACATCATTTTGTTGTGGTGTTCCAGGTGCGGTAAGTAGTGATAGAATATCATGTTCTATCATATAGTCCTTGAATTCAGTATCAAGGTATTCTCCTCCTCGATCAGATCGAAGACTCTTCACCGTCTTTCCTAATTGCTTTTCAGCTTTCGCTTGGAATTCTTTGAACTTTTTAAAAGTTTCAGATTTCCTCTGCATTAGGTATATGCAACCATACCTTGAATAATCGTCAATAAATGTGACGAAATATTCGTAACCACCACGTGCTTGTACATTCAATGGACTAGACGTCTGAATGTATTAGCTCAAGTGGTTCCTTGGCCCTTTCGTCTTTTGCTGAAAAAGACCTCTTAGTCATTTTACCTTCAAGACAAGATTCACAAACTGGTAGAAAACTAACTTTTAGCTCTTTTAAAGGACCCTCCTTTACCAGTCTGTTAATTCTGTCAAGGTTAACGTGACCTAATCTAAGGTGCTATAGGTATGTATCATTATCAGAAGAAATCTTTTGCTTCTTGAGTTTTGGTTGTTCAACTTTGAACATTTCGGTATTGAGCACTGATTTTTCATTGGGCCTTAAAGTGTAAAGCCCATTTTCCAAATGCGCAGAACAAATATTCAAACCATTTCTAGAAATATTAACATAATTATTATTAAAAGAAACATTAAACATTTGTTCAAACAACCTGGAAACAGAAATCAAATTTCTACGAAAACAAGGAATGTAATAAACATTGTCCAAAATTAAAAACTTATTTCTAAAATAAAGTTTAACAACTCCCACTGCTCTTACCGAAACAACCTCTCCCGTTCCCACTCTCATCGTTTGTTTCTCGTCGGCAAGCTCCCTTAAAGAACTAAGCATCTGCAAAGAAGAACAAACATGGTTAGTTGCCCCTGAATCAATTATCCAAGGTGAAGTATCATCTTCAACTAAACAAGCTTCTAAAACGAGTAAATCTGATTTACCGTTGTTCTTCTTTTCTTTGAGCTCCTGAAGATACTTCTTGCAGTTTCTCTTCCAGTGCCCAACTACGCCGCAGTGGAAACATTTTCCTTTAGGCTTCTTTTGGTTTGAGCTCTTTTTGTTGTTGTTGCTTTTGTTCTTCTTAGGTTGCCCTCCATTCTTAGACTTACCACTTCTTTCAGTCTCCTTCGTCTTCTTATTCTTTTGAGCAGAAGAGGAGGGTTGAGCTTCTACAACATTTGCCTCAGCTTTTTTAGTATTTTCTTTCGAAATAGACTCGAAGGTTTGAAGCTCATTAAGCAACTCAGTCATTTTATATTTCAACTTGTTCATGAAATAGTTGCTTTTGAACTGAAGGAACGCAGGGGAGAGGTTTTCTAAAATCATCCCCACCTGTGTGGCTTCATCTATCACAGCCCCGTTGACCTCGGCCTCATGGAGATAGTTAACCATGTTGAGAACATGTTCTCTGACTGAAATCCCTGCCTTCATTTTTGCATTCATTACTGCCTTAACGGCTTCGTGGCGTGCCTTTTTAGAAGGTTTACTAAACATGTTTTGCAGAGACTGCATTATCTCATAAGCGGTCTCCATGCTTTCGTGCTTCATCCTAAGCACGTCAACATGCTAGCCAAAAGAAAACAACGGGCCTTATTGTTCGCCTCGATCCAACGATCATATGCTTCTCGTACATTACGAGGAGCATTGGCAGCAAGTTCTGGAGGACATTCCTCCGTCAGAACAAACTTGTAACTTTCGCAAATTAGCACAATGTTCATGTTACTCTTCCACTTGACAAAATTATCTCTGTTTAATTTTTCAGTTAAGAGAATAACGATGATTGGATTAGACATTGTTGCTGTAATAAATAAATAAAATAGCATAAATTAAAATGGTTGCATAAACATCATAAATATATGTTTTGGAATAGTAAACGTGATGCATGATGCATATGAAAAACACACAAAAAATATTTTACTAATTCCACGATTATTCAATTTTAATAAATAAAGTGCCGCCGTAGGGTAGGTCAAATTATTTATGAATTGAATTGAGACATTCTCAATTAATAAATATATTCAAAATATCTCATATTTTCTATATTTATTAATAACCGTTTATTTTGGTCAAGATATAATTAACAATTTAATTATGTCTTTATGAGTGTAACCCACTATTTTAGATTTTAACAACTCAACTCATAATTATCGCCGTAGGGTAGGTCACTTTTGAAATACATTATAAAATCTTATCTCAAGGAGGCCAACCTTGATATTGATTTAAATGGACACCTCCGTAGGGAGGACGAAATCAAAGCGTCGCGAGGCGCCACCTAAATCTCACGGTGTTGTGCTAATAGTGGAGACAGTAGATTATATTATCATATTACCTTCTCCCACTCATTACTTTAAAATATGTGTTTTATCTGATAAAACATCATATATTTCATAATTCTAGTAGATAAAAATAATTTTTAATTACTAGATTATATTATGTGTTAATAGAATCTCATTCTATTTACACTTAAATAAATTACCAGATTTTTAAAAAATCTAAATTTATTATGAATTGTTTAAGTTACCGAATATTAAACAATTTAAAATTAGATAACTTAGAATTTATGTGAATTTTACTAAGTCTTAACTATTAAAACTAAATTCACATTATTTGGTTGATTAATAAATTAAGATTCTATAAAACCAACTCAATTAATTTAATCTCATTAAATTAACGCTAACACATATTAAATCATTTTATAAACTCCTTTATAAAAAATAATATGCTAAGTGTATGCATGTCATGTTACAATAACTATAAGTGGGCATTTTCCTAGATGGCATATTATCATGCATGAACATGTTATCACAATCATCACATGAAAATAAAAATGAAAATAAACAATGAATTTTTGACTAGGTCCTTTTGGATAATTAAAATTACAACCCAAAAAAAGAAAAAAAATTACAGGGGTCTTCTTGTAATTTATACATAATTTTTTGCTCTAATTTTACAGTCTTCATCAAGTGGTTTATTGTGCAACAATTTGCTGGATTACCTTTGAAATTTGATAGGCCCAAAGTTCTCAATTGAGCCAAAAAATCCAATGGACATCTTTTTCTTCATCGCTCCACGTGTAGCAAGTGAAGGAGAGGAGAGAAGAAAAAATAAAAATAAGAAATTGCAAAAAGCCTATACCCCTTTATGAGTTTACACAGGTTGATCTAATCAAACTGAAAATAAAATTATTAATCCAAAAGGACCATATAATTAACGACTAAAAATCCCTTCATTAAACAACCATTTATCTCATGAATAAAAATTAACAAAGATGTAAAGTGCCCACAAATATACATCAAAAACATGATATTATCAAAATAAAATCATGTTTAATTAAAATTATATATGCTATAACCCGCTCTGATGCCATTTGTTGGAATTAAAGTATGAAACGCAGCGGAAGGAAAAGATCGTTGACAAACAAAAATTTTCTGAAAACTTTGTTCATCGGGAATAAATATATAATTTTAATTATAGAAAGCTTTAGGAATTTTTTACTAACCTTTTGAAGACTATCAGGGTATCCTAGCTTTCCTCTTTGACACCACGATCTTTCAAACCAGGCCTCCATACCAATGGAAAGACGAGTGGGCGTCAAGCTGTAAGAATGAATTTTCCTCACACTTTTCTGAATCTGCTATGTACTCAACACATAAGATATCAGACCTTTTTTTTTTTTTAGAGAAAAACTCTCGATTTTCTCTCTAAGTATTTTAAAAAATTATGTGAATAATAATTCTGATGAAATAACTGTTATCTCTCCTTTTTATATCTGAGCCATTAGTAATTTTACTTTCCCTTTTCTTTTTCTTCTTTCCCGAATCCTTACCAATTGATTCCTTTTATATATATATGTGTGTGTGTGTGTGTGAAACGTGAAAAGTTTCACGCTTCCTCCTCCTCTTTTTTTTTTTTGACCGAATCACATGATTCGGTTATATATATATATATATATATAAAGTAAAAAGTTTCACGTCTTTTTTTTAATATTATTTTAATATATATATTAATATATTATAAAATCTTATATATATAAAAAGATTTGGTTCAAAATCATATATATTTAAATTCAAAAATAAATCACATTTATTTAAGAATAGATTTTAAAAATATATATATCAATTAATTAATTAACTAATGCTCAGTTAAATGTGATAACATTTATCATATTACATTATGTGTCAGAGAGAACATTTTTCTGTGTCACATTAATAATTCAGGTGTGAAATAATTAATTCAGAATTCAATAATTTCAAATTAAAAATGTATAATTCATTCTATGCAAAAATCCAATATAGTATTACAGAGATGGTATTGGAGACCTATGGACCTATAACCCAAGGTCCAATAAATTTGACAATTAATTAAACTCTTTGATTAATGTGCCAAATTTATTAGTTTCAGTGTTACTCCACTAAAAACCTGAAACTGAACTCTTGAGATTATAGTGAAATTACTCAAAGAAAATTAGCGAGTAGTCCATTGATATAACCACTATATGTAAGTCAGTCCTCCATAAATAGTTCATAATAAGAGCTAGGTTCAATTTCCGTTCACCTCTCTTATTACATTTTTATCCTTGAGTTCCAATAATTCTCTAATGAACAATTAATTTATAATCTTATTATGAGCAAGCGCTCTACTGTTCAAACTTTGAATTATCACTCAAGAGAACTATTTTTCTAACTTCTATAGGAAGGAATGGATTCCATATCTGTATAATATTATTCTCAGCCATTTATTACTTTATGTTTCCAAGATACTAAGTTATAATTTGTGCTTAGACAAATCTTACCATGCAAGTCAAAAAACATAATGTCATAAATAGGAGTCTAATAAATACTCAGGATTACGACGGTCAAATATATGATCATCATAGTGATAAATTTGAATACTCTATTTGTAACGGATGATTATTAGAGATTCATAATTTATCTAGTCCAGTCCTATATAATCTCACTATACCTCCAATCCAATGTCTCTACATTAATAGTCCGGATAATGACTATTTCATTTTAGATGAGATTAGACCGTACTTGTAATTTTTAATTAAAGATCCCAAACTTTAATTAATTGTTACGGACTATTTAGATTATTATCTATAAATTTTATCCCTAAGCAAATAACAATTATATACTAAATTTATAGTCACATAAATAATCATGGAATTTTCTTGATGTTTATAAATGTATTCATAATATATATGATTAACCAAAATAATAATAAATGTCACTTTATTTATTTATTAACAATATGTACAATGTCACAGCTTTTAGGGCACCAAACCCAACACCAACCACATGCTTAGAATTTTTTATAGGTGTGACATAGTCAGACTACAGCTAAAGAGAGTATTTGAGAATTAAATCGAAACTTAAACGCTATAACATGTGAGAATGTTGTACTTTTTGATGTCAAAACTTGGTTCCCATGCACTCTCAAAATATTCAAGTTCGAGTATGGGCCTGTCTTCTATGCGAGATGTTGAAGCAGAATTTTTATTTCTGTAAAACATCATTCCAAGATCCAATCCAGATAACCAAAATAATAGGCTGTATACTATCTCTGATCTAGTTTGACAATAGAACATTGCGCCAGGTAAACTCTTTCTAAAACAGAAGCCGCGGCAATGGAAAACTTGGACATTGTTACAAGTATAGTGTAGATAGCCTCTATATGTTCATTAGGACCCAGCTTGGGGAGCCTAAGTAGGCTTTATAGTATAGATTTATATCAAGTCTTCCAAATCTTTGATGGCGTGATCCACTGCGTAAACTATCATCTTCTTTATCTGTTCAACCAAATATCAAATAAATTACCAAACAGTGAATGAAAGAGAGACAGTAAAGATAAAAAGATCTTAGTTGTCATGTGTGTGATTGCAATCATCACGTGTTTGATCTCATTTAAAATTTAGTTCAAACCTATGAACTAAATGCAATTAGTTTTTATTTTTGCACTCACCTGATGTAGTTCTCTTTTACCAATACACGTGATGATGGCATCATCAATAATAACGAATAGTAATGCTTGTTATTGTTGTGTGGTGAATTACAGAGAAGCCAAAAGGAAAAAAGAATTTGCCTCTAATTTGTCTTCTCTGGCTCTATGGTTCTTGGGAAGTTGTCTAAACTCTTCGGTCAAACGGAGGCATTCATGAATATTTTCTGGAGAAACGAAGTCTACGGCAACTTTGGTACAAGACTGCAAAGGTAAAATATGATTTTGATCATGTGGGGAAAAAAAAAACTCTTTCAAAAAGACAAATCCGGGGGAAGAAAAATGGCTAATAAAATACAGACCTTAAGATTCCTAACTTGGTGTGGGCATCCGGCGGGGATAAAAACAGCCTCTCCAGGTCTCTGTTCAAACGTCCATGGTTCAATCCCTAAAAATATGAAAGCATCAGTTAATCAACAACATTGTCAATGATAGTTCACGCAAAATAAAAATAATAAAAAAAAACACCAATGATATTAGAATAACAAGTTGCAAATGTCAAATTATGGTTTTAAGTAAAGGCATAACAATTTTACTCACCGTATTCTTCCTTTAGCCTCCTCTTGTGCTCCGAAGATAAATAAAAGGATTGGTCATGGATTGGATGATCCACCTAGATAAGCAAAACTATAAGACAACCGTCGGTACATTTGAAATGGCTGAAGTTAAAATTACTTTATTTACCCGTTGAACAGGACAACAATAAGTATGCCTAAATTCTTTCGAGTGTTCTCTTAGATAGGCCTCTAACTTAGGCACATCCTCCCGCCGGAAAATATCCCAAACTGCACCACCTGCTTTTTCTAAATCTTTAGAAGAGAATCCAGGAAGAAAAGCCCCATCTGTCTCATCTTCTAGTTCGTAGAATTCGGAATCATTTGTTTGTTCAGTAAGACAGCTGCTAGGTCTTATCCCCTCTCTCTTGTCTTGTGCCTTGTGTAATTTTCTCAATCTTGAAATTGAACGACGCTGCAGTTTACTTAAACCTACTTCCGCGGTGTGCGTCAAAATGTTCACCTACATCAATTGGAGAATTAAAAGGACAAGTGACAATATTCTTACGATAAATAAAAAGGACCATGCAATAGTATGCATAGTGTTTTACTACACTAGCACGTTAGATATTTGAGACATACCGCATCTGACATATCACAATGAAGCTTAGTCACCGAGTCGCCTCTTCCTAATTCTTCTTGAATTCCATAAGCGATATATGTTTTCGGACCTAAGTCTGGTTTCAGGACACCAACAGGCAGCTTTGCAGCAAGGTTAAGGATACCAATCCTAGGATCTGTATACTCCTGAAATGGCAAGGCGCTGATAAATTCATCGCAATGACGGGGCAGTAAATTGTCGAACTTATCTGACGGGGGCCAGTCCTTTAACTTGAGCATCTCTGGCCATAAATTGTCATATGTTCTCCCTTTGGAGTAACCTTCAAAGAACTGGCGAGTGTTGATCTCAACCTGCAAAGTTTCACCAAAAAAGAGGAAAAGAAACGACTTCATAATAATAAAATGAAGCTATAGTCTGTACGACCTAAATAAAAAAAATGCATCATCAAACAGCCAAGCAGTCTATGTCCTTCACATCTAATTGCACTGAATTTTAGTCTAAAAGGTCCAATAACATAAGGAGGATAAGATATCTAAACCTCACAACCAGCCAAGCAGTCAATGGCCTTCACTTTTAAAAATTTTGAGCCTGTCTCTGCCTCTGGATTTTCACTTAGAGCACGCCACATTACGGTTGGCTCCCAGCTCAAACCAGTTGCTTGTTCAAGGACATTTCGGACTATAATTGGTTCACCATTTATCCAATGCTTCTGGAAGCTGGAAAGCCCTCCTGTTAGAATGTTGCTTGAGTCTGGACAATACAGGTTGTTATCATTCGAATTTTCTCTGGAAGCTGCTTTTCTCATTAGATCCTTTCTTCCATCAAATTCGCACTTAAAAACTGTTTGTTCAGTTTGATTAACCTCCTGTAAACATCTAGCTTTCACTTCTAAATTTGAGATCCACCGACACGGAAGAATGCGCTTTAGTTCCAATATACATTTATTGCACCCACCAAGATCTTTTGGAGGACAAATAACACTCCCGTTGTCATTTGCGTTCCACTCGGTTGAGGGTTCTTTATCACACTCTGAGGTTTCTAGATTACAGACTTTGTGTGAAGAATCTCCTCCGTGCATGTAATCATAACCCCTGTTGTTATATTGAAATTTCAATTCACCTCGGTCTAAAAGGCCTCCCTTACGAATATCACGGCAACAACTGAGACATAGTTCGTAAGAACACTCTGGGCAGCTTCGATGAAGATCAATTATTGAAGTTGCACAATGGTTGCTGCTCCATTACAAGCTACAAAGGTTTCATCAATATGACAAAATAAAATACTCATCATAGTTCGGTTAAGTAAAGAAGAGATACTTACCAATAAATTCGCTCATCATTATAGCATAGGGCCTGTGGTATCTCAATTTTAGATGACGAAATTCCTGAAAAAGAAAAATAGTTTCATGTTAGCCCTCTTCTAAACTTCAGTGTCAAAAATTAAATCAAATAAAATAATAATAACAACAACAACACTATACCTTGAATCTTAGCTTCGATCTCTACCTCCTTAGATTGTTCTTCACAAATTTGTTTCATATATGGTAGCAACGAGCAAAGCAAGTACTTGAGATGCTGCAGCTTTTCAGTGTTATCTATCTTCCTCTTTGATGTCTGAAGTTCAGAAGGAGAACAATAAGACTTAAATCAGAAAGTAAGTTGACTTAATTCTAAGTGGACTCGCAGCATTTTGTATTTTTCAAGAGTAAACCTCAATAATGCCAGCTGAATGCAAGCATCCATTGCAGTTACAATTTTTGCGGCAAAAGGGGCAAAGTGCCTCAATTTCCTTAACTTTCATGTTAGGGTACCTAATACAAGAAAGATAACACAATTTAATGGAAATTTACATAAAATTAAGGAAATAAAATACCCAAAAACAAAAGGAAAAATAAAATAAAATAAAATATTTGCAGAACAAATACCATTGTTTCACACATTCGATACAATATGATTTCTCTTTACACTTGGTGCAAGAGACGACACTTTTGCTCTCCTCCATACACTGATGACACTTCAAATTAACTTCTACATTACACTGTTTAACACCAGAAATATAAATTTTACTCTCGCATGAGCAAAACATTTTTCTCTTCAGAACTAATCACCATTCTAAATACAAGATATTTTCAAACACAGATATTACCTCCACATCGCTCGCTGCGTGTTTAGGGTCGCAATTGACAGAAGAACTGGGAGAAGCTGGTGGAGGGGAACGACAAAATGTAGAATTTCTCAACTCATAATTTTCAACAGGAACATCCTTTGAACTTTCTTCAGTCACTATACCTGCAGAATTTCTACTTCTGCTCCTATTCCGTCTTAAATTGAACAGAAACAATAACTCCCTTTCTTCACTTTCATCCGCTAAGAGCTCATCATCCGAATTGTTTTCTCTCCTTGAGGCAATACTAGCCCTTCTCGAATTTCTTTTGCCACTTGACGGCTCAAAATCTCCACTAACATGCCCTTTTAGGGATGAAAGTCTTCCTGTTCCAGAAAAATCATCATCCCTTTTGTCATCCTCTGATATAGTTTTCCTATTTCTACGTTGTGATATTTCTGGAAATTTTCTCTTAGTTCCAACCATGGGAATATTTGAAACCCTCTTTATTTCACGCTTGGTATACCGCTTCAACCGTCCTTGTTCCGCACCCAAAAACTTCCATTCCACTACAGAATCACACGAACGCCATAGATTTTAATCCAAATTCAACACGAGACAATCGAATTCAATAAGAAATCTCATAATGCAAGCAAAAAAAATAAAATAAAATGGAAGAACACAATCACATTACTCGATCATGTCCCAAAATCAACATTTACATGTAGATGAAACAAACACGACGCTATCAAAATTCCTGAGCTGAAGATTGCAAGCAAACAAGAATATTATTAGGGCTAGCAACAAAATTCTCGGTCCAGCGAAAAAATCTCATCCAAAGCAAACCAAGAATTCAACCCACAAGAAAAAAAAAAAGGAGAATATTTGCAATAGCAAGACGAGAAACGATCAAACGAACGAGATCATCGGATAAGACTGACTTAATTGATTAAATCTCCAGAAAATCCAGAGAAAAAAAAACTGATCGAAGAAGAGCTTGATTCGTCGATTGATTTGGTCTTAGTTTTCCTTTATTTTAAAATTGGCAATGGCGAATCAGCGGCGATGATTCCAATGCCAAATGAGTAAGGAACGAATCCGAAAAGGAAGAAAAAGAAAAATGGAAATTTCCGCATTGAGAGTGAGAGAAAAGGTGCGACGAACTAATGGAAAAGAACAAAGGTTTTTTTTTTTTTTTTGTCTCTCTCACTTTTGCCACTATTTTTTAATTATTTTTTAATATATATATATATATAGATGTATTTGCACGTGTGCATATAAATATAAGATTCTGAAAAAAGTTTATGGCTGAAAAGCAACTTTCCGGATTTTTTTTAAAGATTCCCCTAGGCATTCCTGTTAATAATACTGCACGTTTTCAACTTTTTTTTTTTTTTTTCCTGAAACAATGGACTGAAAAACAAATACATAACTAGATTTTTTTTAATATATACCAAATAAATCTCTTTTTTAAGGAAGGAAATATTTCTGGAAAATGAGGGGAAAAAAAGGCAAAATCTTGAACCTGTAGGTCATTAAAAAAAACTGTGGGCTCTGTGACGCCTTTCAAGCGTTAGAATTAATAATATATTCTATTCAAATGTATATACAACTTAAATCGATATTGTTGAAAATTATTTTGTTATTTTTTTGTCATTTAAAAATTGATTTGAGAACAAATGAATTGTAAAATTAAAATTTGAGAACAAACAAAAATACAGTGGCGCTAGAATTGTTATACATTTTACTGTTTGAACAAAAGAACTAGCATTTTCTAAAGGAAGGACCTTACCTTAACGCCTATACCTCAAAACAGTACTACTTAATTTTTTCTCTTTAAATTTGAAACTTGCCAGTATCTATCCCGTAAATACTAAAACGACGAATTACTGCACACACAAAAAAAAAATCAACGAACTTACTGTTTTTTCGTATTATTATTACAATTATTATAAAATATAAAAAATAGTGGAATCTACGTATAATATTTATGCAGAAAACGACAAATATCGAGTTTAGTACGAGGTAATTATTCATACCAACTACCACCAGCGAAGATATTATAATGATTGTATAGCCATCATTACAATTGTTCACAATATTATATCAAATATTATTTTTGGTCACGATAACAATCACAACAACAACAATAATAATATCAAGGTTTAATTATAAGAATTCCTTCGATATTATAACTTTGTAAAACTTTACCCCTTAAATTTTAAAGGTAACGCCTATTTCTCTTAAAGTATAAACTGTTAATAAAAATAATCATTCTATTAGAATTTTGACATAAAATTGATAAATAAATTTAAAATTAAAGGTATGTTAATAATTATGATTATAAAAATTAGCACATAATTAAAACTATAATAAAATGGTCTTTATTGATGATTAAAAACAAAAAAAATAAAATCATCATACCATTTGCATCTTTCTTTTTTTTTTTTCAATATACAAAAATTCTATTCAAAATTTTATTATATTTTTGCACTGAAAAAGAATTCTGAAATTTTAAAAGTTACATATGCTAGTGAAATAAAAAGAATATAAAATAAATATATTCAATATAATATAAAATATAACATAAATTTTTCAAAGAGGAAAAAAACTCTGATAGTATTAAAATTTCTTTCATATTTTTGAATTTTTCATTGGTATTTGTATCTTTCAAAATTTCAATATACTGTTTTGAGTGTGAACAAAATTAAAAAAAGGGAGATCTATATAGTATTACGTTTTTAATTTATTTTTTGTTTTTAATCATCAATAAATACTATTTTTATTATAGTTTTAATTTTTTTGGTTATTTTTTTAAATAGGGTTTCCAAAATGCCTCTAATTTTAAATTTAGTTATCAGTTTGCTTTCAAAATTCTAACAAAGGGACCATTTTTATTAACAGTTTATATTCAGAGGAATTTATGTTACGCTTTGAAATTCAAGAGGTGAAGTGTTATAAAGGCTATAATTTAAGGGGAATTTTTGTGATTAATCCTAATATCTAACAGTACTAAATATCAATATTACATTGGAATAAGGAAAGAATTAGGCCACTGTTTATTGGGATTAAAAATAAATATATCAAAATATAGCAATGTTAAGTAAATAGTCAATTTTGATTAAAATGAAATTTATTTTGATATAAAATAACTTAAAGAAAAATACAAAATAACTTTCAGATAACAAACAACCAAAACAATAAAAAAAAAAGAGAAGAAGAAAAAGAGAAGACAAAAGAGAAGATAAAATTAAAAATTTAAATAAACACATGATTTGAAAAATATTATGTATTTAACTATTTTCAAAAGTATTCTATTTACTTACATTAAAAATTAAAAATGTTCTGTTTAGTATAATTTTTTTTTTAGATAAAAAGAGCAAAAACAAAACAAAACCATAACAACAACGACCGCAACAAACAATAATAATTAACAAACAAGAATGTTACCACTAGCGAGATTTTGTTGCTTTCACCGGTTGCAGCAAAGAAAGCTTTTGTCCCTTGGTTCATGATAGTGCAAGACTCAACTGGGTATTTATTTATTTATTTATTTATTCCTGATGATATGGGACTCTATTAATTACTTACCACTTATGCCTTCTAATATATATTGATTGATGATTGATACCTTTGGCTACCATTTTTCTTTCTTTTTTTTTTTTTTGTTTTTTTCCTCCTAATTAGAGAATGAAATCTTGCGCCTTGAGGCAGACTTTAATTTGGTAGCCGTGCCCATAAAAGACAAAACCATATCTGGAAGATAAAGAGCAAATCTTGTTTTGCTTTTTATTTGAGTGTCAAATCCATTGTTACTATAACCAGCAATTTAAAAGAAAAAGAGAGAATCATGTTGGAAAATAATTTTTCGCGTGGGCCTATATATATATTTAAATGTATTGTTTAATGTTATCTTAAGGTAAAGTCTAAATTAAAGTGATATAATTAAAATAAAGTTGAAACGCTTTTGGGTATTAATATAAAGTATGAGTTATTATTATTAATAATATATGTGTAGATATCAATTTGTAATTTTCAGATTTTATGATGGGCAAAACTATAAATACTTTAAAATAACTAAAGTTATTTATTCTGGTTATGATCCTCAATCCATACGTACGTTTTTCTCTTCCTATTTTATCTAAAATCCCATCTTCAAAGAAAATCTCAAGGAATACGTATTGGATTAGAAGGCAATAACCTAAATTGATCCATAATCATGAATCAAGGTACGCTTCCGCAATTAGAATTATTCCTCTCAATGATTTGACATGAACGATCTTGATAGAATTTTGGTTTGATTTGGTTTCTAACAAGTCGCATAAGAGCCATTTATGTTAAATCATTGAGAAATTTTTCTCAAAAGTTTCAGTTGAATAAGGTTCATTCTGTTTTTTGTTCAATATGGATTCATTAATATGGATATGTGTATGTACGTCTGTGGAATTAATTATGGTTGCTGTGGAATTAATTGTTGACTTTGTTTTTCATTCTTTCGAGTAATGGCTGCAATTAAAAAAAAATTAAATCATTGCCATATACGATTTCAAAGAAATCGAACTGTGAGTGGGTTAAGTAACCCATGGCATTACCGGCGACAATCTCACTGCCGTCGGCAAAGAATACCAGCCATGACACTCAGGTGGCGTCGGAAAGGACAAGTCGTGGTCTCTGGCTGCGACGGAGGAGTGGAAACGGCGGCCAAAAGCCGCTGTTCAGCCGGCATTCTTGGGTTAAAAAAAATTATGGCCGTTTTTTTTGGGTTTTGTCGGTGGCCCGCTATTCCGCCGCCGGCGCCGGGGCCTTCTAAGCTCGGACATCAGGCCGCGACCGGCGCAGCGAAGTCCCCTTCGCAGTTGACTCCCCCAACCGCCTCGAATCGTTACCCAGCGGTTACGACCCTTGGGCGTAAGGGCTGGTTCTGGGCTTCGACCTAGAACTTGAAAATTTTATTAAAAAAAAAAAAAAAAGGGAATTAAGGGAGGATGGGCTGGACACGGGCCTGGATTTATTGGGCCCATAACCAGCAAAATCCTAGGGGCTCAACCCCTGGGTGACCCGAAAAAAAAAAAAAAAAGGTGGGGCTGGAATGGATCCGAGTTGGGTTAACCTGACCCGGTCCATAACCCAACCTGGTCCTAGGTCAACAGTCAATGGTCAACTTTGATCGTTGACTTTAACTTAGTTGGCTTTTTAACCCTTTTTTTGGGTCAATTTTGGATGCAACTTTAAAATTCAAATTGTGTTTTTAGATGATTAATATTGTCAAATTAGTTAATTGAACCAATAATCTATCAAAGTAGCCTCTTTTGTGGATGTTAATTAATTTGTGATATTAAGATGATTGTGTGAATTTAATTCATGCGAATATTAATCGGCCCAAAAGAAGCTTAATATTTAGCCGAATTAAATTCATACCTATGGTGATAAATATGTAACAATTATATGGTTATTTTTGGCATATAAATAATAAGTAGATCCAAAGATTAACTTATTATTTGATATGATTTATTGTTTATATTTGATCACTACACTAAGAATACCACTTACAAGTTAATATTTATGTCCAAAGACTAAATATTAATATTGTTACAGGTTTTTTGTGATGGAATTAATCATTGTTTTAATTTTATTGGTTGTTTTATGTGAACTCTTAAGTGAATATGTGATTTTGTTCTTTGTTCAGCTGTAGCATCATCTTCCTCGATATCTGCAAGTGTTAATTCCATTTCTATGCTGAATGGGACTACCTTCAAGGACCGGAAAGAGAATGTGTTAATCGTTCTCGTTTTCCTAGATCTGGACTTAGCCATAAGGGTTGAACGTCCCACTATTACGGATTCTAGTTCCGTTGAGGATAAAAAAGAACTTGAAAGATGAGATCGTTCTAACAGAATGAGTCTGATGATCATTAAGAGAGAAATTCCAGAAATCTTCAGGGGCACTGTGCCTGATGAGGTCACAACAGCCAAGGGTTTCCTTGAGGCCATTGAGAAATGCTTTGCAAAGAATGATAAGACTGAAACAAGCATGCTTTTGGCGAGCCTAATTTCAATGAGGTACAAAGCAAAAGGAAACATAAGGGAGTACATTATGAAAATGTCTCATCTGGCTTCAAGATTAAAGACACTAGATTTGGAAATTTCTAAGGATCTTTTAGTGCATCTTGTCTTGATTTCTCTTCCTGCACAATTCAGCCAATTCAAGATCAGTTACAACTGTCAGAAAGAGAAATGGACTCTTAATGAGTTAATTTCTTATTGTGTGCAAGAGGAAGAAAGACTAAAGCAAGAGAAGACTGAAAGTGCTCACTTGGCTTGCATCTCTAAGGACAAGAAGAAGAAAAGAAAGAAAAGTAATGAAACTGCTAAAGATCCAGCACAAAACAAACAACATAAGGATAAGGATGAAAATCATAGTTGTTTCTTTTATGGTAAACCTGGACACATGAAGAAGGTTTGCACCAAGTATCATGCTTGGAGTGCAAAGAAAGGTAAGCTTCTCAATTTGGTTTGTTCTGAGGTTAATTTAACTTCAGTGCCAAGACACACTTGGTGGATTGATTCAAGTGCCACTACTCATATAAGTGTGACTATGTAGGGTTGCCTGAGTTACCAAAAGCCAATTGACGCTGAAATATTCATCTATGTAGGAGATGGAAAATCGGTAGAAGTTGAAGCAATAGGGCATTTTAGGTTATTGTTAAGTTTTAGTTATTATTTGGATTTGAAAGATACTTTTGTTGTACCGTCGTTTAGGTGGAATTTAATTTCTATTTTTGATTTGGACAAATCTAGATACTATTGTTCATTTGGAAATAGTCAGTTTAGTCTTTCTTTAAATTCAAATGTTGTTGGTACTGGTTCTTTATCATTTCAAGATAACCTATATTTGCTTGATACAGTTGCTTCTTATAATGAAACCTTGCATGTTAGTTCTCGTGGCATAAAACGTAAATTAACCGATGAGAATTTCGTTGTATTATGGCATAAGCGATTAGGACATATTTCAAGAAAAAGGATGGAAAGACTTGTGTCAGATGGAATTCTTAATTCCCTCAATTTTACAAATTTTGAAACCTGTGTTAATTGTATTAAAGGGAAACAAACAAACATAAGGGGATTGGGTGCCAATAGAGCTACGGATGTCTTAGAATTGATACATACAGACATTTATGGACCATTTCCTATGGTTTCATGGAATGGTCAACAATATTTTGTATTGTTCATAGACGATTACTCTCGGTATGGCTACCTATAACTCATACATGAGAAGTCACAGACTGCAGCTTACCTAAATCCCTTTGGGGTGAAGCACTCAAGACTGTAGCTTACATTCTCAACAGAGTTCCAACAAAAGCAGCAACTAAAACACCTTATGAGCTTTGAACTGGCAAAAGGCCTAGTCTGAAGCATTTACATACTTGGGGTTGTCCAAGAGAAGCAAGGCCTTATAGGCCCAATGAAAGGAAATTGATCCAAGACAGTGAGTTGTTATTTCATTGGTTACTCTGAACGGTCAAGGGGTTACAAATTTTATGATCCCACTACTAAGGCTATTTTTGAGACTGGAATTACAACATTTTTTGAGGATGTTGAGTTTGGGGGGAGAAATAAGGTTAGAGTCTTTGTCTTTGATGATGAATTTGATCTTGTTCCTCTTGTACAAGAAGGATTGGTTCCTATTCCTACAATTGCTTTTGATAATGTTCAGGCTTCAATCCCTGACATTGATCAAGTTGCATATCAAGAACAACCAGACATAGTCGTTCAATCCCTTGAGGTACAAACTCAACAACCTCAAGAACCAAAACCTCAGGAACTTGTGCCATTAAGGAGATCCACTAGAGAGAAAAGAAGTGCTATTCCGGATGATTACATAGTATTCTCCAAGAACATGAGAAAAGTGTTGGATTGATGGATGATGATTCGATCAATGTCCATCAAGCCATGCATAGTTTGGACTCTCAAAAGTGGATGAATGCCACGAAAGATGAGATAAAGTCTATGAAAGACAATGACGTTTGGGATCTCATTCCATTACCTGAAGGTTCGAAGCCCATTGGTTGTAAATAGATATTTAAAACCAAGAAGGATTCAAAGGGTGATATCGAGCGATATAAGGCTCGTCTTATCGCTAAAGGCTTTACTCAAAAGAAAGACATTGATTATAAAAAGACTTTCTCTCCGGTTTCAACAAAAGACTCTTTTAGGACAATTATGGCACTTGTAGCGCATTTTGATCTTGAGCTACATCAGATGGATGTTAAGACGGTGTTTCTAAATGGTGACGTTGATGAAACGATCTATATGGTGCAGCCAGAAAACTTTGAGTTAGGAGACCCAAAGAAAATGGTTTGCAAATTAAAGAAATCCATATATGGGCTTAAGCAAGCCTCTCGTCAATGGTATTACAAATTTCATCAAGTGATATCTCATTCGATTTGGAGGTGAACATTGTAGATGACTGTATATACCATAAGTTCAGTGGGAGTAAGTGTATTTTTCTGGTATTGTATGTTGACGATATACTGCTTGCCACCAATGATATAGGCTTATTGCACGAAACCAAGATATTTCTATCAAAGAAATTTGAAATGAAAGACCTTGGTGACGCCTCTTTTGTGTTAGGAATTAAAATACACCGAGATCGTTCTCGGGGCATACTTGGGTTATCACAAAATAGCTATATCGAAAATGTACTTAAAAGATTTGGCATGCAGGATTGTTAACCAGGAGATACCCCTGTGGCTAAAGGAGATAAGTTCAGTTTCAGTGTCCTAAGAACGACCTTGAGGTTAAGGAAATGGCAAAGATCCCATATGCATCAGTTGTTGGGAGTCTAATGTATGCTCAAGTTTGTACTCGTCCAGATATAGCATACATTGTTGGATTGTTGGGCAGATATTTGAGTAACCCTGGAATGGATCGTTGGAAAGCAGCCAAACGGGTTATGCGATATTTACAGAGAATAAAAGATCACATGCTTACATATAGAAGGTCAGACCAACTCGAGATCATTGGTTATTCGGATTCAGATTTTGTTGGATGTCAAGATAGTCGTTGATCCACTTCGGGCTATATTTTTTTGCTTGTTGGAGGAGCTATTTCTTGGAGGAGCGCTAAGCAGTCACTCATAGCTTCTTCCACTATGGAGGCAAAATTTATAGCATGTTATGAGACATCCAATCATGGAATATGGCTGCGAAACTTTGTCACTAGGCTACGAATTGTGAAAAGTATAGAAAGACCACTTAAGTTGTTTTGTGACAATAAATCTGCAGTCTTATATTCTAACAATAACAAGAGCTCTTCAAATTCAAACCATATAGAGATTAAGTTTCTTGTTGTTAAAGAAAGAGTTCAGAGTGGTCAGGTGTCTATAGAGCATATTGGTACAAACTCCATGATAGCGGATCCGCTTACAAAAGGGCTTCCACCCAAGGTCTTTCATGAGCACACTGCTCACATGGGTGTTCAGTTATTTGATGATATGTAGTTTTAGTGGGAGTTTGTATTTGAATGCTAATTTTCTTTACATATAGACATTGTGTGTTTGTATATGTTTTCTGCAGAAATAAAGAATACAGTTTACTTACACTCTGATTTTGGTACGGTTTTGATCTCATTGAGGTATAAGGTAGGACCAGTTAGAAATAGACATGTTTAGATCACTTTGCATGTAATTTTCATGCTACACATCCATACTTGATCTATGTCATTTGGTTATATCGATATGTGTGATCATTGATGGGTCTAGTCACGTTATATTTGTGACAAAGACCGCTTTGGTCCTATGTTGGTATGATCAATGGACGAGATTGTTCAGGAATACCCTTATTTGTGATAGCAAAAGTTGAGCTCATTAAGGTAAACACATTTTTTGCAAAGAAACATATGTGGCCCAAGTGAGAGATTGTTGGAAAATAATTTTTCATGTGGGCCTACATATGTATTTAAATGTGTTGTTTAATGCTATCTTAAGGTAAAGCCTAAATTAAAGTGATATAATTAAGATAAAGTTGAAAGGCTTTTGGGTATTAATATAAAATATGAGTTATTATTATTATTAATATATTTGTAAATACCAATTTGTAATTTTTAGATTTTATGATGGGTAAAACTGAAAATACATTAAAATAACTAAAGTTATTTTTTCTGGTTATAGTCCCTAATCCATACGTACGTTTTTCTCTTCCTGTTTTCTCTGAAATCCCATCTTCAAAGAAAATCTTAAAGAATACATATTGGATTGAAAGACAATAACCTAAATTGATCTATAATCATGAATCAAAGTATGTTTCTGTAGTTTAAAATTATTCCTCTCAATAATTTGACATGAATAATTTTGATAAAATTTTGATTTGATTTAGTTTCTAACAAATCAAACTTAAACAAGTATCATATCAAAATTTAAACAAAAAGAGAAAAAATCCAACGCAATACTAAGAAAAAAAAAAATTCTAATCATTATGTCGAGGATCAACTTTTGCCATCAAACTTAGCATATTTGTCAGCACAATCTTGTAGAATTTGTCTTGTTTCCACCACCTGTCCTTTAAAGAAGAGAGGTCCAGCAACTGACGAAAAGTAGATCCTATATACCATGGTGGAGCCGGCCTTTTATTTTAGTGGAGCAGTATACAGTATTCTTTTTAAGAATAAATGAGATAAAAGATATATCATTATATTTTTTAAAAAATTATTAGATATATATTTAGAGTTTCATGTTATGAAAAATACACTATCGATAAGGCTTTGTCATAAAGTGTTTGATTTTATGGTATTTTATATTCTTAGTTTCAAACAAAACATTTAGTTGCTACAATATGAAGCTTTTAATATTACAATGTCAAGAACAAATGAGCACAATATAAAATTCTCACATGTTACTATTGTTTTAACTAAAATTTGTTCAAACAAGTTATTTGAACCAATGCTCCTAAACATCCTATTTGTTTTGCATACATTTTTTTATTGTGATATGATTTCAGTCCTACCTAGGATTAAGAAACATTAACTAACAATAAGGATATCTTATTATAGGTTTTTTTTTTTTTTTTATACCTTATATTTTAAGAATATAAAAAATTGCTAAGTTTAACATGTGACAAATTCATCTAAAAAATGACGTTATATTGAAAAGTTTTTTTTACACTCAAATGTTAATATTTGACATTAACACAACAGGATAGTATTGAGTTAAAGATTACTCCAAGAATCAATGATAGCATGTAAGAAAATATTAAATCTTAGCAGAGGTATTATAAAAAAGATAAATTTTTAAAAGTTAAATTTTAATTTTTTAAAAGTAAATAGGGCCGACAAGCCTGCTCAACCTCACCTAGCTCTGTCAGTCTATACATGGATTTCATAATACCCATCTTTTGTTAGTGTGTCAGACTCAACAGTACTCTGGCATTGTTATCCGTCAAAGCACCCCTACAAGTTGCAATCCCAATAAAGTTCACCATCCAAATGATGTCAGCAGAAAATATTTAAATGTAATACTAGGTCAATTGAAAAAAAAAAAGTTGGCTATCAATTTACAGATCAAACCTGGAATTCGCATAGATACATCAATAAAACGAAAACGAGTAAAAAAAAAAAAAGAAAAGCCTATTTGAGCCGCTAGTCACTGTATTGATTGCAAGCTAGTTCACTTCTTTTCACTTGCTGCCACAAAATCCAGACCGTCTCAATCTCTATACATCTTATGTCCTGCAAATTTAGTTTACATCGACATCCTCATCCACTGGCATAATTATAATGTTGCAGAGGTCAAATGTACAGCTACTAGTTTTGAGTCTTGTCGTCTTTCATGAACTTGGCTATCGACGTTCTTCAACAACCTCGGGCATAGAAGGTGAGGAATCATTACTGATTTTGCTAGGTAACGGCGTATTCCTCCGCGACTGGCGCTTTGTGGGCACCAGAGTACTCTCGGTTTCCCATTTCTCTGATACCACATCATCTTCGTCTTCCTCGCTCTCTTTGAAAATCGGATGGACGTATGCGTTCTGGAGGTAGCCTTTCAAGTTCAGGTGTGGCTCCCTAGTACGTTCCAGAGTGTCTTTCATCATCGCTTCCTGTAAGCGGCAAAAAAGATAAGTTCAGGTCAAGGGCTCAAACCACTTCCTTTTAACATTAGTCAATTACTTGGTCAAAATATAAAAGTTCTAGTTTACTTTACCTGCAACGGATATTTAACAAATGCAGATTCAAAGCGGCCTTTGCAGAACATGAAGAACCAAATGGTGAGAACGGGAAGCACAAGGAGAACAGGGGTCGCTTGAGCCTGACTTTTAGTGCTTAACAATCCCATCAGAGCCACTTGTGAAGTAATCAATGCAATTATGACACGAAGATGGACATCAGGCCAGAATGCCGCACCGCTCTCATACTCCTGGTTATAAACGTTTATGATCTGCATGTTCAAATTAACAAACTATGAAAAAACAATTTCTAAGAATTTGATACCCTTAAAAGTTGCATAGTCAGATGAACAAACTATGAAAGAAAAACCACTACTATGAAGTTGAATAATATACCCTGAACAAGGCCATATAATTATCTGCAGGACGTTAAAACCTCCGAACACACTTACATGACACGAAGAAAATGCAATTGCAACTATGAAGCATGAATTCCCATGAAGAAACGTGAAAGAAATTTTAAATAAAGCTACGATTATGAATGGATTTCGTCAACCTAGAGCAATGAAGAGAAGAACTGAATTGGCATGATTGAATTGCCGTGTGACAGCCAAAGTATGTGTATTAAAACTCTAATGTTCATATCCGTGTGTGCATAAGTGCTTGCATCTGTATCGACCTTATTGGTCCAACTTCATGACAAAATCTACAGCAATATTATGAATTAATGCAAAAAAAAAAATCTGCTTACCTGATGACGGAACACAAGATAAGCAAAGCCAAAGAAGACTAGAATAAATGGAAGTATAACTGGCGTCATTGCAGCATACACGAGTCCTAGTAAGAAGTACAACTGTATTTGAGGTTCTCCGGTGTTAAAACCTAGACTTCCTGGATCCATTGCCTCCTCTCTATCCTTTTCAGTCTTCACCAAGAAAAAGTTCTTCAAGTGATATATTACCAGTGGTTTCAACATTAGAATCTCTCCAGCTATACCAGCCCATCCATCAACCATTATATAAGTTATGAAGAAGGTTGCTTTCAATGGGATTGCCACCCCAATTGTTTCAGGAATCCTGCCAAAAAAATAAAATAGAAACAAAAAATTTTGATTAACAACAATAAAAAAAAGCAGACTGAACTTTTGAAATTGGGTTCAAATAAAATAACAGAAATGATACTGTATATTTCCTTGGATTTATCAATGATCAGCCAAAAATTAAAGGCAACATGGGAATAGTTCATATGTCAGGATGGCATACTTGTTTGCAGACTGGTTGAGGAAAGAATCAAGCTGCTCAAACGCTGACCCAGCAATTATGCTACCAAGAAATACATTCACAAAATTGAACAGATAATATCTAGATGCTGCTCTCCTTTCAAGAGAAGATATAGATCCAAAGCCTTCAAATTTGGACATTATCATCAATATCGTTGGCAAGAAGATAAGAAATAACTTCAGTGCAATCCCAGGTAGAAAACCTTGAACCAAAGACTTGATGAATTTGCTGCATATAAAAGCATCATATTAGGATTTTAGTTATAACTAACGAGTAAAGGTTAAATTTAAGAGATCCAAGAATGATAGAAACTCACAGTTCTATAAAGCCCTTTAGAAATGGTGCTGCTTTCTCAATTCCCTCGATACTTGCCAGGGACTGTACGAATGCAATTGGAATCATGAAAAAAAAGGTGAGGAAAAAGAACGCAATGCCCATAATTAGCCTCCGGATTGAAAGCGAAACATAAGGGATTGCAAGATTTGCCCAGTATACGTCGCGTGGCTCTGGAGCCCACTCAGTTAACCAAATAGTTGGATTTCTAGTTTGCTGAGTTTGTGCACAAACAGCAGCAGCCCATCGACTTTTAAACGAAACAAATGCCGCTGGCACAATAGACCTAGGATCACTCACAACTCTTTCCCTTTCTTTTGGTATCTGAAGAAACAAGTGATTGATTTAAATTGAATAGATTGAACCATACTATATTTATATAATGCGAAGCATATTTAGCAACTTCCTAGATGCAACCAGACTTCAACGCATTAAGGAGTTCAGAAGCTCCTCCTTATCATAAAATAGTACACAAGGGCAGAAAGCCAAGAATGGAACCTTCTTATTCTTTAAATTTAAGAACAATGTTATCCCCTTAACTTAGAATACAATATAAAGTTGTACAAGACACCAAAATTAACCAACCTGCCAATGTTATGTTAATTTAGATAAACATCCTCATTCTCTTGAACAAATGGACTACAAACAAATTGGTCATGAATTCAACTAATCCTTAATGTCTCCTGACCCAACTTTATATAATATTCTTTAGTCGCTTTCTAGAATTAAAATAAAATGCAAGAAGATGGGGGGAAAAAGAAGAAGACAATCAATATATCACAATCCTGGAAAAAAAAAATTAAACAAGAAACTTAAAGGCTACTTACTTCTTTTGAAAGTTTCTCAATTGCAGACGTGTAATGATCAATTGCATCCACTCTCTTCCCCCAAAGCCCAAGAAAACCAGTCTGAAAGTAAAGTTTATGCATAGACTTTGGTTAAACACAAGACTCATATTAAAAATAAATCAGGAGACGCTAGTTTTTTAAGAAACACTAGCAAAATTATGTACCTTCATCATAGGCCTCTTGGAATCATCTCTAGAAAACTTATTATTGTAGTAGGTAAGCCAATTCATTATTTTTTTCTTCATCTTAACCAATTTCGCAAGTCTGTTTGCATTGTATACCACCTGCAATTGTTTTCTTCATCATGAGACATATATAATGGCAATCGTCAAGAGTCCAAAGAAAACTACTGATGACTTAAAAGTTTTTCTATAAATCTTTGTAACAAGATAGGCACTAGGCGTGGGACACACAATGACCAAAACATAGAGACTAAGAGACCGGAAAAGCATGACATGGTTTCAAGATTTATATAAAAAAAAAAAAAAAAAAAAAAAAAACAAAAAAAAAAACAAAAACTTCATGCTTGATCCACAATAAAGAAATACCAAAGCCACTCTCAGGAGATCATATTCAGAGAACCAAGAACATACTTAGAAAAGAGAGATGACCGCATGACTTAAAATGGTTACAAGGGAACTACAGATATTCAAGGTGTGATAACCAGCAATTTGGTTTTGTACGTGTTAACAACATGAAATAATGTCAAAATCAGATCGATTAGCCATCATTCAAGCTTATGCTTGTGCATCACATCAGCATATGGAAGCTGGAACAAACCTGATGCGTCAGATAGTGATCTGGATGATTGACCAGGAAAAAATGCTCGACATTCTCGCTCACAGATTCATCGGGGTCCGGCGGAACATTTCTAACGAGCACCTGTGAGCAATAATATCCATTTGTTAAAGAATTGTCACATAAAACGTTGTCATGTCTCAACGTTTTATACTTATATTTTCCTTCTTGGTATGCCTTAATCAGTGAAATCTGACGCAGGCATTTGTCCTTATCACAATTGAAGGCTGCTAAGAAAACTATTAAGATAACTACCAATATTATGTTAACAACGTAAGAATTCTCTGTTAGATCCACCAAACGACCTTTTGAAATGATATTCCAAACTCCAAAAATACCCAACATCAGGTGCCCATTTGGTTCGTAGGTTGAAACAGTAAGTTTGAACAGAAAATCAAATAAAACAGTTTGAACTGTGGTTTGAATCAATGAAACAAACAGCACACAAGTCTTTCCAAAAGTCAAAAGTCAAAACTTTCATTTTCAGCGTGCAAAAATGTAAAATATGAAAAATAAACATCACATTCACTGGTAAGCCTCAGTGACAGCGTTAAGCATTTGTTTTACTAGAATAAAATCATTAAATTAATTCTTAAGTTCCTTCTTTCACCGAAATCAATTCAGATGCTGCAACAGACAATTTATCATGCTTTTAATGATTGGACATTAGATAATCCTAGCTTATAGACAACAAGAAATGCAGATCTTACTGTAAATTGATCTGGACGGCGTTTTTCTGATGCGAGAAACTGCAAGCGCATCGAGGCAACTTTCTCGTATTCCTTATACAACACATAACATGTCCAAAAGGTGAAGACATAAGCCATTACTATATGAGTCCACAATCTGCAAAATCAAGAATTTCAGAATTAGCATCTCTGATGCTATAATAACATGTCCATAACAGTGCCAAGATAGACATTAAAGAAGCACAATTGATTTTTCAAAATAAATAAATAAATAAATAAGAGTGCAGTCAATTAAAACCCTTCACACAAGAGCATTAAGCTGGTGGTTTTCCAACCAACCCCCAAACTAAAAACCAGACAGCCGCATACCTTCTTTGTAGTGATGGTAATTCTTTCAAGAAACAAAATAGTTATACCTGGGTGATCCGTCCTCAACATTCGCAATCGAGAGCTTATCAATATCGCTAGAAGTTCCATTTTTGGTCAGATCGCGAAGCTTCAAAGCGTCATTAGTATAGTTAACGGGGACCAAAACAGCCCACGCAAGAACCATTATAGGAACAAAGATCTTAAGTCTGCAATACACAACAAGAGAAAAGAAAGAAAAAATCAAAACAAAACACAGCCCTTTTTTTTTATATTTTGAACACTCAACTGAAACAATGTCCTTGCGACAATTCAAAAGACAATACAGCAAGCATTATAAAAACAAAACAGACATAATCATCCTTGAAATTGCTTATTCCACAATCATATTTTTGGAGCATACCCTATCAAGTAAATTCGCAAGTAAACAGCAGAATCGAGGCCGGCGTGATCGATAAGCTCGGGCTCCGGCATCCTAAGAGCGGCCGGCATCCAAGTCAGGAACCTTATGTACGACCTGAAGTCCAAATTCACAAACCTCCGTACAAAAGCACCAGAGCGCGAAGGGCTGCTTCTTAAGCCCTTGAGATACCATTTCGGAAAGTAGACCCTGTCGTTGAAAGGCTGTAGCCTTAGAACCGCAAATGCTAATAGGAATATGAGTGCACTCAAAAGATTTATCGCCGCCGAAACTCCTATATCTCCTAACGTCGCCATTTATACTCCTCCAAAAGGAACCAAATTTCTGCATAAGAAAAATCCAAAGACCGAAACTGAAAACGAATTTCTCACAAGTATTTTAGGACATGAAACTCGCCAAGATTAAAATGGCAAAAATTTTCTGTTTTCCAGATTAATGTAAAAAAAAACCTGACTTTACCCAACGAAGATGCTTAACTATTACAATCAAGCACCAAATCGAGATGGAAAAAGCCATGAAAAGAAGGAAAGTCGCTGAGAAATATACCTACTCCACGTTTAAGCTAATTTTTCCCCCTTTTTTCTTTTGCGTCGAAAGCAAAAAACCAGAGAAACAAGGAAATCGCGTGATCGGTAGCTGAACTAGAGAGTGTTTGGATCGCTTCGGAATCGCAGATAAAGGTAAGAACAATTAAAATTCTTTCCTCACACTCCTTTTTCTTTTCTTTTTTCTTTTCTTTTCTTTTCCGGGAGAGATCATGAAGGAGAAGAATTCTGGAAAAGGACGTGGGAGAAACGATGGAACCGGCTACGATCAGGTGGGCCGGTCGGGGTTTAAAAGACAATTAGTTTTTCTTTTTTTTTTTGGATATTTTTTATTGCCAGTAAACTAAACTAAACTAAAAAATCTCGTTGCAGTGTCGGCAAGGTGAGGGTGAGAAAGCCAGTGGCATGTGCAACGGCTACTTTTTGTGTTTTTATGGGAGCATAAGCATTCTTATCCCACGCGCGGATTGGGAGCGTGGTTTGTACTATTTAATTCGGGTTCGTGATGTGCAAAACATTCACAATGCACACGTGTATTTTTTTGAGTAAATATACGTGTATTTTTAATTTAAACGGAAAAAAATCATATAAGTAAATTATTCTAAGAAAACATGACCTAAAAATATTCAAGTATTTCAACCGTCTAGTGCACATATACATGTATATAGTAAATATGGAGGAGGGGATTTTTAATTCTACGTCTATAAAACTAGAGTTGTGTTGAACTTATAAATATAGTGCACAAATTTTTTTAATGTGAAAATTTTTGACGTATTTTTCTAGTTCCTATTTGAGAATTTGAATTAGGAGTCCATAAGTATCGTATTTGAGCATTTGTAAGCCATTTGGCACTTAACTAGAACTAAAATTTTAAATTTAAAAACCATAATATCTACATTATAGTTAGTTAAAACTAAAGTATCAAATAAATAGTTAATCTTATTAGGTTAAAATATTGTTACTTACAAAATTATAGTTTTTAATTTTAAAAATATAGTAGATGAGGAATTTGAAAATAAAAAGGCCAAAAAGGAAGATGGGATTTTTCATGGGGGAGTGATACTCGTAATAAAAACGAGACGCGTAGAGAGAGCGTTGGCTGCGTGTGATGCGGAGACTTTCAAGTTCGTCTATATTCAAGGACAGCTGGTATCTAGACGGGAGATTTTGATGCTTTTTTATTTTATTTTATTTTATTTTTTTGTTGTAAAAGAAACGGCACGTGTGAGACACGACACGCGTATGTGAAGCTGCTTTTGGAATAGACAATCTCAATCTCAATCTCAATCTCAATCTCAACAACTAAATAGGCATGTCGCCGGTGGGCAGTTCTTCTTGGACCAGGAAATCTTTGGTCGTACTTAAGCCGCAAATATTTATTTAACCTTTTCACTGTGCTCTGCTACTAAATCGACCTTTATTTTTGTTCTGAAAATTTTTAAAATATTTTTATATATTTTTAAAAATAAAAATTTTTAAAACCCTTTTAATATAATTTTTAAAAAATTTTATTTTTTAAAATAAAATATTTTTACCTATTTTAAAAATAATACCAAATAATTCTTGAGTTTTCTATTTCTTGCTATGATTTTTTTTTTAATAGGATAGCTAAAATATGTTTATATTTTCAAAAAAAATGCTTGGAAGATCAAAAAATTCTTTTTATTTAAAAAACGATTTGAGAACTTTTTAGCATAGATAAGAAAATTCTAAAAATACTGGCATCCATTAGAGATAATACTTTTTTATTTACAACATGTTCAACTTTTATTGTTTTGATTTGTTCTTATGAAGGAATATAAGATATAATTTCGTTTCATCGTTTTGCCTTCATTGTTTGCTTTGGTCAAATAATGTTAAAACATAATTTGTGTATACTATTTTTATATAATTTTGTCGTCCCATAAAGATCTCCACCATGGGATTTTTTTTTTTCACGATATTTGATTTTCAAAAAAATCAAAATTTTTTAACTAAAACATGATCTCATCTAAAAAGACGTGGATTCCTAATAACACATTGCAATCATAAAAGTCCATGTCTCAATTTTGATTTATGGAAAAAATAAATAAAAAGGTCATGACAAAGAGCAAGCGCACACCATGGGTGATTCACAAATGTCAAATGGGTCAAATAGTACAAATCTATATTTAGAGCAAAAATATACAATTACATATTATTATTATTTTGCGGTAGAACAAGTCTATATATACTTATCCCACGAGTAAATGCAACATGATTGTCTTTTTTTTTTTCATAAAAAAAAAGATGTGACACGATTATGATGCGATGGCCCCTCATTAATTTACTCATAAAGTGGACGTGGGACAAAGCACTTACCAACTAATATTCAATTATTGTTAAAAAAAAAAGAGGATTCGAAGCCTAATTTGTCCACGGGGAAAATTGAAACATCAAACTAGGCAATAATAGACAGCATTAGTATTTGTGTTTTTTTTGGCTTTTCAATCCTCCAGTATTGACTTTGTCTTCTTATAGCATTCCAATAATAGCCGATAGTGTTACAACAAGGCATGAACTAGAAAATTATGAAATATATTATTTAATTTTTAGCATTTGTATTCTTTGAACTTTGTTATTATAAAGTTTTATTTAAAAGGAAAAAAAAAGCTTAAACAACAAATTCATAAATATAACCAAGGCTCTTGAAAAGCCCTAGACAGTAAATCCTTTGTTTTGGATGTACTGGAAAAATAAAGAATTTCAAGAGAGTAGCAATCAACTAACTCCATATATTAATGACAACCAACTAAAGACGGTGACAAATTATGGGATGTTAAGGAACCACAAGTGAAAAAATAATTTTGAATGCAATTTCCTTTTCCTTTCTCAAAAAAGAATCAATTTTGATTCTGTTCAAAATTTATTCTCCACTACTTGGAATTAATTGTTACTATTTTGCAGATTTAAGGATTAAATTGTCAAGGAGAAAGTAAGGACAAAAAGTGCCTGATGATAAATAAGTTTAAAATCCAAATATTTTCTTTGCCAAATCTATAATTTTGATTTGAGAAATTTAAGGGTCAATTAGAGAAATACCTCTTTTGTGTTATGTTTTTCAATCCTCCCCCTTATATGGAAAAGTTTGAAATATGCTTTTTTAAATATTATGAAGACATAATTGATCATAAATATTTTAAATTAAGGCAAAATAAACAAGTGTTATCTGATAGTGCTTTTCTTGTTTTTGTTTTATTTCTTTCTTTTTATCTTCATTTTTTCAAAGGAGCATCAATTTTCTCCTAATCTTTTGGTTTAAGGGGTAGGTTACTTGTTAGGACAATGCATGGGGGTAAGTTTCTTACTTTTTAAGGGGGAAAATAAAAAAGAAATGGTCCATGTTTCCACGTGAAAATATATCATGTTTTGGGTATGGAAAAGCACCCTCCTAAAATTCATAAATGGCCGTACATTATCTCTAGAAAATAATATTGTTAAAAAAAAAAAACCCATCATTTATACTTTCTCTCTTCAAACATGTTTAAGCTAATTAACTTGTTACCATCCACACCACTACTTTTTTTCTTCTAAAATTACTTGAGCAAGTAAGCAACTACTTTTTGAACAATAATTTATGTCTTGATCTAGTTTATTTAAGAAATTGTGAATTTGGGAACATAATGATAATGAGTTCTTATTTGACATGCAACATGAGGTTAGAAAAGTAAAATTAAAGTCACAATGCTTTATATATAGAAAATATCCAAGTGACATTATTGCATTTCTAATCATGACTTTTGATTAACATCAATGCATAATGGAAAGCCGTTTGTGGATGGAAGGTAAGAATAAATTGCGACCACAATCTAGTTGATAAAGATAAGAAAAAAGATATCATCCGAAAAAATCCAACATTTTGTTCTGCTACCGTTAGCCTTTTCACAAAAGACAAACCCAACATGGAGCCAATTATTTGGTTGTGGAGGTCAGTAGGTCCCATCTTTTTAACATTTTAATAAAAGCAAAATAGTTCTTCACAGGAAAAAAAAAAAAAAAAGGAAACAAAAATCCAAATAGTACAACTCTTACAAGAAGCCCTATAGAATGTATATGCTAAAATTATTCTATGTTACTTGTTCTGTAGCATAAAAATGGCCAAATAATTTTTATAAATTTTTCCATGAATATGTGGTCTTAACTCTCACAAGTGCATTTCAATATCCATTGTGCATTGAATGTCCTCTCTTATCTTCCAATACGAAATAGGAGAAGACTTTTGAGTTTCAAGAATTAAATATAGTTTTTTTTTTTTTTTTTTCAAGTCCTTGTCACATTTCGCATGAGTATCATTAAGCACCAGCTAATAACACGTTGTTATAGCTAACAAAGATGCAGCTTTTGAGATTGCTTAAGCTAAACGGGCCAGCCACGGGGAACAAATCAAGGCTTAATAAATTGTTGTTTTGACCTTTGTACCAAGTGTCATCTCTTAATCGATCAAGACGTTTTCTATCAATTGTAGAGGTTTCTTTTCAAAATAGTTATATACGGGCTCGTTTTTGACCTGTCGATATACTTTTTTTTTGTCGGTCTTTTAATATAGATTTTATCTTTTAAGCGTTATTAGATTGTATCAACAAAACTGGTCTCATTTAAAGGTCATGTCTTGTAACGGTCCTTTCATATTTGTATTTTTTTTTATTGGAAGAAAATCTTCTTTTTAAAAAAAAAAAAAAAAACAATATAATGCTGTTTTACTTCATTGTAGTCCAGATTTCCTGCTAAACTACTCTTGCAACAAGGACTCTTTTATATACTATATATACTCTCAAAACCCCCCAAGAAAAAGAATATAAATTCCACATTGTTTTATTTACAAATGTTACAAATTAAGTATTCTGAAAGCAACAAAAGTCAAGATTGTATCCAACCGTAGTATCACTTGTGAAGACAGTTTCAAAACAAGAATGATGAATGAATCTATAATGCTACCTCCCAGTCATTAGATTGACCAGAGCTTGGTTGTCATACAAAGAACCAACATCCCAATCCTCAGTTGTGGATGAAAGTGTCATTAGTGCAACCACAACTGATCTCATGCTTGGCCTTAGTTGAGGACTTTCTTGTGTGCAAGCTTTGGCAAGCTGTGCCATCTGAAACAGAATTCACCACATAAACCACTTCTTATTAGTAATAAAACCACCTTATATTAAGTTGTGGAGCCTAATTATTGTCTAAACGATTATTACCTTACATAGAGAAAGTACTTGTATTGACCTTAATATTTTAAACAGACATGTCAATACTAAGAAACTCTCTAAATTCGACATCTAGTTCATTACCCTCTAATTTTTTGGAAGAAATGAGAATGAGAATTTACCTTGTAGACTGACTCAACCGGGTAGTTATTTCCGAGCCTAGGGTCCACTATTTTGGTGAGATCTTCCATGGGATCAGGCTGATCAAGTACCTCTTCAAACTGCACGGATCAGATCAAGAACATATGTATCAGGCCAAGTTCATAAGGGGAAAAACAAAAGTGTAACTTTCTTTATAGATAAGAAGAGGGGAAAAGGAGGTGAAAAACAACCAAAGCAACAAGGCCAATAGATTCACTAGTAATAGACGCATTTGTCTTGACTACAGCTTCCTTGGCGGAAATAAGTTCATAAAGGACCACTCCAAAAGCATAAACATCTACTTTTGGGGAGACATCACCATACTGAGCATACCTGTTTACAAATGCTTTATTTAGTCAAATGTTAACTAGTTCGAAATTAGAAATAAGTAGTTTGGCTCAATTCAACTTGTCTGGTAAAAGAATTGATAAATCAAAGAGGGGAACATAAGAAAAGAGTTGAAGGATTAATTCTCACTCTGGTGGCATATAACCGAATGTACCAACAAGACGCGTATGCAATGAATTATTCCCATATTCCGTCAGTTTTGTTAGCCCAAAATCTGCAACCTGTACTAGAAACAAGTTTTATGAAGATACAGATTCTGCAATCTATCGTGTTGGTATATGAGCATTAGTACTTTTTTTTCACGACCTTTCCACGGAAATTTTTGTCTATTAAGATGTTCGCAGACTTGATATCGCGGTGGATATATACAGGAACCGTGTGTTCATGGATATACTCAAGCCCTCTGGCTGAATCCAAGGCTATTTGGACCCGAGTAGACCATGGCAATGGATCCCTCCCTGACGTTGGCAGCAATTACAAAATGAGGACTGATAGGACATTAAGACATAAGATGTTCATGTTGCACAATTGGCACATTCTATCTCACCTAAACCTCTCAAATGCTGACCCAAATTTCCATTTTCGATGTACTCGTAAACCAGGAACAAGGACCCCTCCACACAGTAACCTATCAACCGGACCTGCCCAAGATTTTAATGCAGAAACAATGTTATAATAGTCATAAGATGCCGGAAAAATTGGAGTGAAATGAACTAGAAAGGTTATTTATTTTCCTGAAGAAAGAGTCATTGATTCATGATTTTCTCCAGTCAAATTAACAAAATGCATTACCAGGTTCAAGTGATGAACATGAGTTAGGACCTTCAGTTCAGCAAGAAACTCTTTTGATGCTTGCATATCCATTTTCTTTATTGCTGCTTTCTGCATAACAACAGAAGATTAAATTCCAATCTATGTAGAAGTTCTATTTATCCCGACTCGGTTTTGAGTGTAAATGTGGTGTTAGAACAACGAACCTCGCCCCGAAGTTCTGCATAGTAAACAGATCCAAAACCACCTTGACCAATCTTGTTAGAAGTGCTAAAGTCATTAGTAGCCTTGGCAAGCTCTTCATATGAGAATTCCACTGATTTGTCCACAGTAATACCTGCACCAGTGCTAGTACCACTACTCCCTACTTGAACCGAGTCTGAAGTTTGCTCTGAAGTGCTTCGAGAACCTTTATATAAAAAAAATCGATACGAAAACATACTACCTCACACAGTTTTGCATGTCAATTTTTAACTGGTTTAAAAATCGATAGATAATGATCATTACTAGTGAAAAATAGCATCAAGGGAAGGACATTACTTACATTGAGCAAGTTGAAGATAGTGGTCTGGATCAGATGCAACTGGGAGCAGAGAAGCCTCCTCTAACTTCTTTTTCCTGTAAAGCCCAAAGTAGAGACCAAATGCCACTATTGAAGCCCCGCCAACGGCTGCAACTGTAATACCGGTAATTGCTCCAGTTGAAATACCTGCTCTAAGCAATGTCAGCTCATAATATCACCATGCCCAACAACTTTCATGTTTGACCCCACACTATGTATATACATATATATATACATATAGAGAGAGAGAGATAGAAGTAACATTAAAGCAAATAATCATTTTTAGCCAGAGAAGACCAACAACCTGTGCTGCAAAAAAGAGAAGATAAAAAAAATAATGAAAATGAGATAAAATCCCATGACAACATTGAAAAGAATTCTTGAGAAATTATAGGGGGAAGCAAATTGGAGTGTTCAACTCAATTTACTTACCTTGATTTCAGTGGTGGAAACTTTCCTCGGTCATCTGCTAAAAGAAAAGGGGTCAAAATTTGTAGAAATATAAAAATAATTGGTTTTGTAATTTATTTTGCATTTCATAAATTAAATTTTTTAATTAGAGGGCACGATTACAATTTATTTATTTATTTTTTTATTAATGGAAGTACAGTTACAAAGATTGAACTTAGAACTACCGTGTCAATAATTGTCGAGTTACATTTCATCGTTGAGAAATTCCACAACAATTTAACAATTCCTATAACATGTTTCTCATATTCAGTCGACCTCAATTTTGCTTTCTTATTTCATCAGAGGAATAAAAATTTACATAGCACTAATAAAAAGTATATTTAAAAAATAATACCATTTTGATTATCTCGTTTTATATTACTTCACATTAGTAAGAAAAGAAAGTTTTTTTTAATAGATAAGAAAAGAAGGTAATAACATTTAGTTTGAGCCGCAAATTGCAGTTTGAACCATGACTCTCGAACACCTATACAATTTCTAGCTAGTATGTTTTGCTAATTAGGCCATACATTACTTTTTTTAATGCAAAAATTAGGCTAAACCTTTTAAAAATAATTTATTTAGAATTCAACTATCAAAATGTATAGTGTTCCTCTAACGTTTCAGATGGCCTTTCCTTGTTCCTAGAATGCATTGACAACTGAATAAACCCTAAATTATGCAACTCCTAATAACGTCACAACCTCTCTCAATCATTTAACCAGTGTTTGTTTCTCTTTTTATTCGAAGAAACTATTGAAGAAAAACAAACCATATTTTTTTATATTCAAATATTCTGTCATCAAGGGCATAGCCCGCTCAAAAAACAGAATATGCTTTATTATACAAAAGGATTTTGTTTCATATTTCCTACTCTCAAGAAATAAAATATATTAGGGAGAAAAAAACTCTTTTGAAGGGGTAAGATAGTATTCCACCGAACCGTGTTGACAAGGCCAACTCAAAAAAAAAAAAAAAAAAGGAATCGATAATATCATCTCCAAAACTATCTCTATACTAAAAGACAAAAGTTTCATGCTGATCCTGATCTTGGGGTTTTCAATTTTTTCTGTAATTTTGAGTAGCTAAAAGCTAGAAACTAATTCTTATGGACCAAACATTAATCTAGGCTTTGATCTAACACAAAACAGTACCATTTTAATTGTATATGATCAGTGTATGTGTATAAAAATTAACCTATATAATAATAGTAATCCTAGTAGTGTCCCTACACTAGCACACATTTTGTTAAAAGTCAAAATAGCATGGTTCACTAACCTTTTGCAGGCACAAACACTACGCCAACGCCTGCACTAAAATTGTTCCCCGGGTTGTACAGCTCCAGCAGCCCGGGCAGCACACCCACAGCCGTTGCCACGGAGGACAGGTTCTCTGCCGGACGAAGAGGGTATGTTGCAAACAGCCCGTAATCCTTGGACACATGCCCATCGCCGCATGAGCAATTGACCGTGACATTGACCGGTGAGCCTGTTGGTATCCTGGTTGGTTTGTAAGTGTTCACTCTCTGCAGCCAATCCTCGGTGGTGAGATTAGCAAAAGCAGTGGTGGCAATCTTATCATAGGTGTCCCCAAACTGGGTCTTGTAAGTGAAAGTATGGCCTAGAAAATCACTATTCAAGCACTCACAAGAAAATGGCACATTGATGCGAGCGCCAGTGTAGATGCTATCTTTATTTGGCACATCTGGATTGTACTTGAGGATTTCATTGAAATCTTGGCCAAATATGGTGCTAATATAAGTCAAATTGCAACCTTCCCAGACATAGTACGAGGCTAAGGCAAGTTTGCACCCACTTTTACACTTGGCTTTGGCTTTGAAGGATGACAAGAGAAGAACATGAAAGACTAAGAAAAACATGACTAATATTGGTGTTCTTCTTGGTCTCTTCTTCTTTATAAAAATGATCATTTTGGGAAGGTGATATGAGAAAGGGTATTGAAACTTTGAGGTTGGGGATCATTTGAAGGGTGGAAAAGGGTGAAGATTGGCATATTTGGACATTGGTATCTAACATATTATACAATTTTGATTGGTCAGTATCTGTTTGTTTTTATTTTTCATTTTGCAATAAAATATAGGGGGGTGCCTGATGATTTTGTCTTTGTCATGGTGCTCTATGTATGATTCGTTCAACTATGAACAACTCCATCAATCTGCTTTTAAAGAAGGATTTTTAGCTAATAAGAGGACATATCAAGTGGCAAAAATAAAAAGGAAAAGAAAAAGAGAAAAAGAAAAACTAAGCTCGGAACCGTTGAATTAAAATATAGCACTATAAGCAGCACGATTGTGACCTGGATCACACAAATATTAAATTTAGTTTTTGGATGTTTTCAAATTATTCAAGAATCAAGAATGTCACCCCATAGCATAAAAAGTGTAAACTAGAAAAGAATGAAAATAATGTAGTTATAACAATATTTTGAAGAGCAAGTCTATCTCTCTATGAACTACATAGGAATTTTAAATGGATTTTGAGAACATGGTCATTAACAAGGATTTGATATGTTCTTATTTTTGCATATGATTAACAGGATCGTTAAATATTACCGGAAACTTGGCTTGGTGGCATGGATTCAAGCTGGGACCGGCATTGGTTGACATATATGGGCAATCAATTTTGACAGGAATTTGAATGTCAGGTTGCATAAAAATATTATGTTTTCTTAAAATTAGATTTTTATGTTTTCCTAAAAATATCTAAGTACGTCATTTTTTATTTTTATAATTTTTTTTACTTTGTTAGAAGATGCTAGGTATTAAGGGTTTGTCTATTTTAGGGTTCGAAAGTGGTTGAAGTTTTTCAGTTTGAGATTAAAAGCTTAAAAAGTATAGTTTTATACTAAAATCATTGCAGTTTAAATTAACGTTTTCATGTATATTTGATTTTTGCGTTCAAAATAAAACATAAAATTGCTAAGTTTGAGTTTAAAAGGAGGTTAAATTCAAACTTGGATGGACGTTGAGCTCATGTTGTCTTATCAAACTTCAGGTTTGAGAACAGCCAAACAGTTGCTCGAGGAAAAATTTAGGTTCAAACCTTTTAAATCCTCCAAACAAACGCCCCCCTGGATGGCCTTGAATTGAGAACTCCAAGAACCGTTTTTCTCTAGAAACCGTCGCAGGAGAAGCCCCATTGTTCTGCCACCAAAAGTGCCAACTTTGTCGTTTCTTACCTTTTTGTTTTTTGCTAAGCGCTCTTGAAGTTGATTATCTTGTTTGAAGGGTTAAAAAATAGAGGACAATATCAAGGAAAATTTAGGCACAGTATAGAATCCTCTGAAGGCTAAAAACGATAACCAATCCAGCAAACAAGACAATCAGCCTCAATATTTAAAGTTAATTGAGCTAACTTGTGAGAATAATCAAATTATCAAATCCCTATCACATAATTAATTCCCAAATTAACAAATATTAGCAGCTCGTAGTTCCTTAATGCCTTACACGACAAATTCCGTTTTCAACCACAAGTAATAAGATGTGGGTCGCATCTCTTCATCTGTAAACAATAACATCAATTTAACTAATTTTTTCTTAATATTAATACGTCCTTCAATATGGGATCTCTCCTTAAACATCTCACATGAACAACAACTAATAGAACGTGGACTTTCTCGTGGGCCCACAATTACCTACTAAATGCCACAAAAATTTACTTTTATCTTCCTATTCTGAAAACACTCGCACAGCACACGAACTGTAAGGATAGAACAATATAACCTTTCCACGTTAGGCCTAGAAGATATTTTGCGCACAAGCGAGTGAAGAAGAATGTGGACGTGGAGATATTTATGTTCAAGAGATCAAGAATTTCGTTGGGGGTTTTATTGTGAGAAAATATAAACAAGTCTCCTTTATTTCATCTGCTTTCATACCGTCCAATATTCTAGAAAAACATTATCCATGGAATCCTCTGCAGCAGTTCAGCCTCTAAATCATGCTCTCTTTTCTCTTCCCAACCAAACGCGTCAGAACCAAAGCTTATATATGTTGTTGGCCTTCCGAACCTACAACGTGGCGCTCCGCTCGCTTGTACTGCCAAAAGATGTATGTCCCTGGTGGGTTGTTCTCCATCTCTCTCTCTCTCTCTCTCTCTCTCTCTCTCTCTCTATATATATATATACATATGTTGTCAGGTTCTCATTACTTCACTTGCTTCTTGTATAGTGAATTCAAATTATTTATAGTTTTGTACACTTTAAATATTAGTCATTCACTCTAGGAGGATTGCCATATATTCTCTTATTTCTTTTGCTAGAATTGTTAACTTATTTGACGTCGTTGACATGACCATATGAAATAAAAATGAACAATAAGTTTGTAATTTGAACCACGATTCAAACTGTTTTGTTACGGAGTCCGCTTGTAAAAATTTAAATTTATGTTCGAACTCATGTACCAAATGGGCCATAAATGTACATCAAGGACTGTGAATTAGAGCAGAGTTACAATCCGGAGGCATACGAAGGGCTAATGGAATTCTTGGGTAGACACTCTTTTAATGATGGGAACAAGTTCTGTGCCAATTTGATGCCAGAATCTTCAAGGCATAAGAGCCTAGGCATGCCAATTAACCCTTCTTAATCTCCCTTCAAGATGACATTATTAGCAAGAGTTTTCTTCCCTAGCAAAAAAAAAAGGACCCAGAAACGCCTACAAAACTCATGCAATGTAGCGGTAAGGCACCACTCCATACAGCGGACTTTTCGACCAATAAGACTTGAGGAAAATCTCATCGCATTTTTATCAGAAAAAAAAATGTGACGTTAAATCTAGGAACAGTTGTTAAAGCTTCATATTATATAACCACATACTTAATACTCTAATCTGAATTTTATTTTATTTTTTATTTTTATTTTTTGTCTTTGACTATCATTCGGGGGCATCCACATGGCAGCTTTGCGCATCTTAGAGGTCAGTTACTTGTTCCTCAACAACTCTAACGTTTTTTTCCAATTATTTATGTGCATATGTTTCAATGTTCGTGTGATTATCCATTTATTAATTTTGAAAAAGAAACATAAACTGCTTAGAATCATTGACTTACGAATATAGATGGGATTTCAATCCAGGTTCGAGCTGCATATTGCAAAAGTGACTTTGAGTGGGACAGCTTAAAGAGACTATCGTTCAAGGTTAGAAATTACTAATTTTTCCTAAAAATTTTCAATTCTAAAATGCTTATTAGGTTTTCCCATTTTTTAAATTGACAGTTTTCCTGAAGACGTTAGATGGCCAGCGAAGCCAACGCTATGCTTATGAGAGACTACGTTTTGGAAACAAGTCACGCGGAAAGCGAAAAATGACAATAATTTTCAGCAGTACCATTCTACAATTTGTGACGCGCTGAAACCTATTATTGTGGCAAGAAAATAGCCGACATAATTTAAACTAGCACACTGTCTAGATCTGCAAGCTTTTCGTCAGGCATAAGGCAAAGAAGTTACAAAGAAAAAAGAAAAATATTAAGGAGCACCATTAGTGTTAAGCACCATAATTAATAGAAAACGACTTTTATTTGTAAGTTACATGCTGTGGGATCCACCCTCTATAAGTGTGTGGTGTGAGCATGGCCGATGCCATATACTATTATTTTGGAAAAAAGCTCTACTGTATGAACAGTTTCCTTGAGGAAGACCAAATTCTGCCTCGGAGCTTCTCTGATGAAAAGAAGTCCTGCATCGGCTTTGTACCTATCTTGTAATAAAGAAAATATACATAATTATATATTATATACGTTGATAGAAACCACAAGCATGAATCCTCTGGCAATCTTCTAAGTTCATTGTCCCTCGGGTTCCTCCTTTGGCTGCAATACAAACTAAAACTCATATTTTATAAAGTATAGTGATCAGTTTACTCCCTCTCTCTCTCCCCCGCCATGTGTGTGCACGTTCGCATGCATGGGAGGCAAGTAAAATGATAACCAAGTAGAAACCCGAAAATTTTATGGATATGACTTGCTCATAAACAATACCTCAACATAGCGCTGAAGGTCGTTAGAGGCATGGATATGCCCAGTGTTAAAATATGAGTGAGCATATTCTTCAATGTTCTCTAGCCTGCAAATCATTGTTCAGTGTATATCATTCATTCCAATGTGGAAGTTTCTCCTTTAGTTAAGTCGCCAAAAGAGAGGAAAAAGAAAAGAAAAAGTTGATTACTTTTGGACCTATTAAATTAAAAATGAAAAAAGTTTGTTTGCCAGGGAAAGGTACCTGTAAACATAGTTCACCATAATGCCACCACTTTGACGTAGGCCTTTCTCTGATCGGTCAGCCATCCAATTTATTCTTTCAATCATCTGTCACTCATTAAGAAGAATTATTAATTTGTATATTGAGCTCTACTGTCCTTTTCAATTGCCTAATTTGTTTGATGATAATCTAACTTTCTGCATTTAGAAGCTTCTCTAGGTGGTTGGTAAGCGCCGATTTCGTCAGCATAGCCACTTTATTTCTACTTTAAAGTGAAAGTCTTTCCATTTAACCAATCATTAAAAAATTAAGAATACAATGCCCGAAACCACAGGCAGCCAAAGAAAAATTTTAGTGGTGTATATATTTGAGTTCAAAGAACATACTGCTCCATTCTGCAAGTGAAAGTTTGCCACAGAATCCAGAGCTTTTCCTCTTTTTTTCTCTTGCAAAAGGTACCTATAGTAAGAGAGTCAACAAAAGTTAGCAGCATAAAAATACAGAGCCACAAATGCAAAGTTTATACCAATGTAAAGCCAATTTCCTATTCTTAGGAATTTTCATTTGTAGCTATTTTACGTTAGAACAGTCCCATTACCTCCAAAACTTTGTTCATGACAGCATTTCAGATAAATTTATTTAATTAAACTGGTTTAGGAAAAAAAAATAAGAACCATTTTCAGGCTAGATCCATAGGAACATAGGTATACCTTGCACAGAGGCGCATTAGAGGGGGTTTTAATATCGAGAGTAGCTCATCTGAATTGATCCACTCATAGTTTGTTGAAGTCAGCAATTTGAACATCACTTCCATGCCATTCTTTCCAGCAACAAATTCACTAAACGTAAAAACATTCATCTGTCACCTTTTTTTTTGGTCCATGACACCTAGGATAGGCACCAGAGAGGAGGTTACAAAAAGACGCAGTAGATAAATAAACATTAGCTCACGTGGAAGCTTCCATTAGCCTTCTCTCTTCTTCAGGTTGAAGTATGTTCTCCCAAAATGTTGAACCAGAATTGTCTGAGGATGAATATGACACGGCTTCTCCTTCAGCAAGTTTTGATTGAGATGCCAACTTCGATAGAAGCCATTGCATGAATCCTGGAATTGGGCTGAGGGTTGCAAATGTCTGTTCAGAAACAAAATTAAAAAGATGTCAATTTTGCAGTACAAGGTTCTTGTTCTGGTAAAGTCCAGTCTTGAATCTTGAAGTTACGTAAAACTATTGTAGAAAATATAGTGTTCCGGAAGACCACCTCATGTTTTAAGGGTTCTTTTTTTTTTTTTTTCATAATAAGGCCAATAATTCATACAAGACCAAAAGGGAATGTTGGTCAACATTTCCTTCCAATTTTAGTTCCATACTGAACAAGCTATTTATAATGTTGCCTCGTTAAAATATTTTACAAATTAGAAATACTCAATAAGCAAAATAACAAACATTCTAATTGCCATTAAGGTTCTGAATTATTCTCTTTTTTGAGGGATTGCAAACTATTTGACAACTCCATTACCGAGCTACCTCTGCTGTGACTGAAAAACATACTCTCTTTCAGATGCAGCTATTTTAGACGGAAATTGACAATAAACAAAATTGAATAAGTTATAAAACGCACACAAGTAACCAATTCAATAAATTATCTCAAAATACCCCTACAATGAAGTAAGACAACAACACTTTCAAAGGAGTTTTGGCATTTCAAATGTGCAAGGATTAAAATGACGACAGAATACTTACAGAAATATGTGGCATGTCTCTTTTAACAAGTTTTATCACACGTTTAATCAGAAACTTTCCCAGATTGATCCCTGATAAACCAGGCTGCAGAATTTCATAGGTACTCAGATCAGGCCCCACACTAAAAGGAGATGAAAAATTAAAAAGATACATGTACATATGCAAACACATATACATGAAAAATTGCACAGGAAAACCAACAATGACCAACCATTTCATTGTTAGATCATCAACTCTATTTTAATTCCTTAAAGAAAATCCCACAAAATGGAAAACACTAAATGAATGCAACGAGTTGTCAATCTTCCTAAAGTGTATGATTCACCATGCAATTAATACCATGTGAAGAGCACTCTAAATATCTTGGTCCTTGATATTGTTGTTCGCAAAAAAAGTTAACAAAATAAACAGGCACACCTGAGTCGATGATATGGAGTAAAACAATGCACAAGTCGCCTCACATTCCGGTATTGGAGGATCATCCCACAAGACTTCCTGTCAGACAAGTTATATTATTTGCAACGCAAATGGATGGAAAGATAGGGTTCACATATTGAAAGAAAAATACCTGTATTGTTTGAGAAACATTCTTCAGAAGTGCAACCTCAATGAAGATAAGGGGCTCGCCTAGAAAAAATTTTTAGAGCAAATCAATATGTAGTTTAGCACTTTTACAGGAAAAATGTCGTGGTCCAATTTCTCAACACTAGTGATTATTATATCCCTACAAAGCATTTATAGGCATGCTTGGTTAAACCAATTCTAGAACTACTAAGCTAGAATTTAAAGTCAGGTATCTGAAGAATAAAACGAAAAATGAATTAATAACTGCAGAAGCTTAAACAACAGATAAAATAAGTAGATTAGATTTTTCTAAGGTGAGAAGAATCGCTAACCAGGTATTGCTGGATGTAAATATCCAAAACAGCGGCGCCCAACTCCCAGCCTTCTCTTAAGATCAATAAGATTGCTGATTGGGTGCACAGCCTATAGAAGAAACACAATTAAAACAAAATAGAGTCCACATAACGGCACTTATATCTAAAAGCTGGACAGGGAAGATAAATAAACCTCATATGCCACAATCTTTTCCAATAAAGAGGCAGGGTCATCCCATGTGATCTGGTGGAGCTCTAAAGCAGCAGGACTAAGCCACGTACTTAGTTTCTCCTTCAAAGAGGAATCTAATGCTCGCAAAGATGCCAAATTTTCCACTCTATTATGCAAAGTCAGCAGATATAATTGTCGTGGTTAGAATAACAACACAAGTTTACTTTGAATCATGTGACTGGACAGATAACCTTACGCGAGAATGGATAGAATATCGGCACGAAGAACGGACAAGAACTTCAAACCCCCAGGAATGAGTGTTGAGACGCTCATATAAATCTTCATACGTCGGCTTGAGAGCATGTCTCAGATTCCGCTCAATACGATAATATGTGGAAAGCATGCCTTCCTCTTCTAAGCCCCTTGATTGCACATTCCCACCTGACAATACAAATTGCTGAACCAATTCAATATTGCAAAACCTTAGATTTTTTATTTTTTTTTCTTTTTGGGTCTTCATTTCTAGTAATAACTAAAAAACAAGTCAGAACTTACTGCTTGGAGGCTCAAGTCCGAGATACTGCCTTATCAATTCACAAACTTGAGTCCTATTAAGATCATACTCTTTGGCAAGCACAAGGAGTAATTTCCGGCGATCCTCATGAGAGAGGCTAAAATAGCCCTAAATTTACCAAGATATAAATGCGAAAATTGAACATTAAATTGAAAGGAAGAATCAAATTCAAAAACACAGATCTACGATAGTAAAAAACTTCAAATTTACGTCAACAATTAAAGAGCTATAAAACTTACTTCCGAGAAATTATTGAGCACAGAGTCTAAAACTTCTGTTTTGCCCATTGATATGGCCGAGTTCATCGATTCACGCACATTCTCGAAATTTCTACGAGGAGATAATAAGAAAGAAAAAATCATGGATCTTTAGCTTCTAATTTTTGGTTTCTATAAAAAAAAATAAAGAAATAAAAATTCATAAAAGAAAAGGACCTTTCAGAATTGTTGAAGGCATTGAAATTCTTGTTTCCTTCGTCCGAAGCACATCGTACAACACGTCCATTCGATTGATTTCCTTCCGAATTGGGCACCGATTGATTAATCACATTCTGTTCACAAAAAATCAAATTATTAATGAATAAGATCAATAAATTTTCCATTACTTCAAAATTCTTCTTTCAAATTAATAAAAACGAATTGAACACGAAATTTCAATCGTAAGAACAAACAATTAAGAGCTTTACATTGAGAGGAGATTGAGCAAGCTTGCTTGAGTCGTTAGGCCTCATTCTGGTTCGCATTAAAATGGCTAAACCTTTCTTGTTCATATTTATTTGGATTGAACTTTGGACGATAATTTTTCCAAAAAGCAATAGCAGCTAAAGAAGGAGGTTGAGCTCTCACTTTCTCTGATGAGACGTCATTTTCCGCAACTGATTTTCACGGGGATTTTCTCGTCGACCAAACACGCTGAGCTGACACAGTTCTCCCAACATCTTGGTGCCTGAATAGTGAAAATTCCCGTTTCGTCTCCTCCAGAAAGCGCCTTTTTTTTTTTATTATTCCGTTTCTCTTATGTTCATTTTCGCGTTTCAGTTACGTCACCGCGCCAGGAATACAAACTGGGCCTTTTCATAAGAGAGCCATAGGCCCACTTTTTTTGGGCTTTCTAGCTAGAGTTTGAGCTTTTTACCGTCGCCAGTACTTAAATCAATTACAACTTAATTGTTATGAAATCTAACACAATATTTAAAATATTTGAAAAATATTTTTAATGATATAGTAATTATTTTAATGATATTATATATTATATTATATAATTACATATAAATAATTTTAATGATATTATTATAAGATTTTTGTAAAATTTTTACAAATTAAAGTTATATTTTAATTCAATAAATATAATTGGGTCAATTGTCTTATTAACCCTCAACTTTTCTTTTGATTTACAATTTTTCTTGTTGATAAAAAGACCAAGATACTGGGGCAACATATATTTGCATAATCTAACCAAAAATACTTTAGATCAATTTTATCTTTATATCTTTTTTGAATAATATTTTCAAACTTGTTCAATAAAGGTAAAATTAAACAGCATTATAAACGAGAGAAAAAAGAGGAAGAGAGAATGGAGAAGGGTTGGGATTTGTCCATGTAAGTCGGTGGTAGGAAAAGTTTAAACAACTCACTTGACACGTTTATTATTTTAATAAATAATAAATATAAATGATAATATGTACCTTTTAAAAAGTACATATTATCATAAATCGCTCCATTAATTCTTAAATTATTTAAAAGATTACTTGTCGATTTTTATTATTTTTTAGCTTAACTAGTCCCAATCTCTTAAAACAATGTTAAAAACAAACGTAACTGACGCCTGTTAATATTACCCTCGTTTTGTGGATCATATGCCGTGCATATGACTCTGTGTCAAAAGGTATTTTCGTAAATCAATAAATTCCAGTACATTTTTGGAAAACAAAAATTAAACTGAATTAAATTAAATCAGAAACAAAAAAAAAAAAACAATTGAAAAAATAAACAAAACAAAATAAAAACAAACCGATCTCCTTCTTCTTCGCCAACTGCGGCGACCTCTTCGACTTTCTCTTTCTCCACCATCTCCTCCTTCTTCTTCTTTTATTTGATAAAACGTCAAACAAAATACATTGAAAAATCAGAGCCAAAGAAAAATAATAATAAGAAAAAACCTCACCCACTTTGTTCTCCAGATCTCCTTCGTCCAGTTGTTTTGCTTCTTCTTATCTTTCTCTCATATCTGAGGGAGGCGACGAAAGGGGTCGCAAAAGTTGAGGGCTCGGACGACTAGATTTTCAGTGACAATGGTGGAGGTTTTTGACAGGTCTGGATTGGGTTGCTTTTTTTTCTTTTTGGAAAAGGATTGGGTTGATTTAATTATATGTTTTGCAGTAAATTCAATTATAAAACATATAATTGAAAGAAAAGAAAAAAAAAAGGTAAATGCAAAGCACAATCACCCATTCCAGACCAGCCACCCCCCACCCTCCCCCTCCGGCGCCGGCCAACCCCACCACATCGCCCCACGCTGTTTCTCTCCTCTTTTTCCTTTTCTTCTTCTCCTCCTCCTTGTCAGCCCACCCAACCCATGGCGAAACCACCGCGTAATCGCGCCACCGTCTCCTCTGCCGCGTGTTCAAGGTCGCCATCCCGAACCCAAGCCCTTTGCTAGGCAGATCTCCACCCTCCCCCCTGGGCGGCCGCGAGTTCGACGTCACTGGTCACCCATGCCCTTCATAGCTTTGGGAAAGATCAATCCACACCACGTCTTTTTGCTGTAATTATTGAACCTTTGTTTTTGACTATTCGTTCCACTCAATTTGTGTTCAGCAACAAGCTTAAAATTTGTGACTTTCTTCACAATCCTATATAGAAAACTGAATATATATATATATATATATATGTTGTCTTTGTTGTTGTTATGCTTTTGTATTTCTGTTCAAATGGTCCTATATTTGTGTTGTGGGGCTTTGAGTTTTTTTTTTTCCTTCGGCTTTATATATTATCTCATATATTATAGATGACTGGAGTTTTTTCTTTCATTGTTGCAGAGTTCTATTGATATTGAACTCGAAATCATGAAGTTATATTGATATTGATCTCCAAATACTTGAAATAATGTAAAATCTGGTGGGAAAGATGTTATGAGTGCAACAGTGCCTTTGTTGAAACTACTTGCCCTCACAGGATGCTGGAGAGCCGAGAACCAGTCAACGAAGAAGAAGAAGAAGAAGAATGGCATTGCATTTCAGAATTTAATTTCATTTTCGATTTTAGGTTTTTTCGTAGGTTTGGATAAATTGAGGCAGAGTTGCAGAGGAATCAGGGATTCAATAAGAAAGAGAGAGAGAGATTTGGAGTGGAAATGGTGAGATGGAATAGAATCACTATGGAGGATGATGGAAATTAAAGAAATTGCAGGTCGGGTTTTCTGGGTTTTTTCATTTTTTTATTTTTAAATGGGTTTTTTCCTTTTTATAAAAAGGTTTTCATTTATGTAGGGGGGTTTTCAGTTTTTTGAAGTAAACAAGGATCGCATGACATTGACGTGATCAAACTGAGTGAAAATTGAAGGACGGCAGTTAAGTTCGTCATTTTATATTTTTTTAAGAGTTCAGGTCAGTTCAGCCAGAAAAAAGACATGGCCTAACAAGTAATTTTTAAATAATTCAACGGATAATCGGGTAATAAAACACATTTTTTTAAAACGTGGTAAACCTTTATAAAGTGTTTTGATAAACTAGTTTAAAAATATGGTATAATTTTTATAAAGTGTTTAATAAAATAATTAAAATTGAAAATTTTAGTTTAAAAATTATACTATATTATAAATTTATAATTTATTATTATTTTTACTGTGCAGTTCGTTGAAATCAATTCCTTTGCCATACAAACAACGGTTTAAGATAGCGGCAACACTTTTTCTAAAGAGAAAAATTAGATATTAATGGTACTGTGCATCATTTTTTCCTTTTTTTTTTTTCCTTTTGAAGCTATTATTATCCAAGTGAAAGTGAATTTTCTGACAATGTTTTGAACCCTCCATTACTCCAATAACAACTTGATTTTTACTATGGCCCAGTTGGCATTTGTGGAGAAGAGAACGTTCCACATGTAACCGTCCTTGGTACGTTGAAGTTTGAACCAGTTATGTGTAGAAGTATTAAAGACTCGAACATCTCTTATCAAGTAAATTTTTAATACATTCTGCAAAAAAAAGTAAATTTTCAAAATAAAAGTACTATACTTTTATAATGGAAAAAGCATATTCTTAAGTAGGACGTAAGTTTGGGCGTCACTGTAATTATTAGTGATTTTGGAAAAATGCAACTCTAAATTGTTTTAACCTACAGCAAGTCAAAATAAATTTATCGTTAAATTATGTTTATATAATCTTATAAATTGTAATAATAAGAAAATAAGGGTCCTTTTATATTTTTATTAGGAGAGACGTAACCATCAAAAATTAAGGCCTACGTCCATGTTTACCAGTTTGGAATCACTGTTGATTCTAAGCGTTTGCCAAAAAAAATTAAAATTAAAATTAAAATCAATCTGGTAGACTTGGAATCCAAATATGCAATGAATTGAGGTACGGGCCATTGGACAGATGAAGTACTTTTGTTTTTCACAGATTTTTGTTCCATTATAATTTACTGATCTTGCAGTAAGGTAAAACAGAAAAATTATAAAATGATCCAAATATCTATTTTTTCAACACATTTGAGTTTGTCGTGTATTGTTTTGGACATTTGTGTGGGTATATGCAATGCTATGAAGCCCTTAATATGTAATGCGTTTTAAAATAACAAAAATAAAATAAAATAAACTTTACCTTTTGCTTTTTTTTTTTTGGGTTCCTTTTTAGTGAAAATGCATAACTTACTGAAGAAAACGAGGGATGTGTGACAACTGGTGGGATTCTATGCGTTCTATTGTCCTGTTCCTTCTTTGTTTGTACGGTTGTTGCTTGATTAATATTTGAATATTTTTACGTGCGTCAGTCAGTTTTTTCTCATTTTTCCTGCCATTTTTTTAATATTATTTTGCATTGCCATCGCTTGTTATTTTTATCTCTTCGCTTGTTTGTTAGTTTCTTTCCTCTAAATTAGCATAAATAAATAAAACTAAAAGGCCCTTTCTACAGTAGCCGTCTCCATTTTCTTAAAATATTTACTTTTTTAATCATATTAAAATATTTAGTATTAGGTTTGTTAGATAACAGATCTAAAACATTGTTAGACACATGAGTCACACCTATGGGGAGGTCTCGGAACATGTTGGATTATATTATTTTTGTTTTGGTAGAATTTTGGATTAGATTCCCCCGCCATTTTTTTTTATAAATTTATAATCCAATTGCTAACATAATTAAGTAATGAAAATACTAGTATCCCAATTGAATTAAATTTTTTTCCTTAAAAATTGGATCAAAGTCCATGGTATTTATTAGTAGTAATGACATCCACGTAGCTAGTATTTTTCAAACCAAATTTGGAGAAATCGACAGAGAAAACCCAAAGTAGTTGTTGAATTATATTAGGTATATATACAAAGTCAACGTGGACCTACCCCATGTTTTCATATTTTTATGATTTATGATTCTACATAGAAAAATTTATTTACAAGCACCCATTTTGGACTCAAATCTCGGCCACAAAATCAAACATTAAATAGATCAAGTAAACAAAAAAAAAGGAAGAACCTAGATCATGAAAATATATAGGGGTCCCTAGAAGTCACGAGTTACTAATCTCGGCAACAAAACCAAACATTAAATAGATTCAAATAAACAAAAAAGGAAGAACCTGGATCATAAAAATATATAGGGGTCCCTAGTTGTAATCGAAGTTTTTATAATATAAATTATGAATAAAAGAACGAATAGAAAAAATATTAATTAAACATTTAATAAAATTACAAAAATAACATTTAAAAATATAAGTATATTTTATTTTGGCTATCAACATTTACTTTTACGTCTACCTACTTTGATATTATGAAATATATTGTTTATATCTAGTTAATAACATGATTATTTTTGGTGCGAGCATACAGGGTAGGATTTTACGAGAAATAATATAGTAAAACAAACAAAATAGATCAAAATGTATTTCAAAAAAAGGGGAAAATATGATACAATTTAATTTTTATTTCAAATATACATTTTTTTAAGATTTTATTTCAATATTATATTTAATTACTTTAATTTTTTTAACTTCTCATGACATGTGTCATGTTAATTTTTGTCTCAAAATAGATAGTTTATCAATTACATAGTCAAAATTGCATACTTTATTAACCAGTGTTGGGAGACCCTTGCCGCCTTCGGGTCTCTCCATGGGTCGGCTCTGAATTAGTCGGATAAACCCCATGAGAGTTGAGGGACCCTACAAAAGGTTTGTGCCTCTCGTGATGGGCTCCAAAAATCGAAGGGTGTGGATCACCATCACAAAAAAATATATATCTATTAGAGAGGTAAATAAAGCTAAAACAGAGAAAAATAAAAAAAGGAGAAAAATATAGGAGAACATTGGGGGTATAAAATTACAATAGACAACAAAGTAAGAAAGAGCTAAAAAGTAAAACAACAAAAGGTAAGAAAGAGAAAAGAAAAGAAAAGAAAAGCACCGAATGTAAAATACAATGGTAAACAAATAGAGTTTAAAAGGAAAAAAAGGGAATGTAACGCCCCTATATGGGGGTTAACAGATTTTAATGAATTAAAATAAAAATAAAAAATAAAAGTAAAACCTCAAAAATAAAGTTGCTCGGGTTTTAAATGAAAACTCTCAAATAAAAAATAAAAATATAAACGATAATTAAACCACAGTTTAATGTAACACCTTAAATTTAATAATATAAACTGTTGTCATCATCATTTCAACCCTCAACGTATTTTAATACAATCACATAAAGTAACAATTGATGCTTACATTATCATGAAGAACATTCTTAATAATTGAAGCAGTCCCAAGTAATACAGCTACATAGCTTCCTCAACTATTTTTCTCGTAGCAACCTTATACTTAGTGAGTCCTGAAAAGATAAAAATATAATGAGAATAAGCGAAAATATGCTCAATAGGGAAAATCATTGCTCACCTTTAGGTTTTTATCATTACCACATTAAAACCTGCATGGTTAGTTAATCTCATCATTTTCCAGATTATGAGATTTATTATAATCATATTCCGTTGATACCATAGTTAATCATTACTGACTTTCATACATATACATATATATAAATGTTACAGTTCAACGTTATTCTTAGGTATTCACGTTTAATAGAGTATCACTTAACTCATCAAAACCCAAATGGGTGCACTTTGTCACCCTCCAAACATTCCAAGGGTGTTCCAGTGAGGGGACGTCAAGCCCCGTGTCCTCACCAAGTCGATTCCTGTGCAGTGTGTTCTGAGACTTTTGACCTAAGGAAGCGTCATCACCTCTCTCTTATTTTACCTTTTAGGGTATTCGTACCCAATGACATAACTGTCGCCCTCTTCACAACTCACCATTTATCTACATTCAATCATTTTTTATAGAGTCAGTTTTCTTAACTATACTTATCAATTTATAACAACTTATGTCAATTCATTATGTTCCTCGCTGTACAATACATGACGAGTTCATGTCATAGTTTCATATGTGATACTCATATTATAGCATTTCAACATATATATATATATA